>OZ020307.1:35792944-36392944 GCA_963971305.1 Arcuatula senhousia | reverse complement strand
ATACAAATTTGGTCTCGTATTCTTGTGATTGATTCCTGAGGTAGTTAATGTCGAAATAAATGATTAAATGGCCACGTAGAGTCATGTTTGCGTCGGCTAGTTCTCAGGACATTATTGCTATCCCATAGACCTAAAATAAACAAATAAGACCGTAGATACGCAACAATGAAATGGATTTGCATACATGTACATTTGCATACTTCAAACAACTCTTTTTGTCAACTACTGGTGGGCGATTCTAGACATATTCTGGCCTGTGACATTAACTCTTCCGGAATTGAACGGGATTGATTTTCATTTTTATAACGTGTCATTATGAAATCAAAATTCTGTAATCCCAAAACTTAAAAAAAAATTTCTGCGATGGTAAAGCATATTGTCCAATGTGAACTTTGGCATTAAAGACTTATGTCACTCAAAGATAAAATGCTAAATAATGTCATGTACTAAATACTGCTAATACAACTGTAAGACATTTTAGTAAAAGCTTTTCCTATGACAATTAATAAACGATAACGCAAAATGTGTCTTAAACAGGCATTTGATTAGATAGATAACCTCATAACCATATGGTCATATATCAAAAGGTAACATATCTTAAAAGTTTTGTGTTGAAACCTGAAGGTCTACTAAAAAATTACCCCATTTGGAGCACATGCCCAAAAGAAACAATATTGATACACAAATTATATGGATACTTAATTGACATTTTGAAATCAATACTTTTCGTAATTTGCAATATTAAAATTAGTTTATTAATCATAGAAAATAAATCATATAATTTTCAATAATTATTTCAATCCAATACTTATCTTTAAGGGCGATTTTCACACTAACATATAGATAACGAAGATTTACAAATAATCTTTTTGCAATAATTCATTTCATGTATAACTTATTTTCAAGAATGACACAGAGCCATATAATATATAAAGCTCAAAATCTTAAGATAATAATTATTTGCCTTTCTTGAAACCCGTGATATGAATTGTTATGTTTAAGCATGTTGACGTTTGTATCGTACATGTAAGAACCCATCCATCAAATAACCATTATTAGATATAAATGCCTTTTACGTAAATGGAAAAAAACTTACCAGATGTATTAAAATCTAATTCAGCAAAATTACGACAAACATGGGAAACAAACCGTAATTTATATGTTTTAGTACAACTGTGGAAACCTTATGTAGATTGAAAAAGTTTATACTTTATGTACTGAGGATGCACTTAAATCTGTAAGACATTCTGTATCGAAAAGAAAGATGACTTTTTCACTTGCATAAGTTCTTGGAAAAAACTGGCTGATCTTTCACCAGTGATAGAATTTTTAGTCTTTTTGCGAGTGGAGCGCAGTGGACCGAGCCAAAAAAAAACTTTTATCTTGAGTGAAATTTCATTGCCGGTTTTCAAAGATTGCGTGTAAGTACCTATTTCTTTTGAAATGAAAATTTAGAAATTCAAAAGAATTAGGCAAAACGACCCTAGTTAATTTTGTTTTGACCACTTAATATGACAGTCAGTTTTGGTTTAGGAGGTTACCTGTCAAACTTTAGTTACATGTATTGTACAGAGAAAATTTCGGGAAAATTTCCCGCCATAGCTTTCCCTATACAACCAGTCATAAAATATCTTTGCACCAACTATACTCTAGAATATAAAAACTGCATAGGGTTTGTTTTTATGATATAATGAATGCATTTATACCCCAAAATGTAAAATTTGAAATTATCAATGTGCCTCCCCTGTCTGATTCTTACGTGGAATAGTACTTAAATAACATTGCATTTCATTAGTCTACATCATTAATTCAATATCAGTACCGGCGGTTACATGTATCATTTATGTATCGTGTATTGACAAGTGTAGGATCTCTGCACGTGCTCGCATCTCAACCTGGTCATCTCACAGTGAAAAAAAGACATTAACGAAATGATTTTTTATACATTGAACAGTTTCTTTAAGACATGTTTAGTTGCAAACAGTGTAAAAGATTATCACCTTGTTTACTTTGTAATCACAAATGCCCTTATTTATTATGGCACAAAATAATCATTTTGACCCCCATATTCGAGTTATTTACAAAGTGGATTTCCGATTCAATTGTAAAGAAGACTAAAGTGATGAAAATGAAAATTGTATTTGTGTTCCTTTATTCCACAAAATGTGTTAGATAAAAGAAATGGATAACTATATATAAAGTGACTGCAGTTTAATTTCCGTTAAGTAACCCATTCCCACGGATGCTGAAAGGATTTTTATAGAACCAAAAGATATGACGTATGAGGATGTCACGCTATATCACATCAGGAACAACACGACTAAAAAGTATATCATAAATAGTATTTCAGTTGATGTCGCGAAGACAAAATGTTGAAAAAATGGGGGAATATGGAAGAAGCAGAGGTTTCGATGGGGCATCCTAATGTCGAAAGTCCGAAAGGGCAAAAACAAAACCACTAAACACGGACGAGAACAGTACGAAGAAACAGACAAGACAAAAAATCAAAAATACAAAAACAAATGAATAGCAACAAACAACGCGTACTCAAGTCGTACCGAGAGTCAACTCACTAGAACAGTTTTTGTGTTAAACACAACACAAAGGAAATCAATGTAAAACCTACATGCTCTGGAATAAGGAATCCAATTGTGATACATAATCTCCTTAGGCAGGAGATGACGGAATGCTGCTTCACAAAAAGGGATGTTGGCGATTTGAGAGTTGAAATAATCGATTGTCGTATAGAGCTTCGTTTAAAATATTCGTTGTGTAAATTTCATAATTGGATTAAAAAAAATTATCCGTCTAAATTTCAAAATTGTCTAAACCCTAAGGTTCTTCCTACCCCAGACATAGGTTGAATATCTTAGTAATTATTTGGTTCCCCAGTTTGGTGTTTTTGGTTATATTGTTCTATGCTCTTCATATTCATACAGTGTTTGGCATTTTCAATATTTTTGGTAGAGCGCCTCTGATGGGTCTTGAATAGACGAAGCGCGCGTCGGGCGTGGCAAAATTAATTGTCTGGAACTTTGTTGTCATTTGTATTTAGTGAAAGGACATCATCAATATAACGGAACGTGAGGTTGAAAGAGAGAGCTAGTCTACGGTCTTTTTTGTCTAGAAGAGATTGCAAGAAGTCTGCTTCATATGAATGAAGAAACAAATCAGCAAGCAAAGGTGCACAATTAGTGCCCATTGGAATCCCTATTGTTTGCTGAAAAACACGTCCACCAAACTGAACAAATATGTTGTCAATAAGAAAGTTGAGCATGTCGATTATTTGGTCTTCTGTAAATTTGTTCTTTTTCTTTTGACTCATTGATGACAAAGTAAGTCTTGGTATAATCGACTACAAGAAATTTGTACCTGCGTTTTCCATTCTTTTTGAAAAAGCTGCGTTTAATCAGCTGTGCCAATCGTGATTTCAGTTGTTCATGTGGAATAGAAGTGTAAAGTGTGGAGAAATCGAATGTTTTGATGCTGTTACAAGATGAAACTGATTAAGAGTTAAGAATCTCCATCAGTTCTTTCGAATTCTTCAGGATCCACATTTGATTGACACCATTTCTAGAATAACAACAATCGTAATATTTCTGGAGGCCGGATTTTACTGCCGTAAGTATTGAAGTCAACAAAACTGAAAGAGGTTTAGTTGTACATTTGGATGACCCTGCAATGAAGCGCTGTTTGTATGGATTTTTATGTAATTTGGGAATCCAATACAGGGACGAGTTCACTCTTGTTACGACTTCAGTTCGCGTTGTTGATTTCCGTTCAGTTGATTCTGTGTTTTGTGCATCTTCTTGCTGTTTTTGTTCGTGTTTACCGGTTTCGTCGTTGTCCTTTCGGACTTTTGTCACTTGAATGTCCCATTGGTGCCTCTTTGCTTCTTTCAATAATGACACAAAGCCATATAACATTTTAAGCTCAAAATGTTAAAAAGACTTTAGATAATAATTAAAAGAGAACAAATGAGAGGTCTTTCCCGTGACCTTGACCTATGACCTTTGTCTTAAAGTGAAGCTATTTTATTTCTGATCATTAAAGTATGCATGTTTACCATACTTTCTGTTACGGTTTGAACTTATTGTCAAAAACATGTTCAGCGATACCATGTTTCGGCCGCCATTTTGAAACCACTCAATGACATCCGCATCATGTTCTATTTGGACTCAAGTTCTAGGTCTTGTAAAGACGGTCATTTTTGATACACCTGTCTATTATACTATCTGTTGTGGTTTACAAGTTATTGGCAAAAAACGAGTTTCGCGAAAAACTGTTTCGGCCGCCATTTCAAAACCGCTCATTTGAATCATGCACTTTTTGGACTCAAATTCAAGGTCTGTTCAAGACGATCAGTTTTTGTTCATATTTTGTCTATACTATCTGTAACGGTTTTTGAGTTATAAGTAAAAAACCATTTGACGACCACCATTTTTGCAATGGTAAACGCAAAATGAATTTGACCACAGATTCGTAATTCGAACCCTCAAATCTACTTGAAAACCAAATTTCATCAAATCGGACAATTTTTACATTTTTGACAAAATTTGCTCCATACGCATGATAACCATCACCATGATATAAGAAACAATTTTCACTAAACAGAATCTTTATAACTTTAACCGTTTCTGAGTTGACCTGATAACAAGGGAAAACAGCGTTTTGCGCTATTGCGCCAAAACTAAAATGAGTTGGCGCTAACAGTTGTACTCTATTCTACTTCTACAAGTATTAAATAAGTGTGCAAAATTTCGTAAAGATCAGCCAAGAAACTTTTTTGACATCTGTGGAAGAAAAAAAATAATAATCATAAGAAATACAGTAAGGTCATTCCTTCTGTAAAGTGAAAAACTCAATTATTTGCTTTTCTGGAAAATCGTGATATGAATTGTTATGTCTTAGCATGTTGTCGTATTTATTGTACATGTAAAAACCCATCCATCAAATAACCATTATAAGATGTAAATGCCTTTTACGTGAATGGAAAAAAAACTTACTAGATGTATTAAAATCTAAATCAGTAAAACTCCGACAAACATAGGAAACGAATCGTAATATATATGTTTTAGTACAACTATGGAAACTTTATGTAGTTTAAAAGAGATTTATACTTTGTGTACTGACGATGCACTTAAATATGTAAGACATTCTGTATCGAAATTGAACATGATTATTTTATATTATAAAAACCGCTATTCAATTTACCGGCTGATCTATAACTTATGATACATTTTTTTTAGTCTTTTTACAAGTGGAGCGCAGAGGACCAAGCCAAAAAACCCTAAAACTTTTATCACGAGTGAAATCTCATTGCCGGTTTTCAATATTGCATGTAAGTACCTATTTCTTCCGAAATGAAAATAAAAATTTTCAAAAAAATTAGGTACAGTAAAGCAACCCGAGTTAACTTTGTTTTGACCGCTTAATTTGGCATTCACTATTGGGTTTAGGAGTTATAACTCTATTTTATTGACCGGGTTGGTCTTGGGTCAATTATTTCGGACTTCTTCATTTAAATCCTACGTACAAGACCGAGAAAATTAAGCTCCGCCCAACCTTGTGAATAAAATAGGGTAATACTACCTGTCAAACTTTAGATACTTTGTACAGAGAAAAAACACGGTAAAATTGTTTCCATTACAACCAGTCAAAAATATCTAGGCACCAACTGTTTTCTAGAATGTAAAAACTGCATTGGTTTTGTTTTTATAAGTAAATGAATGCATCTAATCCCAAAAATCTAAAATATTAAATTATCAATGTACCACCCCTGCCTGATTCTTGCGTAGAATTGTAATTAAATAGCACTGCATTTCATAAGTGGACATCATTTATTCAATATATGTACCGGCGGTAATCATTTATTTATCGTTTATTGACCAGTGTAGGATCGCTGCACGTGCTCGCATCTCAACTTGGTCATCTCACAGTGGAAAAGGGCATTTACAGAAGGATTTATTTTTATACATTGAACAGTTTCTTTAAGACATGTTTATTTACGAACATTGTAAAAAGACGATCACCTTGTTTACTTTGAAATGACACTGCCCTAATTGTGTAATTTATTCTGGTAAAAATAATAATTTTTCCCCAATATTCGAGGAACTTACAACGTGGATTTCCGATTCAATTGTAAAGAAGACTTAAGTGATGGAAATGAAAATTATATATAGGTTCCTTTATTCCACAAAATGTGTTAGATAAAAGAAATGGATAACTATATATTTAGTGAATGCAGTTTAATTTCCGTTAAGTAACCTATTCCCACGGATGCTGAAAGGATTTTTAATAGAACCAAGAGATATGACATATGAGGATGTCACGCGATCACACATATGGAACAACACGACTCAATTGTATCTCATCAATAGTATTTGATTTGATGTCCCGAAAATAAAATGTTGAAAAAATTGGGAAAAATGGAAGCAGTAGAAGTTTCGAAAAGGCATCCTAATGTCGAAAGTCCGAAAGGGCAAAAACAAAACCACTTAACACGGACGAGAACAGTACGAAGAAACGTACAAGACAAAAAATCAAAAATACAACTCTTCAACATATTGCGGTTAAAACATTAAGAGCCTTGCACTATTTCGGATGTTCTTAACTAAAGAATCTAATTTTCTATATCGATATTCAATATATCAGAAAAATGAATAATATTTATTAACCCGACAGACCCTTGTAATTCTTTTATTACTTTATTGTTACCCTACTGAGATTCCATTAATTTGTTGCTTGAGATCTTTATGAACGTAAATCAATTACCCAGTGAAAAATATTTTAACAACAAAGTACAAAAAAACTTTATAGTGAATGAACTTAAGGTAGTACTGTTACATAATGAAGAAAATGGAAATTTGATAAATATTCAAAGAAGATAAATTGAGCCTTTATTTAAAGTAATTAG
Organism: Arcuatula senhousia; assembly: GCA_963971305.1. NCBI lineage: Eukaryota > Metazoa > Mollusca > Bivalvia > Mytilida > Mytilidae > Arcuatula > Arcuatula senhousia. The sequence continues at coordinate 36,386,028 of OZ020307.1, read as the reverse complement.
TTGTGGGTGCCCATTTCATCATGACATGCCTGATCCGAAAGGAATATTACGAAGCTAGTAAAAATGCAAGCTTGTCATTGTAAATAAGATTCTCAGACTATTTTTCAGAACCATATAAATTACTAGATAAAAGAATGAAAATTTTCCAAACAATCGAGATTGTACTGGCCAGAATAAAATGCAAAAAAATCATTTAGACAAGTATAACACAAAACTTTATAGTGAACGAACTTGAGGTAGTAATGTTACATAATGAAGAAAATGAAAATTTGATAAATATTCATGGAAGATAGATTGAGTCTCTGTTTAAAGTAATTAGTTTTGGGTGCCCATTTCATCATGACATGCCTGATCCGAAAGGAATATTACGAAGCTAGTAAAAAATGCAAGTCTTGTCATTGTAAATCAGATTCTCAGACTATTTTTCAGAACCATATAAATTACTAGATAAAAAAACGAAAAATTTCCGAACAATCGAGATTCATTTGCAAATGTACCAGGAAGAATGTAGCGCAAAAAACAAACATTAAAAACACAATTAAAAAAGCAAATATATGTAAAATACATTGAACAAACAGAGCCAAAACCAAGGAGAAAAAAAGAACTTGAATATGAATAATAGGAGAGAAAAAGCTTTTTTTCAGTCGAAAGCATTTATAGTTGGTCATATTCCGAAAATTGCTAGTATCAGTAAGTTAAATGCTGATAGCACCCATGTCTATTCCAAAATCTCATGGAAAAATATATCCATATATTGAATGAAAAAACTTTCATTTTCCCTTATAGCACCTTGCAGCAGTGAAATGGTTATCTTATCATCTTTCTTTCAGTGAGTTTTTTTTGTATCCTCTCTTACATGGCATTGCATAAGACGCTAAACCAAAAAGAGCATATCAACTGTATGCGTAAGGAAAATAACTGTCCTGCTCATTGTTATAATAAATGTCGAAACGTTTTCATGCTGGTAATTTATATCTTTAAATGTGGCACAGATTTGCATGCAAATTTATTAAAATCATATTATTAATTTTGCTTTGTCAACCATGTTAACCAGAGAGTTTACTGTAAACTGAGGCAAACTAAAATCTGGTTCAAACGAGTTTTCTTATTCTTACTTTGTTCAAAGGCATGTTGTCTACGGCAAACTCATTTTTTAACCCCCAATTTTTTGGTATCAATTAAAATGAATATTGAAAAACAAATTTGCCACAAATTTTGCCTCAAAAGTAGTTTATTTTTATCAAAATAGCTCGACAATATTGATTGATATTTTATTTACCTGTATTTCGTCACATTGACACAGATTTAGACCGAGTAGTTTTAACGCGGACACTTATCGGAATCTCGGGTTTTGTCCCCGAATACATTGATATGTTGAAAAAATACCAATATTTTTCTCAAAACTTAATACAGGCAATAATTATAAACATTTTTGTCAACTTTATTCATTAAGTAGCTCTAATATTCGGTTGTCGTTTTAATTTTGTTCCGAGCTAAAACTTCGAGAAACAGATTATGAACCACGTGCAAAAACTATGGAAATTTTCAATCAAAGAAAGTATATTGCGCATGCTTACAGCTCATCTACATCTCATGAATATGAATTTTTGTAAAGCTTTACAAATATTATATATTTTTCAATTTTTGAAGTATTAATGTACCCTAGTGGTATTTTGAAAGTTTGTATCTTTCTAAATAAACAAAACGAATAGTCTGACAATTGTTTGGTTTTACAAAAAAATAATTTTTCGTAGCCTTTAACGTTTATGCCCATTTTAATGACTCCTTTTTGCTATCTTTACATATATATATTCAATTGTTTTTTTCTCTGTCTTACGAACCTTAAATTAACCCAATCTTAGTTTTCTTAACACGCATAAAATCATATAAAAACACAACAAAAATATAATCTATAATATGATCCTCATGGCAGACCTTTATCATAAAATAACACTACAGGCACATATAATAACTAAAACAAAACATGTTGACTAGAAACATTAAAACCACAGTCCAATTCCAAAGATAATTTCTTCGAGATAAGGTTTCTCTTATTTGTAATAAATATTCCACAATATTCCTATTCATTTAAATCTAATGTTTTTTTCATAATTTCCTATTGCTTTAGCGTACCAAATAGATGGAATCTAGGACATGTTATTAAAACTTTGTCATAATATATATAATGCATCATTTATGGTTCAGTATTGGCTTTATTTGTAGAGTCGAAAATACTGGTTTCTTTTGAGAAAGCTATCGTAACAGGCGTTATATACACACAAATGAAAAACATTGTAATTCATAGACATCACAGTTTAAAGGTGTCTCGAAGCTATTCAAATGAACATCTTTTTGTACAAATTGATATCTTATATAAAGATAAATTAAATCGACTTAAAAAATAAAAACTATATATTGCTATATATTTTTTTTAATAAATTCGAAGTGATTATAACACAAAAATTACAATTTCATTTCTTATACCAAATCAAATGAAGATCATTCAAGTAAAAAGAAAGTAAAATTTTCAATTTTCTTAATATATATGTTGAAAAAACGAGCGGTGACCCTAAAATTTTCAGACTTTTCAAAAAGCTTTAGAAAAGGGACTTTTCGAGAGATTTCGAGGTGATTCTGTAATAGGAATTATTCTGTGTGTGTCATTTTACCTTTTCTCCTTGTATCTCTAAATGTGGCACAGATTTGCATGCAAATTTATTAAAATCATATTATTAATTTTGCTTTGTCAACCATGTTAACCAGAGAGTTTACTGTAAACTGAGGCAAACTAAAATCTGGTTCAAACGAGTTTTCTTATTCTTTTTCTTATTTCTGTCTTTCTCCTTAGTTTTGGCTCTTTTTGTTCAATGGCATTTGCTTCTTTTTAACCTTGTCTAAATGATTTTTGATTTTTTTGCGTTTTATTCTGGCCAGTACAATTCGATTGTTCGGAAAATTTTAATTCTTTTATCCCTCCTGGTTATTTGAAAAAAAACATTGAGTTTTATCAATGTGCATAAAAATGAATATAAAGAGCGTTAAAGAGGTGAGAGGTCCAGGGGTTTGACCATCGGAACAGTTTATTTATGGAACAGTTTATTACATGCGTGATTTAAAAGAGGTCCATACAGGGATTTGACCATCTAAACAGTTTATTATATGCGTGCATAAAATGAGAGGTACAGGGGTTTAACTATTAGAACAGTTTGTTATATGCGTACATTTAATGGGAGGTGCAAGGGTTTGACTCTCGGGACAGTTTGTTATATGCGTTTTATAATGGGAGGTCCAGGGGTCTGACCATTGAAAAAAAATGTTACATGCATGCATATTTTCGACAAAGTTGGCCTGGAACCATTTACTTTCCTTTTGATTTTTTCTAATAAACAATAGTGCCAAGGACAATTCATGTATTTCAGATATTTTTTTCCATTCATCGTGCAATATGAATAGGACAGGGCCCATCTATAAGTCACATTCTACTTAAAAAAATAAACTGTTTAAACGTATTTGGTAATTCTACTTAAAAAATCAAACTTTAGTTTTGGATTAAAAGACTAATTAAACCGCACTAAGTTATGGGTGCAACGACAATATTGGAAGTATAGGTAATTTGTCTAGCCCTAGATGCAATGATGCGAATATGATGAATCTCTTTGAAAAAACAGAAAGACGGAAATGCAGTCGTGGTCATCGTAAATACAATGCACCAAAGCTTTGCGATGTTACCATTAATGGATTGCTACCGTTTGTCAAAAAAAAAACTAGGGATTCATCACATTTGCACTAAATTGTATTCTATACCCGTTATGAAAATCAAAACCGTGTATAAACAATTTCTTGACAATATTGGCACCGACCCAAATTTCAACCTTACCGACTGACCGCTATTGTTCAAACTTGTCGGAGTTCCACAGGAAAATAGTAAAGACAACCGTTCTTTTCTTTCACTTGCCTGTTTAAACAAAGGTTTTGATGTCATAAATTTAGGAAATATTCTACATCATAAATCTGTTACAGCACATATTCATCCTTATTTTAAAGACTTAAGTATTCCAGTCATCTCTTATACCTATACTTCCACTGTTGCAAAGTTTTCAGCTACAAACAAGTGTTGCGGGAAGTTACGACTTGAGTTCGCGTTGTTGATTTCCGTTCGGTTTTGTCGTTGTCCTTTTGTACTATTGAAACTCGAATTCCCCATTGATGCCTCTTTGCTTCTTTCATCAACACATATTTGGCAATTATATATAGATAGAAAGATAACTAAACGTGTTATTTTAATTGCATAATTTGATGTAATGCAAGATATTTTAATGAGTTTTAAAATTAAAGAAATCGTTGTAAATTCGTTCACTTGACTTTACAAATTCTCATACAAGAGAACTGCAAACAAATAATTGTTCTTCTTTCATTGAATAATTGAAACTTAGATTGCTTATACAACTTGTTGAATACCAAATTTTATTTGCTATTAAATGTCATTCAAAATACAAATGACAACAAAGTTCCAGACAATAAATTTTGCTACGCCTGACGCGCGTTTCGTCTATTCAAGACTCATCAGAGGCGCTCTACCAAAAATATTGAAAATGCCAAACACTGTATGAATATGAAGAGCATAGAACAGTATAACCAAAAATACCAAACTGGGGAACGATTCGTTCAAGTGAACGATTTTATTTTTTTTAATTATTGCCGTTATAAAAACAGAAACCTGAATGTACATTGCAGCGCTTTTTATAAAATGTTGAACCTGTTTATCCTTTGTCGCTTCAAGTTCCTTTAGCAAATTTCTTCCTTTTATGTTCGATTTATTAAGGTTAGTAATAATGCTTTATCAATCGACAGTTCACAATCTGTTTTACTTATACTGGTATTTACATTATTACTCTTTCTCTTTAGAATCATACCTTTCTTCATACTTAAATTTCTTTATAAAAAACGACTTGATAAAATTATTTGTAATAGTTGTTCAAAATAAGATAATGGACGCTTGTAGCGTTCCAAAATATTTCCTATTGATATCATACCTGATATAACGTAAAATGATTTAAACAAGCAATTAAGATTTAAAATGTTTCCATATGTATATGTCTTTCACATAAAAACTTAAGAACTGAAAATCAAAAGTACAGCAAAGTTCCAGACCATAAAATTTGCTACGCCTGACGTGCGTTCCATCTATTCAAGACTCCACAGAGGCGTTTTACCCAAAGACTTAACATACCAAACTCTTAATGAATATGACGAGCATAGAACAATAAATCTTAAAATGTTGAGCTGGAAACCAAATTTTGACTATATCAACATATGTCTAAAGTAGGAAGAACCTTGGGTATTAAGAATTGTTAAACTCTAACAAATACTTTCAAAGCTTTGATGGGGTTTTTTTTTCAACATAAAAGTGTTGATGCCAGAGCGGGATAACTATTGGAGTTAAAACTTCATCATTGGCACTAGCATTCACAGATGTAAGGATGTAAGTGCAAGACATTAAATTTTGTTTTGCCTGTCAGAGGCGCTCTACCCGAAAATTGAAAATGCTCAACATTATATGAACATGAACAGCATGGAATTATTACATCAAAAATATCGAACTTGTAACCACATTTTGACTAAGATCAACCGATATCCTAAAGAAACTTTGATATCAAGTTGTTTTAAATTCACAAGTCAGTTCTTTGTTGCTTCCATTTTTGTTACTTTATCTATGCCTGGCATTATCAATTCTGTGGAATATTCAGTTTAATATTACATCAAGAAGAAATTATTATAGCTAAATCCATAAGTGTAGGTGGTATATTCAACACAAATTATACAGTATTACAGATTAAGGAATCCCTAGGTAGGACTGAAAGTCTTCATATCGATGTTCATCCTACATTGTACATTATAACTTTTATGCAGAAAAAAACATTGAGGAAATGTCAAAAAGCAAAAATACAGAAAAAAAACTGACAATATTTATTTTCTCTGAAAGCAGTGTTAACATATAGGAATATCCTAAATCTATGAAACAAACTTCAAAATGTCAATTTCGATATAGCAGTGATCACCAAAGACAAAAGCGCTCAAAACATAATACAACACACACAAAACAACAACATTTAATCAGTAGTGCCAGCCCACGTTGTAAAAAGATTTACTTTAGGTGGTAGACAAATTAATTTCTTTTTTCTTACAACACATTCGTGAATACAGGCATCTTTCGCTGACTTTCTTTGTCCTTTGATATCAGATCAGCTAAATGTGCTTGTTAGGCATGAAACAAACTTTATTCGTATATTCTAATGTAATGTCATTTTTAAGTAAGTCTAAACCTTCGATTGACATAGACGTTTTTTACTATCATGTTACTTTCTCATTTAACGACATCATGAGACACGTTTTGTTTTGACAATCAAATGTCTTACACGAAAACATTAAATAAGTATTAATCGCGTTTCCATTTTTCATCATCCAGTTCTTTTTATCAAGCAATGAAATATAAAAATTCTTTATTGACACAAAATATTTCCAAAGAACAAAATTGAACAAAAAATATTTTTTGTTTTATTTAGTGTCGCAGACAAAGTTCTAGAAGTAAAAATGTCTTGAACGTCATGAAGAGAAAACAGATAATCTTACTACATGTAAAATTCAGTCAAACTATTTTCATATAATGTAAAGCCCCGTTTATATGCACAAATTATACATACGTATGTAAATATACACATGTGTAAATTTACACACGTATGAATAATCAAATTTGCTAACCACTTTCACGAGTCTTATGCTTAGTATGTAATTTATAAATAAATTCAAAAGTTGACTGGACTCATATGCATCTATACGTATATTACCGGTATGTAATCTTGTATTATTACAGTTATTTCGTATACCCCCAGGATTTGCAAATATAGGACCGTGATATTATTCATGTGAAAGAATGACACTCTTTCGACGCATATTTGCCATAAATGTGCCCAGTTTCATTGATAGAAGAAACAGTACCCGTAAGAAAAGACAAGTCCTAGACCGACAACAGCAATGTTTTTTTCAAACTACAAAGTGAACTAAATCAAACTATCATTGGAGTGAGCAGTGAGACCTAAATTTGGTTATCTACAATTTGAGTTAGCGTTGTTGATTTTTGTTCGGTTGAGTTTTTGTTTTGTGTATCCCCGTGCTGTTCTTGTTTATGTTTACCGGTTTTGTCGTCACCCTATCGGACTATTGACACTCGAATGCTCCATTGGTGCCTGTTTGCTTCTTTGATTCAATGCATTTTTAAGCAACCCCTTATTTTGCAGAAATGTAGTATTTTGAATTTGTTTCTTTTGAAAAAAGGTTATTTTGCACTTACTATGTAAATGTTGGGCGTTTTTTTAAGAAATACCGTATATATTGTGTCTGACATAATGAATTATCTATATTTTTGAAAGGGGGTGCTGATATATTCTGTTACATCAGACAAACAGGTGCTTTATTAAACAATTGGCTATCAGAAAAATGAAAGAAACATAGTATTAAGTGATCGATTGATTGATTGATTTATTGATTGATTGATTGATTGATCAGCATTGATTTGTACTTTTATTCTATGACATATAGAAACATTTTGAAATATTTAAAGAGTAATGATTGTAGAAAAAGATCTTTTCGTATGTTTTGTCATATTATTTCAAGAAACAATTTCAGAAAAAAATCTTGACAATAATTCGTTTGATTTGTTTCTTGCAATGAAAATTACTTTAGTCCTATAACTAGAGTTTTTAAAATACATGACCGTATTTCTACAAAGAATTATGTCTGTCGAAAACACTGCTTTAGACACATTTTCTGTTGTTTATCAATTGTGATACAAAAAGCTTTTAACAAATTTTCTTATAAAATTTATCTCCTTTAATTTGTAGATAGCAATAAAAAACGTTTTATCTTCCAGTGACACAAGCTTTTAATACCAAAGAACAAATTGAACAATCTGTTTTTATTGTTTCGCTTTTATCTCCTACAAAAAAAGTGAAAATTCATTCAGAGTCAAGATTGTCTGAATGACAACCGATTCAAACTATTAATTATATATATAAGTTTATACAACGTTAAATAATGAGGACAAAGCGCTTTTAATAAGTAATACAAATAACAATTTAGTTCCAGTCAATGAGTATATAGTACAATTGATATCTCAGGTATATTCTAGAATCAGAACAACAGAGTACTTGTATGTGTACATGTAGCACCTAAAGTGTCTTATTACTTTACTTTAAATATGTTTTTAAACTGGAATGGGGAAAATTGTTATCAGCCTTTGTGAGTATCTCCAATAGAGCATTAATACGTGCATAGGGTTGTTTTATATACCCATACTGGAACAACATATTCCAGGTCATCAGAAAACAAGCAATGTCAATAAAGTCCATATAAAAGGGAGCAAAATAGTAAGTACATGAAATTTGATCTAATAACAGAAATTGTTATGTTGTAGTCAACAGTAATAGACCCTTTCCGGAAAAGTAACAGGTGCTAAAAAAATCTGACAGTTTAGATTTAATTGATTTAACTTTATTTTCACTTCATGCAGAGAGTTACACAAGGAGATTCTATGAGTTAAACATTGTTCTTTAATTGTATTTACAAGCATTTGGGTTTTTTTTCAATTAACACATACAATATCTTGATTAGAAAGTCTTTACTTCTGATTTAGCTGGTCTTTTAAAATTCAAATCGAATCAATTGCAGAGCTAAAACAATTCTGCCAATTTTTCTGTTACGTAATTTTAAATGTACTTTTATTCCTATTAGATCACGTTATAACTGTGTTCTTTCTAAAGACTTTTAAAAATCAACATTCTTGTAAAGGATAAAAAAAAGCATAAATTGTTGATAGTGATAACTGGGATATAATCGATCTAATAAAAGGAAAGAAGGGGCATCAAAACGGATTGTTAAAGGGCACATTATAATAAAAAGAATAAGTATAATTAAGAATGCATACAAGAACTTGTATAAAATGGCGTTGTTTTAAGTCACAACAGATATTCAACATAAATCTTAAGGCATTTGACATTTTTGAACGGCAAGGACAAAATGAACGACAAAGACGATAATAAGATATGACATATATGTACGCGACGGTCAACAATCTTCAACATGACCAGCAGTATTCGCTCGTCAACTTGTATTTGCCCAAAATTAAAAGTGCAATTCTTAAAGACTCAATACCTATTCCCAACATATCACCAAGAGACTCATATCAAGACATAAAACTATTAACATAAAAGCACATGGACAAAGCGTACAGGAGAAGTAGACATTAGAGTACTTCTTGTGTGCATTTCAAAAATAACTGCTTAAATAAATGTGTTTTTTTGTTAAAATTTAATTGTCATGGGCTATTTATTTTAGGATCATTTTCCAAAGGTAACGCTGTCATCTGAAAAACCTCTTGAAAAGATTTTTTTTAAATTTGAAAACTTTGTTGTTTTAGGTTATAATGCTACTTTTTCCCAAAAAAACTTCTTATAAAGATAAATTAGCAAATAGCAAAACGCAGGTATAAAAGGTTAATTTGGAAATGCTATATATCTATATTTCAAGTAGTAACCTCTCATCAGTAGCATTTAAATCAAAACTTTGGAAGGTCAAATTCCAAAACTGTTGAAAACGAAAAGAACTCAAAACCAAAACGAACAAGGAAGCCAAATCTAGCCCCGAGGATTTCGACTATGTGCATTACAATGAAAGGAACCTGGTGTTTTAATCAATTTTGAATTAAACAATCGGAAATTTCAGCAACAAAAATATTAAGAATTGTTTGGTAAATTGTGTAAGACAAGTCTTACGACCAGGCTTGTGATTACTCTCGGGGACCTATGGTCCACAAGCAGCGGTTATAGCACAATGGTTTCAAAATTACAAATACCAAAACGCGGGTAATGAATGAATTCAAGTCATGTAACTCATTAGTTCAATAAACATAATAATGCTATATATCTGTTGAAAAAGTGCTTTAGACATTCTGTTTGTTGTTGTTTTATTGCCATTTATACCAAAAACAGATGAACAATATATCTTTATCGTCGTTCATGTTTATCTGCCAAACAAACATTTTATTGAGAGTGAAAATGGTGACAAACGATGTAAACCATAAAAATAATAAAGGAAATTGGTATATTGCATTTAAAAGTAAATAGAAATACAACAAATTCTCAGACAAAACATTTTTCTATCCTTGACGCACGTTTTGTCAAATCTGTTCTTTGTGTTTGACAATGTATTCGGATAACTTCATGGCTTTCAAGTGTTCTTTGACACAAAGTGGTGATGCTGTACATGTAGTAGGTTAACTTAAGGGAATCAAAACTCCATCAGAAGCGCTAAGCATCACTTACATAAAGTTTACTAAGCCTTCAGGGCGTTGTGTCTTTTAAAGACTCATAAGAGCATATCGCTGGAGCAGGGTCTGTCTTCAACCACGGTGAGGTACTGGTCGGAATTCTGGTAGTCTTCCAGAATTCCGACCAGTACCTCCCCGTGGTGGAAGACGGGCCCTGCTCCAGCGATAACAAAGGATACTCTGGAGCAGCTAACACTGGCGGTGGTGTGTCATGGGCTGGACGACCCATGGCACATAGCGAGTCTTAATAGTCGACGCAGAGGGGCTTTCCCCTAGTCGCGACTATAAATACCCATCTACTTCTGATAGACTCGCGATGCTCCGTATTTATAGCAAACGGGGGTCATGTGACCGCCATTGACCAATGACGGCATTCGTTACAAAATGGTTGACTTAAATTCCCATGGCAGCCGTCAGTCTATTAATAGAAAATAAAGAGATGTGGAATAAGTGTACGCGACACAGCCCACAATTAAACGGTAATTTAGAAAAACCACAACTTTCATGGATTTATTAGTTAAAAGCAAGTAAACGACATGATCAAACTTGTACAATTTTGAGGAACATGTGGCATATTCAACTACATTTCTTATTCAAACTGAACATGTTCCCAATTCGTACATCTATAAGCTAAATCAAAGACCTTAGGGATCTTTTAGTCATATAAAAAGATTACTTGCATTACAATTTACATTTATTAAATGGGTTTTGCTTCAGTTTAAAAAAAAGCAGACTGAAAATGTGAAAATGAAAAATACATTCTCTTTGTAAATTCGTCAGTTTGTGTCAAATTAAGAAGATTTTTTTCCTTTCCTTTTTCTATTTACATTCTTATATATTTCCCCACATTACCTGTGGTGTGTTTGATTATTGGCACATGATTTATGGGCAGTGGGAAATACTCTCATTCTCTACAAAATTGTACTAAAGGTTTTTTATTTATTTAAAAAAAAAGATTCATGACTCGGACGGCGTGCTTTATTCCATTCAGCAAGAAATGAACATGAAACAAGAAATATTGGAATATGACACTAGAACTATTGCAAAAACGAGTTTTGAATATTCTATAACTCATTATAGCAAATGTACTTTCAGTTGTCAACCGTTATAATTGGTCTGTTAAAAGCACGAACTATTGCTTCCATCATTCCTGGACGACCTTATTAGTTTTAATAGAAGGATTTTTACCGATTCTTTGTCCTTGAATGGGTATTTTAAACAAAGGAGTGAAAAATAAGTCTATACACTTCCCTTACATTTGTACCACTTACCAAATTGGAAAACGGAACTCGTATGGGGTAAAGTTAAATGAAGCAAAATAAATCTGATATATTGTTCTTCGATTACATTTAGAAAACGTGCACTAATTTTAATCTAAAACTGCAATTGCTAATAAAACCTACATCTTATAATTCCAATCCAATCTATTGCAGAATTAAACAATTCTTTGTTACGTAACTTTCTTTTGTACTCTAATTATGATTGAAGCATTCTTAAATTGTATTCTGTTTTTAGAATTCAGAAAATTCAAAATACTTTCAAGAAAAAGAAGAACATATTTGATTGATAGTAATAAATGTCTAGTAAGTAGAGGTATTGTCTTCTTAATGACTTATCATGATAAATAAAGCAAATTGATAAACTTAGATATAGAGTGAATCTTACCACAAAGATTTGTATTTGAAGTTGTCAAAATTTAAAACCTCCTGATTTAGTATTGAATTTTCAAAAGCATTGTGTTTTGTGTATATCTAGCTTTGTACTTCGCTCTCTATTATATATTTCTCTACGAATCCAATCAAAAAGAAGCCTCAGGCAGAAAGAATGAATGGGGTGGAGAGCAAAGACTTCATTAATGGGAAAGTTGTATGGTGCCAAAACAATTGAATTTGGCTACATATTAACAGATGGTAGCTTGTAAAAATAAAATTTCGTTTTCAATCAAAAAAGGTCAATGTGTAATTTTTAAATTGAAAATATGGTACCAAATTTTTGTTCACATTCTATTCAAAAAAATGTGTAATTCGCTCTCTGTTATATATTCCTCTAAGAACACAAATAAAAGCCTCACAAAACCAAGCATGGATGAATCTGATAGAAAGAAGAGACTTCACAGATAATGACAAAAATCAAGATTGGGTTGCCAAAACAATTGAATTTGGATCATCTATACAGACGGTAGCTTTACATAACAATACTCATTACTCAATCAAAATAGCTAAATATGTTTTTTTTTCATTTTTTGTACTTTTATGATGCATTTGAAATTGCTTTTGCATACATGATTATAGTAATAAGTTTTCTGAAGGAGCAACCATTCGAACTTGTACGGGATATGGGGGGCATGGATATATTCTTAGAGAAAACGGGCCTTGTTTTTTAAGCTAATATAAATGTTTCAGCCAAAAAATACCATACTGACTATTGTTTTAAAATATTTGGTAATTTGTAATTTTGAAACCACTGGGCGATAACCGCTGCTGGTGGACCAGAGATCCCCGAGAGTAATCACAAGCCTTATCGTCTGACTCGTCTGACCCGATTTACCATAAAATTTCTAATATATTTGTCGCTGAAATTTCCGCTTTTTAAATTCAAAATTGTTTAAAACACCAGATTTGTTTCCTTGTTATGCACATGGTCGATATCCTCGGTGCTAAATTTGGCTTCCTTGTTCGAACGTTTTGGTTTTGAGTACTTTTCGTTTTCAACAGTTTTGGAATTTGACCTTCCAATGTTTTGATTCAAATGCTACTGATGAGTGATTACATCTTGAAATATCGATATATAGCATATCCAAATTATCGTTTATACCTGCGCTTTGGTATTTGTAATTTTAATTCAAAGCACTGTGGTGTCTTTGTGTTTATTTGAATTTTTGCCATCCTGCTTTTTTATTTTAAATTTCACCATAATCCCTCACCGTGACCCCAAGAAAAATCAAATGGCCCTTCCTTATAGCAAAGCACGCTATTTTCTGCAATGTTTAAGGTAAGTGCTTTGTGTGTGTTTTATTTTTTTTTCACTATGGTCCAAAATATAACGAAACTTTTTTTATTAATTTATATATACACAAATCTATTTGTATGGTGTCGCCTGTTCGATAACATGCATAGATAAATTAAAATAAAGAAGAAGTTGCTCAATTGATCTAAACATGTAATTTTATTAATTACAATTGCATGACGTTATATAAATTATACTTACCTTTTTCTCTAAGCAAAACAGTTCAGATATATATGTCAAAGAATAATTTGCCATAAATAGACAGTAAATTCATACCGGAAAGGTAGTGTATTTTAACTGTGATAGATTTTATTGATTTAAATATGTTTAACCTCATTAAAAAGTGTCATCATCAGGAAGTGAGATAAGTGTTAGATTTTTCTTTTATTTACGACGCTTAAATCTGATCCCATTGGCATTGTATTTCTTTAAGATTTTTGGAGTTAAGCGGTTTAGGTATATTTGGGATGGGGGTGAAGATATTGATATATTTTTTGTATATAATGGTTTGTTTCAATTTGTTTGGCATTCTTTATTGTTCTCGTTCTAGTCGACTGGTTTTGTCTTTGTTCTTTTGGACTTTTGGAATTCGAATGCTTCCTTGGTAACTCTGATTCTTTCATTGAGGATGCTGTCAGGGATTTACAGCATCTGCAGATTCTAATCTGATAATCATTTAACCTTTTTTTCGTATACCCTCGTGTTGATTTAAATAAAATCATATTACAATATCTACAACAACAAAATACATTGTTTCCGGAAAAGCAACATATTTTTCTGAAAATCAAATTTCAATATGTTGGATTAGATTTGTTTACAACTATGTATAATTATGAATAGCTATAGAGTATCACAATTAAAGGAAATGTTTAAAAAATGATGAGAAGGTCACAATTAAAGATATGTTAGAATTGGACTTATTGTTCCTAAGTTGGATTTAGGGTGTATGATGTCCACATATTTTCAAACAAATCACATTTTCCAATCAAGCTTTGCTTACCCTACATGCAAATCGAATCTTATGCAGAACTGAAAGAATTCTATACCGTAATTTGTACATTAATTATCTTAAGAACATGTTAGAATTGTGTTGCATTGAAAGAGTACAAAACATAAAGAGGAACATAATTAGTTGATTGTGATAGTTATCTAATGGAATATATTACATTTGTACATAAAGTAATGATTGAAATAAAATACATTTTCTGAAAAGTGAGAGCCACAATTTTCGGGATCTTAAACTTAACACTGTCGTATAAATTGCTACCGAATGTGTTAAACTCCTAAACTTCCTGAAGTCTTTCAAATGAATCGTCTTATCCTGTAAGTCTGCTTTAGTAATTCAAAAACCAGACAAAAGGAAGCATCAGATAGGAGAAAGATGAGTTAGATGGAGAGAAGAGACATTGTTAATAATTGGATAGATCAGACTAGTCATGTAAAAACAAAATACTAGATATAAGAATTCGTGTAAACGAAAGAAATTTGATTTTTCAAAACATAACTTAATTCTTAAATAAAACCCAATAGTTCAATTAATTGTTTAAGTACTTTCATAATATCATTTGTTATACATAATTATAGTACTTTAATATAAAGTATATTCTTGACATTCAGCACGCTCTTAGTTCGGACAATACCTTCAAAACGACGTTGCTATAGAAATACCATCAATTGGAAAATCTGTCTCAACGTCGTTAATCCAACGTCAACGTGAAAAACTGTAAAAATTATGAAATTTATAGTGGATATATTTAACTTTAACCATGAGGCACGCAGTGTACCACAAAGATATTTTTGTGGATAGTTTCATTGCTATATATGATCATTGACACAAATGATTGTAGTCGTACTCTGTGTGGCTCATAATTACATTTGCCAAAAACCATGAAACAGTTTCAGGGATTTTACAGTTTTTCACCAAATCACATTTTTACGTAATGGTCATTTAGGGTCATTTTTTACAATATTACATTGGAGAATTTAAAACAAAAGCATGCTGATATAGTTAATTATAACTATCTAAAGTAAATATATCATATTTCTTTCTCTCTTTAATCATTCCAATTTTTGGAGACCGAATTTTGCTCTTATCACAGCTTGTCCTTTTCCAAGTTTTATTACGTATATGTCAGTTGTTTGTCATTTTGTGGATATCGTATTTTTTGCAGAAAGGAAAAAGTAAATGGTACTAAATGCAAACCAGAATTGCTGTTTTCATATACATATACCTTACAAATGAGTGCAGGTCTATGGCACGTGATAATAACAAAAACCTGATAAACTACATTTATCGACCGTAAACTATAGTTTGCTGTTTATAAACTGGGGTTTTCGCATGCTTACTATAGTTTGCGTTCATGAAACTAAGTTTATCAACGGTAACTTTGGTTTGCGAGGGGCAAATGCTACTATATAAAGGCAAAACAGCATTTATCGACCATAAAATATAGTTTGCGGTTGACGGTTGATAAACTCAGTTATTCGCCGATAATCCCAGTTTATCACCGAGAAACCCTAATTAGCATTTGATAACCCCATTATCGACCAATAACGATAAATTTAAAACAACTGAAATTATCATTAGCATCATTGAAAATAATAGGATTAATCTCAGTAACTGTTTTTTCTCTCTCTCTTTTTGAAGGAAGGACTTGATTTTTTCCATATTTTGCAACTGTTTTGTTAAGATTTGGGGGGGGGGGGGCATTAACATTAAAAATGATATAATTTTTTTAATTGGTAAATAATTTACTTGAAAAAAATGCACAAAAGTCCAATAAAAAGTAGCATTTTTTCCGTATTCTAGTTCACATAATTAATGTCTTCGTCTATTATATACATGTGATATGTATCAGATTTTTGGAAATAAAAAAGAAGTTGTTTGATTGATCCACTAATATTATATGTGCATTAATTAATTGTACTCACTTTTGTCTCTAAACAAAATAGTCCAAAATAACTATTTCAAATAAAGAATATTTACTAATAAAATGACAATAAATCCATGTCGGAAACTAGTATTAAATTTATCACAATGATAGATTTTATTGATTTAGTTATGCTTAACCTCATTGCAAAATTGTAACCCAGGAAGTGAGATAAGTGTGGTTGTACTATTTTTTACGAAACGTAAATCTGAACATATTCACATTGTATTTTTTGTGATCAATCTTTCTGTGTGGTTATAAGGGATGAGAGTCCCTTTTGGGAAGAGCATAGTACTTTGCTTCTTTTTTGTTACGTTTTGTTTTGTATATTTCATACCGTTCCAATTTTGTTTTCTTGTTTCTTTTCATGTGCATTTTATTGAGGGATTTGAAATTTGACCTGTAGTCCCTGCCTGAAGATACGGCTTTCATCGGTTAAAATTTTTCTTTTGAAGCAATCTATTTCATCGTTTGATTAAAGCTCTAAGCCATGACGGTTATGCCATTGTTTATGCTTCACACACACTCAGACTCAATTAAACAAAGTCGCCCCAGCTATATTTTAATCTTCAAAAGAAGAAGGCACACGAGGAAAGAACACCTACATGTACGTCTCCAAAAATCCGTACAAGCTTTAAGGAAATACGTCTTGTATTATCATCTAAAACAATTTCTTTCGATATCAGCCATATCACATTGGTGGACAAATTCTAGATTATGTCTATTAAATGATTGTTTAAAAAAAAATGGTTATACCGAACCGCTGTAAGTCGAGTAATTATCGCGGTGTACTTATTTATATTCGATATATTTGCGGTCAATGCAATTCTTCAAAAAGTTGTATACGAAAATATGCAATTGTTACATGTTAATCAAAGTATAATATTTTTGGATTGAATGCACGAATTTTAGCAATAGCGAATATAGATACTTTTGCAGTATCACTTTTGTGTTTCTCAAATGCTTTTTTGTGTTACCACCGGACCATAAGATCATGATGGGTGAAAGGAGTCTGACACTTAAAACCTGACTTAACCCATCATATCTTTAAAATACATGTGCCAAGTAAGGACCTTAATTTGCGATCTTGATATTCTGCAGTGTGTCTTTGTCTTGTTTTGTGTTCTCTTTTTGACATTTGAAATTGATTAACCCCGTTTGGTATGTTTGTTATAACTTTTATCCGTGAAAAGCTAATCGCGCATTAGGTCCGAAGTTAACTGTCAGTATTATGCGCATTTGTTATATGGGTAAACTACTATTCAACATTTAGAAAATCACTTTGTCTGTCTTTCATTCATAAATTGTTTTGGTTGAAAGTTACGTCTCATCGACATATTAACACCGATAAAATTCAAAATTTCGAAATTCCTCTAAGAACGTGTTGTCCACTTTGATATATAAATTGATCATGTTAACATGGTATATAATTTATCAAGACAGTCTTTTCTATAATCAGATTTATCAAACTCGGAAAACATAGCTATAAGAATAAACTAAAAACATTTCTTTCTATAGAAGACAAATTAGTACATGTGCATTAAAAAATCTTATTTTAGAAATGTTATGGAAAACATCATTCGCCCATAGACTAATTTGGGATTTCAATCTCTCAGATGAGTGCAGATGGGTTTTTTGTCTTTCTTTACCAGATTTGACACACGTAATTGACGATTGGTGTGCTATAGCCAGCAGGAACTTTCGGGATCAGCTGAGTTCACTCCCATTGCGAGTTCGCGTTGTTTATTGCTTTTTGATTGTTTTTCTGTGCTTTATGTTGTGTGTTTTGATTTTTTTTAGTTCTGTAATCGTTGGTGTTTAGTATTTGTAGTATTTGCTTTGTCTCTGCCCTAGGACTTTCGACATTCGGATGTCTCATAGGTACACCTCTCTTTAAGCTCATGTATTCAAAAATAAATTTGAAAGCCTTTTTTTCACTAGCAATGACCACGTCTTTATGAAAAAAATATATATGAGAAAAATACAGTTTGTCTTTGTGCCCACACAATTATTTTCAGAAATGTAATTAGAGAGTTATTCTCTAATATTTTAGAAGGATTGATATATTTTCCAAAAATAGTATTTATTGTGTCTTCTTAATGTTAAAACACGACCAAGATATCTTGAGGGAATAGAAATATTATTTTATATTCATATAAAATGAACTTGACTTAATTGGTTCTCTACAAGTAATCCTTATAAAGCTCCATCTAAAACCAAAATTATAGTAACATTAAGAAACAAAGATTCGGGCAATATATTTCATTGTATCAGATGAGTTTTTTTAGATATCAAAATATTCTGCTCGGCCACATAAAATAATAAATGTCTGCGGCCTAACAAAAAAAATTAACAAGCTAATAGAAGAAATTAAGATGTGGAATAAGTGTACGCGACACAACCTACATTATAAACGTATATTTTAAATATCCACAATGGAAAACAGCCAGCAGCCTTCAATGTGACCAGCGGTCGCTGCTCGCTGTTTTTCAATTGGCCCCTGGATTGAAAATAAAATACATATGATTCAAGCCCAATCCCAAAGTGCATTGAAAGACCCTCTTCTTGACAAAAAACAATTAACAAAAATTCGACTAAATACAAACATAAGCTTTGATAAAGATTCCTGGCTTAGGACAGGCACATTAAAATGTGGCGGGGTTAAACTAGTTTTTTGGCGCCAACCTTCCCCCTAATGATAATCAATAACAAAGCACAAACTAACACACAGTAAAAATCAAATCGATAGAAGTTCAATTCAACAAGAGAGTATCTGAGACAAAAGGACAACAGGTAATTAACGGGACGTAAAGATACTCTCTTGAGAACACTCGAAGTTACTGACAGCTAGCTAAGAAGCATCCATCGACTGATGTAAAAAAATCAAGTATGTCGATTTTAAATCCGACACAACACGTCAAACACTTGATTTGATGATGCATCATCACACAAAACCGACACACTTGACCGCTGTAATGCTCAAAAATGACATAAGTATAAAAAGGCAATTAACATTTTAAAGTAAGTATCAAATTATCAATATTTTTACCAAAGAAGACTAAATTCAAAGATTTTACTAAAATATCCATTTCATAACCTTTATTTAATAAAGTTTTAAGCCAATTTTGCATTCCCAACGGATTGTTTTTGAATTTATTTGCTCTATAAACAACATTACCGTAGAAATCTGGATGGGATATTCCCTTTACAATCAAAAGTCGTCGTGTACAGTTAAATTTTCCAATAAGGTATAGATATTTATGATAAAACTTAGTAAACGACTTCACTAATTTGTGGTAACGATATCCTTGTTTTAGTAATTTTTTGTGATACACTGGTTTTTATCATTAAAATCAGACACACCACTGCAGATCCGAGCATATCTTACCAACTGTGAAATATATACTCCGTAAGACGGAGCAAGTGGTACATCTCCCTCTAGAAAAGGAAAATTCGCAATGGGAAATGAAAAGTCATCCCGTTTATCATATATTTTAGTGTGTAATTTTCCATTGATTATACTTAAATCTAGATCTAAAAATGGGCATCTATCACCAGTAAGGTTAGATTTATTCAAAGTTAATTCCTTGGGATAAATTTCCGTAATAAAATTAGAAAATGTCGGATTGTTTAGTGAAAGAATGTCGTCTAAATATCTGTATGTATAATTAAAAGTTTCAATGAGATGTTGTCTGTTGGCGTCTTTTTGAAGTTTTGCCATAAATTGGGATTCATAACAATACAAAAAAAGGTCAGCAATAAGTGGGGCACAATTAGTTCCCATAGGGATACCAATGACTTGGCGATAAATTGTTCTCCCAAAACGAATATAAATGTTGTCCAAAAGATAATTTAGAGCAGTTATCATTTCTGCATCAGTCCAATTGACGTAACCTTTATGAGTCTCGTTGCTAAAAAACGATTTATTAAATAATTTAGAAACTTTAGAGCAGATATAGTCACTTTTAGATTTATCGAAACACCATTTAACCAGATATTCAAATTGTTTTTTAATAAGACAGTGAGGAAGGTTAGTGTACAAAGTAGAAAAATCGTAGCTATCAACTGTATGGTAAGTACCTTCAAAAGCGCGAAGTTTGTCTAAAACATCGAGCGATGTCTTGTCTTAATTAAAAAACGACATTCTGAAAATTTGTCTATGAATGTCTGCTATTAAATCAACTAGCACTTTCTGCTTAGGGGAAGCAGACAACAAATACCCTAATTTTAGAATGTTTGGAGAGTTTGGAAAATATAATGTCACCAAAGTCGTAACAAAAGCTGTTTGTTCCCATTTTAAAATTTATTTGTCTTCATTGCTTTAGAAAGAAAACACCTGTGAAGGTAGTTGATAAAAAAATCAGCCATTCTTTTTTAAATAGAACAGAAGACACAATCAACGCAAATAGAATAAAATTCTTAAACTATAAAAGATGGGGAAAAATCTTAACTCTAAAAAGAAAAAAAATCTGATTTCTGTAAGTATCTGTTGGTCGAAGTAGGTTGATTACCTCTCAAAGGAATTGTCGCCCTTGAAAGATGATAAATATCATTTATTTTTTGTTATGTTAATGGCCTAAAAATTGATAACTTGATAATTAATTATTACAGACTGGGGAAAATTGTTGCTAAACCCTTAAAAAGGCGTTTTTTAATGTTTTCCCCTATAACATGAATACTATTACCGACCGGGAAAACTATTGCTTACTTTAACCATCAGCTGTAACGAAAAAAAAAGCATACAATAAAATTAATGTAAATGACTTATATTGCACCAACTATAAAAGGTTGGAAAAATCTTCAGATTAAAAGCTCTTCAAAAGTAGTCATTGTTTAAAAGTTGTCAGATGACCCCCGCTAGGGATTATAGCTCAAATAAGATATCCTTAAAGCGTAAGGACCAGGTGACTGATCCAGGCTCATGTGAGCATATTGTACATAATTTCCTAATGATTTTTAAACTTTTTCTTCCATATTTACGCTTTTTTCCGTTGTGACACAATCTGAGATCTAATAGACAGACACACAAGAAACAATATCAACCATTTTTGAGGTGCAGATTTGAAAATGAACTCGACAGGTCAAACAGTTAGACAGAAAAGAAAAGAAGAATATTATAATAAGTCAAAACTAGATAGATAACTGAAAGCTGACTGTACAAACAAAGGCAAACAAACAACAAATTTTCATGAGCAATTTTGTTTGCAGATTTCGCAAGGACAGAAATTCACGAAAGTAAATCGTCACATACTAACTGTTTTGTTTTTCGTGATTCTTCTTGAAATAGAAAATAGAAATATACCTCCGTTACAGGGATGAATCATCCTTGATAGTTCTGAGAAGAGAAAGCTACATTAAAGCACATGGGAATGTAGCCTGGTGTCTGGTTTTGGTGTACAGGAATTAACAGTTTTGGGTAGATGAGACTGGAGTATACGGAAGAAGCAAAAATTAGACAACAACCGAAAGATGTTTTAGGTACCAGAAGTGTTAATAAAAAGAAGGCTTTTTGTTAATGAAGAGATAGCTGGTTTTTCAACACAAACGTGTAGTGACAAATCATCAATATGTGTAGCCCGCATCCTGAGAATATACCGAACAATAGATCGAATCAAGTCTCTTTTTTTATGCAGTAAAAGAACAAATGTACAAGAAAATCTGTACACACATAAGTGACACAGCACCTTAGAATTGTGCTATCTGTTTTTCTTTTAGTGACCATTCCTTTTTTTTAAGTCCAGAGTACCAACGTTGCTTCTATAAAGCAGATCGAAACCTAATATGTGTTGGATTTTGTAATTTTAGCATTGAAATTTATTCTTTCTCTAATACAGTTTTAAATGTTGAATCAAATAATAATAATCCATATTTTTGTCTGAATAGCCCGATGGAATTCAAAACGATATGAATCCCATGGGTTAAACGATTATGTGCCGAATATATGTAAATGCCAAAAGGATGACAGAATAGATTTGAAATCCTTGCTGAATAATAAACAAACATTTTGACATTTTAATTCTAGAAAATACAATATTATTCAATTCTTTGGACTTTTTGTAATACCATGATGATCGTGATTTTCTTTTTAATTAAAATGAGAGTCCATTTGCGAAAAATACGACATATATACGTATTATACTACTTTTGGTTCAACTCTTTTTATTACCTAGAATTCATTTTGATAAAGATTCATTTGAAATGGCTGTAACAATCAAAGAGACAGTGGTATATTTGTTGTAAAGACAATAGAAATCATTTGATTTGTCTACATAAATAAAATGTATCAATACACATTTTACATAAAGATCATTGTAATTTTATTTCGTTAATTTCCCGTTTTCGGAAATTTTCGTTGATGTACTACATTTTGTGTAACAACGAAAAAAATCTGCCAAATAAAAATTCAAATGGTGTTCAAAAGTCTCACGTACGCTTTTATTTGTTGTCTCAACAATCTTTAATGTCCTGCATGTATATCTTTACAATTTTCGCAAACTTGGCCGCAACGGATTTTTGTAATCAAACAAGGGCTTTGTCTCTTACTTTTCTTTTTATTTCTCAAGAAACTACTGTCGTCTGGTGTCTTCATATTTTATATCAATGCCCTTTTAGTGTTATGTTTGTCGTCATAAACTGGTTACAAAATTAAAGTGTTTTCCTTTTTATAAAAATTACATTAGTTGAACAAACAAAATAAATACAGAATCAACTTCTCCGTGTAGTTTCGTCATAACTGACTTAATAGAGGAAAGGTTTGGCCCCAAAAACAAGTTTATCTTCGTCACATTTAATAAATGTCTGTCGCTAGCCAGGAATCTTTGTCAAAGCTTATGTTTGTACTCCTGGCATTATATTAGGTGTTCTATGTTAAGAATTCGAAAGAGTGTCTTTTTTAACATTTTAAAGATTGTCTTTGACTAGTATAAATTATATTTTCATTTTGACCAATTTCAAAACAAAGAGCAGCGACCACTGGTCACGTTAAAGGCTGTAGGCTGTTTTCCGTTGTGTATTTTGAATTGGAGTTTATATCATGTAGTTTGTAACTCGTACATTTATTCAACATCTCATGACCTTCTTTCTTAAACTTCCATTTCAGCAAGCTTACATACTAATTCTGTGACACGTTTTTTGCTGATAAAATATAATCATTTCATTCTAACATTGCTTGTTTATCATGCACTTGGCATTTATTTTCTGTCACCATCTTGGTAATGCATATTGAGCCTAGATAGTATAATCTTAAAATCAATGCAATCAACACTTTTTTATAACTGACTTTAGGATATCTCAAAATCAGCTAGTTCTTTTGAAAAGAAAATCACAATTCTGGCAGATAAAATATAATCCTTGCAGTCAAACAAGATTTTCATGCTTGTTTATAATGCACTTTAGATTTCCTTTTCTGTCATCTTCCCGACATTAAAAGATATTGGAAATAATTTAATCTATGCAATCTATATTTTAACAAATTTCCTTGGGCGTTTTAATTCTGACCTTGTTTGGAATTTTGATTGATACATGACGTACATTCTGAGTTTTTCTGCATTCATAAATATAAAGAGATATTTTTTAATTAGCATTTTTTTCGCTCTATCCCATTCTATCAAATAGTGGGTGTGCAATTTTAAGTTTACTTTGATTCTTTTTTATTTAAAATGTGCCTCTTGGTTAGGAGTAGAGGAGGGTTAGTGACACTTTACAATGTATGCTCTGGTATTGAATATTGATCCAGTATGTTGTATGTTTCTCCATAGTGTTGTCCCTTGTGTAAAGTGGTCATTGCCTATAAATGACCAGTTTGTACCTCAGCTCCTTTCTCACATACTAATTTGTGGTTTTGTTTTAAATTAATAAATTAGTCTTAATCTAAACAAATAAACGAAATAAACAGAAAAGTGTTGCCATTGTTAAACAAAATCATGCTTATGGTAGTAAATGGTAGTATATATTGTTTTTGGTTTTTGTTTTTTTTCATTCTTGTTCGTTGCACAGTGTCAATCAATCTTTACCATATAGAACATGTAGAAGGATTGTTACCCTAAGTCTGAAATGTTGATTATAAAAGCCTGTTTTAATTTGTTTAACATTTGTCTCGGTGACCCAACTGTGATAAAAGCATGAAATTTTGTACAAACATTCTTCAATATATAGTGGTTCAGAATTTATAGTTGGCCATCTTGATTTTTGCCATTTTCAAGATGGCTGCCGCGAAATTAAAATGGCACCATTTTTCTATAATCTTTTTTTCAAAACTACTTTTTGTTTTTAAATTTCTTATTTTCATTGGACAATTGACACATATATTAGGAAACAAATGGTAAATGTAAGGTTAATTAATTAATTTGATAGTGCGCATGCGCAATAAATGTCAAAGGTATAAATATCCCAGTTTTCCGCGCTGTGAGTTGCTTTAAACTTGATTTTCACCAAAATATTTCACAACGTGATAAAAGGATGAATTTTTTTACAAATATATATGTCAATATATAATGATTCAGAATTCACAGTTGGCAATCTTGATTTCGGCCTTTTTCAAGATGGCCGACGCGAAATTAAAATGGCGCCAGTTCTGTATGATCTTTTATGCGTAACTACCTTTTTGTTTATAAAATTGTTGTTTATATTGGTCAAGTAACACTTATATTAAGAAACAGATGATAATTGCTGGGTTAATAAATTTATTTGTTAGTGCGCATGCTCAAAAAATAAAAGTTGGCATCTAAGTAAAATGTATGACTTGTAATGTACTAGTTACTCTGAGTAAATGAAGATATTCAAGTATTGAGCTAACAGGTGACATTTTTCTAAAAATACCATGTATCAGTCCTACATTTAACCTCATAAAACCCAAAAGGTCAGTCTGTAGAATAATTGTAACTAAAATCAATTTTATGTCGGTAATGTCACAATAACCTTTTACAATATTTTGCATTTTTCAAACTAGTAAAACATAGATGAAAATTAAAATTCATATCTTGGTTTACTATTTAATATCAATATAATGCGCATGATCAAAACTTGAAGGTGTTGCACTAAGTCGTGCTTGGGATACCCCACTTGACCATTCGGAAAACAGAAAGAGGACGCCGGACTGACCTATAGGAATGAAGAGGCACGTTGCAAATCCTCATACTAAAGCTATCTACCAAATTTGGAATCAATGCCTTTAGTAGAAACCACGAAATCTTGCGAAAAATTTTCATTATTTTCCTTAAAAAGTCTAAGCCAGCTCGGAAAACAGGAAGCAGATGTAATACTGGCCTGAAAAGGTGAGGAACGATACAACTCATCATGCTAAAGCTGTGTACAATATATAACATTAGTTCCTTCAGTAAAAGCCCCAAAATATGTTTTGAAAGTTTCTAATAGACAGCCAGATGGACGGACAGACGGACAAGGTGATTGCAATATAGCACATTCTCTTACGAATGGGGATATAATCACTGAACATTAATCTTTGAGTCTTATTATATTCAAGCTCCTGTAGCACTAGTACTAATGAAAAGTTCATATTTCATATAATCTGGCATATTGTACATAAGGAATATAAATGCCATAATTTAAAATTTTACGACAGCCATCTTGAAAATGGCTGTTATTGATATCTTTAACTGTCTTATTTTAGTAAAATTAATACGTATGCTGCAAATATATTCTTTTACTACTTCTTTTAACATTTTTGTGTACACAAAAACTGTAAACACAAAACTATAAGCAATTCGTAACTCAAAATGTAATATTTGTATTATTATACCGCAATTATGGCAAAATTTAGCGCATGCGCAGCTGTTAATATTCAAAATTACTTAACATATATATCTGTTAACCTAATATAAATTTCAAAACATGAATAAATAGTTTAAATAGAAAAAATAGTTATAGCCATGAATTGTATACAAAAGAATAATAAGAAATGACGCCATTTTGAATTTCATGGCGGCCATCTTGAAAACGGCCGAAATTGAAATGGCCAACGATCTTATCTTAATGTTGAGTACTTAAGGCACCATCATACCAAATTTCATGCTTTTATCACAAAGTGAAATATTTTACCCTATATCCGCTCCACTACAAGTAGTATTGTATTATTAACATTTATCTCGAGTTAGAAGACCACGAAATCTATAAAGAATTTAAAAATTGGAATAAAGAAGACTTTCGTGACTTTAGTAACGAATGTAAGAGTTAAATAATATAAAAAATAACTCTTTTTTAAATCTAAGTTTGTTATGAAACGGTTCAACAGAAAAAAAGGTGCACTTAATTCTGACCCATTTTTCTCTTTCTCTGTTGTCTATAGATGGTATTGAAATTGAATTCAAGTTTATTTTATTAAAACGAATATCACGATTCTGGCATATAAAATACAATCTTCATTTTCAACAAAGCTTTTGAGCTTAATTAAAATCCCATGATGACTATTCAGTATGCACAAGGGGTTTGACTTAATTGTCAACATGAGGTCATTTCAGCATATCCAACAACAAAATATTTTTTTTTCTACGCAATACATGTCACGAAAAATTGTAAAGGTTGGTTTATCAGGAAATAGTTGATTTAAAGCATAAAAAGTTACCAGTTGTAAAATCAAACAAGACTTTTACTGTTAACGAGTAGTCAGTCTGATCTATACTTAGCCATCACACTACAAGTGCCTTAAGTCATGGACTTCAATCTCTTTAAAAAGCTTTGTCGCAATAAATCTGTCCATCTCACAAAGCCAAGAATAAATAACAAATCTTTTTTTGAATCGATCAAAGAAACAAACTTTAATAAAGCTTAACTTTCCATCGTCTTAACAAAAATGATAGCATATAGGAAGTACGTAAAAATGTGTGGAAATCGGCCAAAATATAATTTGAACAGGAAATACGCTTCCATATAGACAGAAAGAGAACGATAACTCTACTTTCTTCTTTAAACATAAAAACAACTTTTGATTGTGGAACACGTGAAGATATTTGTTCCAAGTAATATCTATGATCTAACAATGATATATATTTCAGACATTTTATTTTATGAACATGTATTGTCCGAAAAGATCGTTAAAAGACTATAAAAAGGAACGGAACCGGAACAAAGCGTGTATCAGATCAAATAAACCTTTTGATGCTATTTGTTAAAAGAAGCAGTGATGCCAATGGGCATCCGAATGTCAAATAACCGACAATGACACAAGCAGTAAACACAAAAGATAAGAGCACAAAGAAGCAGACAACACAAAAACTGAATAGCAATCAACTACTCGAATCAAGTGGTCCAGAATAGTAAGTAGTTTCCGCTTGCTTAAGCACACCTGTCGCACTGTTAATTGTCAATTCAGCTTGTCAATCCAATAAAGAATGACAAAAAGCCCTAATATGACAAATCTACATCTGCATTCATACGAGAGATAGGAACAACATATTTGTCTATAAGTGTATGTTATTTGTTTATTATTATTTTATTATATTTTTAGTTCGTTGTTAGAAATTCCATCATTGTAAAATTATAAATACTGCTTGACTACAATTTGTGTTATATCATGTTAGGCAGATACTGTAAACATAGGGTTTTAGCGTGTTTTTGATGGGTTTAACCTAAAGAGTACTGTAAACTGTAAATTCCTGGCAAAATAAATGTTCAATATCTTTTCAATTTCAATCTCGGACCAGCCTCTATTCTGTCAGTTTTTCAAAGTCGTTGTGGTATTGATTTTGTTTTTCGTTTTTTCGCTGTTTTGTTTGTTGATTATCATAGTTTTGTCGATTTCTGTTTTAACTCTTATTTTGTCTATATAATGACTGTTATTTTCATTTTTTTTATTCCTTTATCTCCATGCGTCCCGATTGATATTCTATGCACCCAACTTACGAAACATTTAAGAATATATTCAAAGCGAGATGATTATAAAATTTTGCAACCTGATTCGCATATACATGCCATATGAAGCCCTAAAACAAAATCAACAAACCGAAAATCAACCCCAAAAAAATCCAATATATTCATGAAACCACCATTCAAATCAATGAACCATAAAAGGGAATGAAAGCAGCAATTTTCCTTTCTGTAAGTTTTCCAAAAGTCGTTATTTTTAGTGTCTTTTTGTGCTTTTGTTGTTCTCTTTATTGGTTATTCTAGTTTTGTCTATTTCTTTTTACCACTTTCCTGTTTGTTAACTCGTTTTGATTATTACATAATGACTGTAATTTTGACCTAAGATCAACCTATGATTGGGGTAGGAAGAATCTTAGTGATTTGAACATTTGTAAATTTGAATGGGAAGTTCCATAGCTTTGACGAGTTCTTCAAAACAAGTGTTGATTCCAGAGAGGGATAACCTCGGGAATTGTTACTCATCAACAACATTAACCTAAACGGGTGTTTGAAAATCAAAATTACAACAAAGTTGTAGACAATATTAAAATGAATGTTTTGAAGAGTTCTTACCGTCTCATTTTACCGCTTTTGTCAGTGTATTAGAATTGCAATAGTTCAACAATACGATTCGATATACATATAAATATGACCAAGAATTTATGTAACATTTTAGATTGTAAAATGTGGAACAGAGTAGTATACAATTATTAATATCCATCTCAAGCAAGAAGACCACGAAATCTAAAAGAATACCAAAATATGAGTAAAGAAGACTTTCATGACTTTAGCATCAAATATTAAAGTTCTGAAAATAATTCTTTATTTGATTTAAGGTTAGTGAGGACACCTGTCATGTGACCAAAAACAGCTAAAAATGCAAAAAACAAGTGCAAATGTCACAAATACCTTGAAACTTGTGTTAAATAGTTTCATTTAATAAAACTTAATCAAAATAAATTAATTTTAATACAAATAAAACAACTATTCCTTCATAAATAAAATTTTCAAATAAAACAAGTGAGATAATACATTTGAAAAATGGCCAAAAAATTACAAAGATTTGTATTGTAGAAAGAAAAATAAGCTGGTGACCCCCAGTTTTTATTGTTCTATTTCAAAATATATTGTATTTCATTGATTTTTATCAAATAAAAATAAAATTTAAATTCGTGGATTTTTTCTGCGACAAGATTTTATGCTAATTATTTGGCCTTTCCAATATAATCTATAGTAATTTGGGAAAACTTTGTGCCTTAATTTTGGGAAAACAAGCCTGGAAAGGGGGTCCAATATTTTTACACAAAATGAAGTATATACCTAATATTAATATATTAAAAAATTGGACATTTTAAATTCGGCATTATTTTTGGGGTTAGGTGTCCTCACTAACCTTAAGGTTTGGAATAAAACGGTTCAATGGAAAATAGGTTACATGTAATTTTGTTTAATTATTTTGTATTTCCATCGTCTTTAGATCGTATTCCAATTGTTATTGAGACAAAAATCACGATACGATTCTGTCATTTTAAAACAATATTCACTTTCAAAACTGCTTTTGTACTTAAAAGTCATGGTGACTATTTATTATGCACAGGGGATTAGACTTCATTGTCAATATGAGGTCATTACACTATACCCAGCAAACAGTTTGTTTTTTATATATGCAATTCATATCAAATAATATTCTGAAGGTTGGGTTGTCTGGCAAATTGTTGATTTAAGGCATAAAAAGAACCAGGGGTCTAATAAAATGAATAAAAGTTTACTTAAATGGCAGGAAACAGGTTGGAACTCAACTAAGCAAGCATTCCGCAAAAACCATATGTCATGGAATTCACTTTCTTAAAAGCTTTGCAGCAATAAAACTGTCCAGATCATACGTACAGCCATGAGTAAATACCGAATCAATCACAAAAAAATAAAATTGATACTCGAAAAACTAGAGCCAAAGCTCATAAATAATCATCTGATCTATTTTGTTTGGCCAAACGCCACAATTCATTTATCAACACTTTCTTAACCTTTTAGCTAGCTACTACAACCAATATATTTGATTTCAGTATTGACACTCGCTATCATTTTTGAAAACCAATGTTTGCCGGCTAGTTACGTGTGATTTTTTTATTTAGGTTTACAACATTTTAAACAAATGGCAAAATGATCATAAGTGTTTCGGAACTGCAACTGTTCTTTGGCATACTACGTCCCTAAAATACAAGGTTGTTACAAATACATAAAGCAAGGTCTAAAAATAATAAATTGTCGAGCGAAAAGCTGTTCACACTGGCTCAAATATTCCATTTGAAAGAATTTCAATAACTGTTAACTTGCTGACTATTGAGATGGAAGCACAATAGTAGAGCAATCAGGGTGAAGGAACCAAAACACATTAACATCATTTTTTTTTTCATTTTATATCAAAAATGCCTTAGGCGAAAGTAAAGATTATAATTGTCAAAAGAATTGAGATCACTAGTTCACCATTTCATTAATTTTAGGTTGTCTCAACCAACGTGATAGCCCATAGGAAGAACTTTAAGATGAAAGGAAATTGACATCTACAATATAACAACTATATTATATTATATTGAAATTTTCTTTTATGAACACGCTTTGTCCACTAACTCTGAAAATTTCGTTAAAAGGCTATAAAGCGCAACGACATCGGAACTAAAAATGTACCAGATCTAATTAAGAGGGGTCATGCAGGGTGTATATCTTCTTTTATGAGCGCGTTTTGTCCGCTAAATCCGAAAATTTCGTTACAAAAATGAAAGACTATACTGCAGAACGGCATTGGAATTAAAAGTGTGTCAGATCGAATTAAGGGGGTCATGTAGGGTGCCTCCTCAGTTCGCGAGGTCGCTATTAAAAACTCTTTCATGTCGATTTTCTTATAATGAAGAAGGTCGTTTTTAAATGAATTCTCAGGGTTGGTCGTTTTAGAAAGGTCGGAAGTCTCCACTAAAAGGCCTTCAGGTTGCAGGTCGGTGTAGTTCCAATAAAACTTTTGATGCTATTTGTAATTATGATTTTAGTACGTTGTTAGAAATTCAATCATGCATTGTAATTTGCCATTAGCAAATTGATTGGTAACGACTTCCTCTTGTTTTGAAAAGCTGCTTGAGTACAATCTTTAAATTTCAGAGATTACATGTATATCCCTATAGAAAAATACACGAATTTGGTATATCAAATAAATGCAAATTGATAAACGCGTCTTCCTTTACTGGGTTTGACAAAGGCAATACTCTAAACCGTAAATTCATGGCAAGGTAAATTCAACAAGTAAACAGACGATTTCTCGGACCAGTCTCCTTTCTGTTAGTCTTCCAATGTAGTTATTGTTTTGGTTGTGTTTTTCATCATAGTTTTTCTCGTTGTTTTTACGACTTCCCTGTTTAGAAACTCTTTTGGTTTATATACCAAAACTGGGTTTTTTTCATATTTTTTTTTATTCTTTTAACATTAGCATTTTATTTTCATACATCCTGAATATGGTATTTTTTTCCCAACCAACTAAGGCTCAAGAAAATAAATTGTGTGTTATTGGTAACATGGTTTAAAGAGTCAGCTATGGTAGGTAAGAGGTTGTTTTACATTGGAGTAATGTGGGGAAGGACATCTCGAACTTAATCTAACGGTCCTTGTTGTTAAATAGGCAAAAACAATTTAGGGTAGGCATAAACACAACTTTTTTTTGCCTGAATAAAAACAAATTTGAAGACACGTGTGTATAATGTTTCACCATACATGTCATATGTGTGCCTTATAATAAAGCTAAAATGCAATATCAACAGACCAAAAATTTATTAATTGGCCTAGATATTAAAAAAACACGATTTAAATAAATGAGTTATAAAAAAATATGAAAAGCTTCAATTCTAATTCAAAAACGTGCTAATCAGAATATCTCATTTATCATACTTTTAACAAACCCACCTAAAAGTGTAGCTGTATGTTCAGTGCTTAACTTGAATTAAACGATATTTCTTTCCTTGTGTACTTAGTATTAATCTGTCATGGTTTTTTTGGCTAACTCAAAACTTTACATGGATCTCTCTGATATGGTCTGTTAGTCCATCAGCCAACTCTGAAAAGACGTCATATTTAAGAGTTGAGTGGATACCCCCGTAGACCGATTTTTTATGGTACAAAATTTTAGTATTACATCTAAGCTTCATATTTTCAAATGTTATACTTGTATAAAATATGCGGAAAATAGGTTAAATATCATTTTTCTGGACACTCTGGTGAGCAATTGAAAAGTAGTCATTCATTTATTTTCAATAAATTGAATATTGGGTTGAAAACATCAATTACTGTTTTATAAATCTATAGTATGCGTAGGGTTAATTGACTTAGAAAAAGAATTTGCATCATAAAAAGTCTTAAAAAGATATTTTTTTAGAATTAAAATTGCTAATTATTTTGTTCAAAATTTCCCTATTTTTACAATTTGCGAATGTCTTCCAACGACTTCGCACGTATCACATGTAAAATTTACTCAACAAGATTCACCTAGATACAATGGTCAACGATGAAAAATATTAAAACCTTTAGGATTTAATAAAAACAGCATTTTACAAAAAAATCCAGTTTTAAAATCCATGTGCGGATTGTAATGGTTTGACCGATATGGTTTTATTTTTTTAAATATTAAATGTGAAGGTCACTATTTCTATCTTTAGAATCAATATTTTTATGATTTTAAGTCATTTCAATGGTATTTTTTTAAAACCAACATAAAAGAAGCTATAATACAGAAAAGGAGAATCTTTACATTGTTGAAAACAAAGTTATAACCAATTAATCACGTTTTCTTGTTTTAGGCCTGTTAGACTTTACTTTAGGTCAGGTGCGTTTGACTTTTTTATTTAAACTTATATGAAATGTTTACATTACTTTTTACTTTGTACTTATAACTTATTATTTTTTTTATTTCAGTCGACAATTTATATCGTGCTGTCGCCTTAAAACAATATGTGGGTGTCGTTTTGTAAATTTTGGTTTTTTGCAAAAACCATTGTTTTTAAATCAAAGAATGGGTGAGGGGTTGGTGTTTTTCTAAAATAATATTATGAATCTGAATTTTGATGAACAATATTTAAGTAACAGAGGTTAAAAATATTTTGAAGAAGGATTTCTGCCATATAAGATAATGCTAATAATGAAAACAAAAATTTGTCTCGAGACACCTTTATAAAAAAATATTGTCTGATCGGAACACCCCCCCTTTTCGTGGTTATGGTCGGTCGCATAAAAAAAAGAGTACTAGAAGACTAGAAGTCCTCAATGATGATGGATTTTTACAATACTGCATTTCATTTTAAAGATTTAACAGCAATGTCATCTAAAAACATCCCCCAAAGACTCTGCCACACACACAGACGAACGATTTGGATTTTTCGGACGATTGCTGTTGTTAAGAATCAAAAGTACATCAAAGTTTCTCAGCAATACTGGTACTGGTCAGCTGTATTTAAATAAATAGAAATAGGCGCTGAAGTGTTTTCTATTGCAAAGGGCGTTTGGATCTTCATGCAGCTGCATATGCTCTTAACCTTGAAGTGTCAGTTCCTATAGAAAGTTTCGTATCCGTTTGTTCAGTTACTTTGATCTGAACGATGTCAGAATTTTGTATTTTTGTCTATTAAGTATTCTGTTAACAGGAAGTAGTTGAGTAATAATCCTTAACTCTATGTACTGAGGGCAGGAAATCCTTTATTAAGTCCCCCAAACAACGTTTGGGGACTTATTGTTTTTGCACCGTTTCTTATTAAGTCCCCCAAACAACGTTTGGGGACTTATTGTTTTTGCACCGTTTCTTATTATTATTATTCTTCCGATTCTTCCGCTTAGTCGTGAACTTGTCCGGAGATCCAAGAGAAAACGACTCCACATATCAATATGAAACTTGGCAGGATGATAGATTGTAAAGAAAGGAAGCTTCGTAGATAATCGGAATTTTCAAAATGGCCGCCGTTTCCATGGAAACAGGAAAATGGACTAAATATTGGACATTGCAATATCTCGGTAACCTAGGTGCGCAGGGTTCTGAAATTTTGTAGGTTGATAGAGCAAAACATTCTCTTTCATAATATGAAAAAAAAATTTGAAGCGATATTTACGGTTTTCGAGATATAAATAAAAATGTGATTTCTCAAGGGAGATAATCGGGTCGAAATTTTCAAAGTGCTCCGATTTACATGAAAATTTATATTTAGAGGTTTTTTGACATGCTGAAGAGAATAGTGGCAAATACGGGTCGTTTGGGGGACTTTGTGACTTGCTTGCAATCACAGTTAATACTTGTTATTATTATTCTTCCGATTCTTCCGCTTAGTCGTGAACTTGTCCGGAGATCCTAGGAAAAACGACTCAACATATCAAAATGAAACTTGGCAGGATGATAGATTGTAAAGAAAGGAAGCTTCGTTGACAATCGGAATTTTCAAAATGGCCGCCGTTTCCATGGAAACAGGAAAATGGACTAAATATTGGACATTGCAATATCTCGGTAACCTAGGTGCGCAGGGTTCTGAAATTTTGTAGGTTGATAGAGCAAAACATTCTCTTTAATAATATGAAAAAAAATTTTTGAAGCGATATTTACGGTTTTCGAGATATAAATAAAAATGTGATTTCAAGGGAGATAATCGAGTCAAAATTTTCAAAGTGCTCCGATTTACATGAAAATTGATATTTAGGAGTTTTCTGACATGCTGAAGAGAATAGTGGCAAATACGGGTCGTTTGGGGGACTTTGTGACTTGCTTGCAATCACAGTTAATACTTGTTATTTGCTGGTTTTATTAAGTATACTGTACATGTATATTTCTTATTTGTACTAATGTGTTTTTTTGTCACAAACTTTTTTAATTATTAATGACAATAAAATTTGATTTGATTTGATGAAGAAATATAGAGTTAAGTTACATAAAAATTGAGACGGAATACTTAATAACTTTGCAGAGCGACGCTCGATTCAAGAAGACGAACAGTCAAAAAGTGAGCCTATGTATGTCGCTTCTGTCTAATGTTACTGGCGACACGCAAAGAATACTAGTAGTTCGACGCAAGCACTTTAGGTCTACAGAAACTTATATCATTAGAGTACAATTATTTCTTTTTTATGTAATTTAACGAAAAATGGGAAACACTGAAATCAGTTAAGTTAAAAACCACACAATTAGTAAGCTCACAGTATTCGCATATTAACACAAAATCAGGACAAGTAGTTTTCTTTGAATTTTCAGAAATTTTGAAAGAAGTATGAGACGGGACATATTGTACTCGTGGAGAACTAGACACTAGCTATCTCTTTAAACCTCACGTTCCGTTATACTAGTATTAATAATGTCCTTTCATTGGGCAATTCTCGATTTGGTGACTTTCTCCATCTCATATATCCTCAGGCACCTGAGATAAGGGACACAACAGATTCTAAGAAGTCTGCTTCATATTTAGATCTACATCTCGTTATTGGCTGTCAAGGAAGACTCCAACAAGGCACTATGACATTTAACGTGATGCCTTCAATTTTCCCTTTTTGTGTAGCAAAATTCTGTCCGCTCCGGCTTATGAATTAAGCCTTCGTATCACAGTTGATTCGTTACTCCAGAGCTTGCGGCAATTACATCGATAGATAGATATATTCCTTGATAGAGCGTCATGTTTGACACAGAAATGGCTAACACAGGGTTATGTTGCTCCACGGTCGCTGTCTTCACTCAAGAAGTTGTACGGTAGACACCGTGCACACGTATAGACAATCTCTCAAATGAGTGCAGATGTTGGTTTGTCTAAGAAATTTGTTTTGTCTTCCTGTACCCGATTAGAACAATGAATTGGAAATTAGCAACACGGCGGGTGTGCTATAGCAGACAGAAACCGTCTATTACTCTTCCGGAGCACCTGAGTTCACTCTTGTTACGACTTGAGTTCGCGTTGTTGAATTCCGTTCGGTTGATTTTGTGTTTTGTGTTTCTTCGTGCTGTTCTTGTTCATGTTTACCGGTTTTGTCGTTGCCCTTTCGGACTTTTGGCACTCAAATGCCACATTGGTGCCTCTTTGCTTCTTTCAATTCATTCGTCGTTCAGCACAATCTCTAGCTTCAAAGGTCTGGTGATTTCAACTTCGTTTTGTAAACTTCTTTTTGGGAAAAATTGACCAAACTGTACGACATTGCTCAGCAACATAAAAAAAATCACAATAAAAAGGCCTCTTTTTCAAAATATATTTTTAGCAAGAAAAATAGTTACGACTGGAATGAGAGTTTCCTTTTTGTTGTTTTAGAAGTACGCTTATTGCTTTGAATTTCGTTAAAATCTAGATTCTTTAGAAGACGGTTACGGAAACAACTGCCAACAAAATGAAGAAACTAAATTTGGATCTTCAAAGTATTTACAAATATACTATAGTAGTAATTTCAAAAGGCAAACCAAACATAACAGAGCGTCAAATAAATTTACAAAAAAGTTACATATAGAAACTTAATTCATTGGCTAGCAGATTTCCTCGATTACAGTTACTTTGTATCCCTTTTGTAACTAAGTACAACAAACGGTTAAACATGCAGCGCGATAATTGACATAATTGTATATGTTGTATGCTGCCTTGCAAAATGATCCAAAATGCACATGTACATGAAATTATGGCAACTTTTAAACGACAATAAAGACTAAAGTTCTTATGTTTTGATACTATAGTTTCAAAAAGGTCAAATATACATGTATAAACTGAAATTGAAAAAAAAAATATAATGAAACACATTATTTTGATCATTTATATTTAAACATGGAAAAAATAGAGATTTCAGCTGACTGGGACCACATTCATGAATACCGAAAACTTTCATCTGGTACCACAAATATTTAAATGGAATTGTTCTATTTAATTTGTTATGTTGTACATGTAGGTATATAAAATATAAAATAGTCCACCTAGCTATCATAATTGTTTAGGAAATAAAAAAAGAAAATGAAAAAAACTCATTTTTAGTCATTCCTGGTATTATCTCCCTTTACGACTTCTTTGAGTGAAAATTTTAACTAACTTTTGTCTGTCGTTGGTTGTCTAGACAACATTTAATGTGTTTAAACTTTTCTTTTTAATAATATTGTTGTAGACTTAGTATAATAGAATGTTTTATAAGGGTTGAAAAATTTTGACAGTTTATGGTACCCCTAAAGGGGCTTCTGTTATACCAGTTTCCGCATCTTTTTGCAAAGTATAACAAGTTGCAAAATAAAGTTAACATGTTTGTCTTTTGATTTCTGCAATAAAAAATCGGTCTACAGGGGTATCCACTCAAATTATTTTTTTTCGGACCTGGCTGATGGACTATGTATATCTAAGAACAAGATTAGTTTACACCTGTGCAATGATTAAAATAATCGAATTGACAATGATATCGTTTTATCTTTAAGGTTTTTTATAAAGTAAACTCATGTGCATATGACTGTTTTTCTTTAAAGTAAATCCTTTTAATTTTATCTTGCATATTAAGAGATCATTTTAAGGAACATTTAGCTACTATGATTTTCAAGTGCATATCCCCTTTGATAAATACCCTCGATTTGGTATTAGGTATTTTGTTTTAAACGAAAGAATGAGGAATATGTGCCACAAAGACACGATCCACAGACATATTGAAATGATTTTGATAAATATACAACAGCAAAATTTCACTTTATCGTCTTTAAAGTTTGTTCATTTTGTACTTTACGATTGAATGCCTGTTTTGAGCTTATTTCACTTCTTCATTTTTTAATTGTAAATCAAAGAAGTAAAATCTCAATATCAACGCCTTAGACCTAAAAACAAACTTAAAAATACTTTTGATATGTACAATTAAATAAATTTCTTTTCGTTTAAGATAGAAGTGGTTTGTCGTATAAGCGTATGAATTTGCACGGGATTGTATCGTGCATTCAAAGGTGGGAATTTAAGTCATTCGACGGTTTGTATTCAACATATACACTCGTGTCTTATTAAAACCGAATGGGTTATTTATTTTTTTAAGGATGTCCTTTGTGTTCAAATAATTACCATGTAAAAGAATTCACAACTGTTTTTAGAATTTGTTATCTAATTGACAGTGTTGTTTGTTTTTTTCTGTAAATATTCTATTGGTAAAAAAGGATAAAACACATACAGTTTCGTCATTTTCATATCACCGCTCTGTTTAATTAGTTTTTATAGATTGTGCCACATTTGGTTTCAATTCATTATCTTATGATAAATTTTATTCAGTAGTTACATTTGAGAAAAGAAGTTAATCGAAAAGGGTGGACAGCTACTACAAAAGGCCCGATACTCAGTCATTTTATAAATCTGATACTGCTGTCTTTTTGTGTTTCTAATTCCAGCACTGTTGTTAATCGGCAACCAAGCGGAACTATACAAACCAGACAAATGTTTGCTTAAGAAGCAGCAGAATAACTACACGACTGACCTTCATCTATGGTGTGATAGCAGTATGATAAATTTCGAGGGTTCTACGGATATTCGTATTTCACTTCACCCTTTCAAGTCGATTAACTTTATTGTACAGGCTGTTGTGATAAGGAGAACTTTACGGACTGTTTAGATTAGCTCAAGCTAATTTTTTGTAACTCATTAATAAATATTACTGATTGTCTGAAAACCTCTAAACCAAGTTTGTGTTGTGTTTCACTTCGCCCTTATTAGAAAAGAAATGTTTTATGTTCGATTGAACATGAGAAAAAGAACATAACAAACTTTTCATGTGCATCAAAATTTCGTCCTTTTTCTGTCATTAACATTGTTTAAGTGGTCGTCATTTGTCATTGTTAAGCTTTGTTTATTTTAGTGGTTAGCTAATACAACAAATGTTTATGGATTGACCTCCGGTTGATTTAAACAAGCCGATTCTCTTTTCACGAGCCAAAGGAGGAGTAGGGTCTAGTTTTAAACAGACTAATGAAGTGCTGCCATATATAGTCATCGTATAGAGAACCCCAACTCGTCTATACAACTTTTTTTTTCTTTTAAAATAACATCAAAATAAATCACCTCCTCTTCTTGAGTCTCTGACCAGGTGGACAATATCGGTCATAGTAAGTTCAAGTTAAGGATTCATAATAGTTTTGGGGTTTTTTTGTTTTTTGTTTTTTTTTTTTTGTCTTCGGTAACATTTGTTTGTATGTTTTGCGCGGACTTCGGAACTTTGAATTTTTATGTGTTCTCATTAAATAATTAGTGTTTTAACAAGTATAATTGTTTGTTACTTTGTTCAGATATAACATATGACAACAACAAAACTGAATATCAAATACACTTTACTCACCTATTATGTCCGAATATCTTCCATATTGTCTATACCTGGCTACAGCATATTGGAAAATGCTATAGTAAGTCTTAGATGATGATGATGATGATGATAGGATGATGATGATGACGATGATGATCATGATGATGATGATATGATTACTATTGCTAATGGTTTTTTTATGATGATGATGATGATGATGATGATGATGATGATGATGATGATGATGATGATATGATGATGATGATGATGATGATGATGAATGATGATGATGATGATGATGATGATGATGATGATGATGATGATGATGATGATGATGATGATGATGATGATGATGATGATGATGATGATGATGATGATGATGATGATGATGATGATGATCTTTCAATTGACTCCTTTATACCAATTGAAAATAAACTGTTAACACAGAGACATGTCTCGCCTGTCGCAACTGGACACAGTATAAAATGAAGTAATAATCCTCCATAAAATGATCTTAACTAATGCTTAAGCAGCTGCATACCAAATATAAATGGTGAACCATAACTGCTTTATAAAAAACACTCGTGACATAAGTAAAAAGTTAAAAAGTGTAAAATCTCAATGTCAGTAGACTGTGACTGCAGGATCATACAGACAAAATACTTTTGAAATTGATCTGTACTGATGCTGATGCAACTGCATACCAAATATCAATGGTGTAACATAACTGCTTCATGTTAAACAGACTTAAGAAAAAAGGTTAACCTCGGCCAAATCGGTGTACAATTTCAAAGTCAGTAGACCGTGACTGCTGGAGCATACAGGTGAAATCCTTTTAAACTGATCTGTACTGATGCTGATGCAACTGCATACCAAATATCAATGGTGTAACATAACTGCTTCATGTTAAACAGACTTAAGAAATAAGGTTAACCTCGGCCAAATCAGTGTAAAATTTCAAAGTCAGTAGACCGTGACTGCAGGAGCATACAGGTGAAATCCTTTTAAAACTGATCTGTACTGATGCTGATGCAACTGCATACCAAATATCAACGGTGTAACATAACTAGTTCACATAAAACAGACTTAAGCAAAAACTTTAACCAATTGTGGACGCCGCCGCCGCCGCCGCCGCCGCCGCCGCCGTCGCCGCCGGAATCACCATACCTAAGTCTCGCTTTTTGCGACATTCGTCGCAGGCGAGACAAAAACGCACTGTTTTAACTTTTACAATTCTTTATCTAAAAGACAAAAAAACATTAGACTTTTTAATCCTTAATGTAAGATTTGAAAAGGAATCGTACGTAGCAAATAAAAGTTCAAAAACATTTATTTATCTATTTAATAGAAATAATAATTTATAGATTATGGATTTGAATTAATGCTTCGAGTTGTTTCAAAACTGGCATTTAAACAAGAATTTAAGAAACAGGCCATACCTTTAAGGGCTTGTTTTAAATTACAACAGTTCCCTGTGTATCCTGGCTGGCAATGGATGGAGGGCAGCATAAAAGTGTCTCCTGTGACTGGATACCATGGCACTCATTTACACATGTTGTCCATGGCAATGTTATGACTTTGTTGCATTCAATAATACTTGGTGCACATTGGTACTTGCACGATATAGGATGAAATAAAGCTAGCGTTAAGGCTATCCACTTCATTGTGCAGGACTGGTGTAACGCACTGAGTACTACAATCTGGTTTGATTAACGCAAGTACGAGCTCAGGGTGCAGCGCTCTTATCAGATATTTTATTCATATTATAAAAAGTATGATTAAGTTTAAGTTTCAAGATAATCAATAAAAATAGATATTTAAACGCTTAGTCATAAAGAATATATAGTGAAGACATTAGGAACCGGCAAAGAAAGGGGCTTGGTTTTCCTTAAAAAAATGAATCTGATTTTTTTAAAATGCTTTGGCACCTATGGTTAAGTAAAAAAAGCCAAAGAAGGATTACTGTCATTATAAAATAATGCTCATATTGAAACAAACAATATTGACACCATTTAAGAACACATATTTTTTGCTGACTAGAACAGAAACCCTAGACCCCCTTCAAGTCAAATGGTCAGACTTTAAAGAAATACCCAAATGTGTTCATCTCGGACTGGACTAACCTCAATGAATGAAAATTTCAACAGCAGTGCTACCATAACCGATGTAAAAAATCTTAATTTCAACAATAAAGCGCACTATTCAAGACTCGATCATTAGAAGTCCTCTACCCAAAAGATTGAAAAATGTTAAGTACAAGATTAATAGCATAATACAATAAGACCAACATATGCCGAATTGGAAAGTATTACTAATATCAACCC
The DNA here is from genome assembly GCA_963971305.1 of Arcuatula senhousia. NCBI lineage: Eukaryota > Metazoa > Mollusca > Bivalvia > Mytilida > Mytilidae > Arcuatula > Arcuatula senhousia. Next base: position 36,344,248 of record OZ020307.1, on the reverse strand, counting down.
ATGCATGGAGTAGGGAGAATCATAGAGATTTGACAGTTTTTAAATTTGTATGGATAATTTCAGTGCTTTGGTGTATTCTTCAACCAGATTATAATAATTGAGAGTGTGCTAAGACCTCAAATATTAGTTGTTCCATCATGTACTTTGTTTAGGCTAATATGGTGGGCTTCCTCTGTAAGTAGGATATCGAGGCCATCGAACACATTTGCTCTTATTAAACACTCATCGAATTTATAGAAATTTTATTGATAATTTCTTTTGTCGCTACTGTATGAGGAAAGGGTTTACTTCCCATATTTTCAGCCATCTATGACAAGTGGAAATTGACTTAATTACATGTAAGGTTTTATTTCCGCTTGCACAGTTATACGCTTAAAAAGAACAGCGACCGGTCATGCTGAATTTGATAGTGCATGGTTTTAGCCTGAAATAGAAAAACGAAAAAAGACTTTTGCGGTCATAGCTACTCCAACTGAAAATTTGTATTTTCAAATTCGTCCATCACACAAACGTTTACGATAGGTATCTGCTTCAGAAAGAGGACAATCTGATTCTTACTTTGAAATTTTACAAATAACATTGAATATAGTTAAACATATAGGAAATCCAAATGTCAAAAACGAAAGGGCAGAGACAAAATCAGTAAACACCAACAAGTACAGGACAAAAACAGACAAAATGTAAAACATGGAAGCACAAAATAACTGAATGTCAATCAACAACGCGAACTCCAGTCGAAACGAGAGTGAACTCTGGTGCTCCGGAAGAGTAAGCAGTTCCTGCTTTCTATAGCACACCTGTCGCGTTGCCAACAGTCAATTCAGTGTGTCAGATCCGGTAAAGGAAGACAAAACAAAACCCTATAACAAACCAACATCTGAACTCATCTGAGAGATCGAAATCCCATATTTGTCTATAAGTGCCTGATGTCTTCCGTACATTTTTTTGAGTGAAGACAGCTACCGAGAGCAACATATCCTTGTGTGAGCAATTTTTGCCTCAGACGTTCCCACACGCTCTGGAGTAACGAATCAATTGAGATACGTAAACTCCATAAGCTGGAGCGGACGGAATGTTGCTACACAAGAAGGGAAAGTTGACGATTGGAAAGTTGAAGTCATTACGATTGTCATAGAGCTTTGTTAAAAGTTTTCCTTGAGAGTCAATTTCAAGATGTAGATCTAAATATGAAGCAGACTTCCTATAATCCGTAGTGTCATTAATCTCAAGTTCCTGAGGATATTTAAGATGGAGAAAGTCACCAAATCGAGAAATGTTCAGTGAATGACATCATCAATATAACGGAACGTAAGATTAAAAGAGAGAGCTAGTTTACGATCTTTTTTGTTTAGAAGTGATTGTAAGAAGTCTGGCCCATATGAATGAGGACACAAATCAGCAAGCAAAGGTGCACAATTAGTGCCCATTGGAATCCATATTGTTTGCTGAAAAACACGTCCACCAAACTGAACAAATATGTTGTCAATGAGAAAGTTGAGCATGTCGATTATTTGGTCTTCTGTAAATTTGTTCTTTTTCTTCGACTCATTGATGACAAGGTAAGTCTTTGGGAAGGTTGGCGCCAAAAAATAGTTTAACCCCCACATTATTTTTAATTTGCCTTTCCTTAGCCAGGAATCTTAATCAAAGCTTATGTTTGTATTAAGTCGAATTTATGATAAATGTTTTTTGTCAAGAAGAGGACCTTTCATTGCTTTTTATGATTGGGCTTGAATCATATGTAGTTTGTTTTCAATCCAGGGGCCAATTGAAAAACAGCGAGCAGCGACCGCTTGTCACATTGAAGGCTGATGGCTGTTTTCCATTGTGGATGTTTTAAATTGACGTTTATAGTGTAGGTTGTGTCGCGTGCACTTATTCCACATATCATTTTCTTCTACTTGTTATAATCGACTGCTAGATATTTGTACCTGCGTTTTCCATTCTTTTTGAAAAAGCTGCGTTTAATCAGTTGTGCCAATCGCGATTTAAGTTGTTCATGTGGAATAGAAGTGTACAGTGTGGAGAAATTGAATGTGTTGATGCTGTTACAAAATGAAACTGATTTAGAGTTAAGAATCTCCATCAGTTGTTTCGAATTCTTCAGGATCCACATTTGATTGACACCATTTCTAGAATAACAACAATCGTAATATTTCTGGAGGCCGGATTTTATTGCTGTAAGTATTGAAGTCAACAGTACTGGAAAAGGTTTAGTGGTACATTTTCATGACCCTGCTAAGAAGCGTTGTTTGTATTTTTTTTAATTTAGGAATCCAATACAGGGATAGAATGTTATCAATATTGGCACCAACAGTAAGGCCGAAGGAGGAAATGACAGATTGTGATTGTCAATGATTTCCTCCTTAGACAGTATTGTAGCCGTGTATTTGGTGCTATTGCTAGTACAAACAACCAAGCCTACAATATAGTGTTTCTTGTACACAAAAAATGAAATTGTCGGTGCTTTGTCTGCAGGTGCAACAACAAATTTGTCATGTAAGGAAGGCAGTGTTTTTTGCAATATATCAGCGATGTTAATTTGATTTTACTTTATTGCTCACTGAGCCCTTCAAAGAATTGATTCTTTTCAAAATCAATGACCTAAAAGCTTTAACCCACCCAGACAAAACGTTAGATTTCCGAAATTTTAAAATCTACAGTTCTTGCCCTTTGATCGTTGATAGCAATCAAATATCAGTTAAATTCTCTAAAAGTACAGAATAACAAACACACCAAATTTTATCAACGTGCATTCATCATTCATGCCTCTTTGATTCATTCATCAGACAATTTTAAACTTGTATTTTGACAGAGACTGCATAGGAAAATAAAGATATATAGCTTCTCAAAAGTGATGATTTCTAGCAAAACATTGAAATCCTCACGCGGTGAATTTTACTCATTGTTCAATTCTCTTTTGGGCCAGAAAATTACTTATTAAGTCTCCATGAGTACACCAGAATTTGGATCTGGATTCTAAAAGAATAGCCATTAACAACGCAAACTTATTAAAATATGTTGATTGATTTTGAAAAAAAAATTAAATGCCAATGATACCTTTTTTTATAAAGACTTGATACATATAATGAAACGTTACTGAAATTGATATTAGTCTCTATCATGACTTCATGACTTGTCAAGCCTCAAAATGTATGCTTTTTTCTCGCCTGCGTCTCGGCGAAAATAACGTTTGTTCAGGTTGATAAATCATGATAATTAATCCATTATCTGAAATATCCTCATGCGCTGAGCTCGTGCACAGCCTCACTTTTACATTCTTATTAGAAATTGATATTATCATGGAAGTATTAAATATACCATGAACACAAATTAATACATGAAATAACAGACAAACACCTTAACAAATAAAAAAAATGTTTTTTTAAAGTTATATTATAGGGAAACATTTTATTCCAGTTTGAGAAAATCGGCTACAAGATGAAAGATTTGAAGGTTCTTTATTCATTCAGTATAATCATGGAAGTATTAAATTTAACAGAAAATAAATCCTGGTAAAATGCACAATTTTATGTAGTGTACTTCTTGCATACCAAGTTTAATTTATTGCTGCTAAGTAGTTTCAGAGGATATGCGTTCACAAAATATGATTACAGACGGGCGGGATGGGCTGACGCTCGAGTCAGTCAAAAACAACTTTGTATTGTAGGTTATATAACCCTAATAAACCAAGTTTGTTTAATTAACATTAGCTGTCGACTATAGAAATTTTCAATGCTAATTAAGGTTTCTGGGTGCTGAACTGTATGCCATGCGACAGTCACAAAAACTCATCAACTGTGTTTATCGACCGTAAACTGTAGTTAGCGGTCGATAAACTGGGTTTTCCACTCGCTAACTATAGTTTGCTGATGTTAATAATAATTTCAGTTGTTTGAAATTTATCATTAGCGGTCGATAATGGGGTTTTCAAATGCTAATTAAGGTTTCTCGGTCATAAACTGAATTTATCGGTGATAAACTGAGTTTATCGGCGATAAACTCAGTTTATCAACCGCAAACTATAGTTAACGGTCGATAAATATTGTTTTGCGTTGATAAAGTAACATTTGCGCCGCGCAAACCAAAGTTACCACCGATAAACTTGGTTTCACGAACGTAAACTATAGTAAGCGAGCAATAAACCCAGTTTATCAACATCAAACTATAGTTTATGGTCGATAAATTTGGTTTATCAGGTTTTTGTTATTATCGCGTGCCATAGTTAATAGTGACCGATGTCAAAATTATGTGTAATTGTATTTTGTTATAATTCAGATACAAATGTAGCAATTTCCGACTCCGTGGTACATTTACATACAAGTTGAATAACCTTCAATAAAACCATGTTTAACAGTTTAAGATGTTCATGATATACGAATACAAGTAAAATTCAAGTTAAGATTTCGTTGTTGTCAACAACGAAATCTTAACTTGAATTTTGAATATACGTAACAGTAGCACAAGCTCTGGTGGTTTTTTTACTGAATACAGATGTGCATGCATACAATACAATGACATCACAAATACAGTAAACTAAACAATAATAATATAAGCACTACTGGGTTAAGCTATACAAAGTTGAAAGCATAGATAATCAAAGCAATAGATCATACAGCAGCAGAATATATTTATATACATGCTTATATAGTAATTACATTGACATCAACAAGTAAAAAAAAACAATGGTAAAAAACTCTAATAAATAAAACATATTTAAAAAATATATATCTCAATTTCCTATTCCTATATAGTGATGATCAACTTCTTCACAACCGTGTTGGTGCGTTTTGTGTAACTACCGGACCCGGTGATCGTAAGTTAAGAGGGATAGCGCCATAAAACCTGGATTAACCCATCACTTTTGACATGGCTGTAACAATGCTGACCATTACGATGTTCAATTTCTCCGGTGCGTACACCTTGTTTTCTATTGTATGTTTGAGTTCTGTGATTTTGTTTTACCTATGTTTACATGTAAAGTCTCAACATTAGGTGACTTCAAAGAACGTTGTTTTTCAAATTTTATGTATATTTTTTCTTAAAACAGTAAAAAAACAATCGTGTATTTTTGGGGGAATTCGAATCCTAGTTTTGAGTCACCTGGCATTGCAACAAGAATTATTAAAAACAGGATATTTGACTGAAGCATACCTTTAATGATTTGATTACAACAGTTCCCGGTATATTCTGTCTGGCAATGATAAAATTGGTTTGAGTCATAGAACCAATGGATGCACTGTGCAGCACATGGTCGTATCTCCTCAATTTCTGATATCGATGTGTTGCAATAAATAGCTTCCCAAACTGTAAGTGATTAGGTTTGTCAGTTACCTATCCAAGGTCGGTGGTTTCCTCCAGGTACTCCGGTTTCCTCCACCAATAAAACTGACCGCCCTACATGGCCCAGGTGCGTCGATAAAGGGCGTCAAACACCAACTCATACACGCACACACACGCAATTACTAGCACATGCTTCACCACTTGTTAACTAGTTGGAGGATAGCATAGAAGTGAGGTTTGTGACCTAATTCCTCTGCATTCTTCCACACATTTTGTCCAAGGCAATTTTATAGTTTGGTGGGTTTTTTTGCATTCAAAGACACCGGATGCACATTCATACTTGCACGATATGAGCTGAATAAAAGGTAGCATTAAGACTTTACTGGATAGTAGTTGATTCTTCATTTTACAAAACTAGCGTGCAAAACACAGAAGTTTACGGTAAGGTTTACGCAAGAACATTTACTAATATAACTTATAACTTTGTTCTCGTATTTCTATTTAGACTATAAAAAGGACGACTTAAGTTTTTCAATATAATCTAACATTTTTATGTAGATATCAAACAACAATTAGTCATCTGAGACATAAAGAAATGGTTTGCTGTATTCTTCAATGAAGATATGTGTTTGCCGGGATACTCTCGGCAAAATAAAATTAAACAGCAGCGCTCACCTTCACGAATGTTTGAAATTTGAGTTACAACAAAGTTCCAGCCAATAAATTTTGATACGACTGAAATACATTTTTCCTTTCAAGACTCATGAAAGGCATTCTTCCCTAAGGATTGAAATAGCCCAATGCTAGATGAATATGAAGAGCAAAGATCAACATGACCAAACTGGAACCCAAATTATGACTAAGATCAATCTATGCCTGTGTTAAGGAGAACCTTACAGTTTTGCCAGTTTTTGTTTAATTTGCACAGATAATGTCATTGTTTGGCATGACTGATGTGTTATTCAACACAAATTTGTTGGCGCTGGATCCATTTTTTCAGAAAAGGATAACTTGATCATATGCACACATTGCAAAAGTTAGTCTAAAATGAAAGAAAGCAAATATATAGGGGTTTAATTTTTACTAAAGAATAAAAATATGCCTGTTTAAACTTCTCCATATTTATACCACTATTATTTACAAAACACTTGTCGTCACTGAATAAACTTTTCACTCATCTATTTAAACATTTTTTTTTCAAATAATTCATTTTAAGTCTCGACTGCCTTATCTTAGCTTAAAGCTTCGTACATATCTGCCCCGACTTTGCTTGGAGTTTCATACAGATCTGTCTTGACTTCGCTTAAAGTTTCATACGCATCATTTGTGTATGACAATCTAAACGTCTTTCTCTTTTCAGTTTGTTTTTCTTCTTTTGGGAGAGATTTCGGTGCATTTTTACTAATGTGATATCCTTTTAAATGAAGAATATAGAATATAAGGACTACGTTGGTTGTTACGGCAAAGATCAAGAAGACACCCAAAACGATACTGGTTTCGCCTCCATTGGTGCATTCATCTTGAAGAGCTGAAATATATACGAAATATCAAATATGAAATAAATCTCAAGATGGGCGATGAAGTGGTTAATTCGTTCGACTTGCAATGGAAAGGTCTTTGGTTCAATCAGTAGTTAAAGTTTAATGCAGCTGTTTTGCCTATACGGCAGCTCCACTGTTGTCTCAATAATTAGAGTATAACGATTAAAGTTTTCATGTAAAATCGAATACCCGGAAAAGGGGATTGCTTCGAGACGACATATTTCAATTGTACTTGTAACAAGTTTTGTGATTGACTGAAACATTTTCATTTATGAGCTCATAAACCTTTTTTTTCCATTTGACCGGATGGCATCAATATGTTCTTTTATAATAAAATTCTTTCTAAACACAGTTTAACAATATACATGTAGATTATAAGAAAATGACCGTCATATTTTTTTTCAATCTATATTCGAAATACATGTTATTGAGTGTACACCACTTAATCGGGTTTGTTTCTTCATAGACCGAAAAATATGACTTATTCTTGAAAAGGATGGTTTTTGAAAAGTGGTATATATTTAAGAATATCAAATTAAAATACAAAAACGATCTTAAATTAAAGCACAAATATACGAAGTTACAAAAATAAAGAATAAATCTTCGAATTTAGTTAAGCATGACACAAACCTGCTCTTTTTGGAGGCTCTTGATTAATCGTTCCTGTAGTATCAGATCTAGATGTCTGTTCCCCTTCAGTTACACGTGGTTGTGTGGTAACTATTACCGATGGTGTGCTAACTTTGGCTGTTGAAGGAGCACTCGTGCCTGGTTGATCTGGCCTGGGTGTAAGTTTTTCTCCTTCAGTCACATGTGGTTCTGTGACAGTTATTCCTGGTGGTCTGGTGACTGGTACGTAGGTAGCGAATACACTTTTCATGGTGGTCATCAAAGGATTTTTACCTAGTCCACAATGATCAATAAAATCATCAAGGTCAACAGTCCAAAACATGCCACCTCCTAAGCCGTTATTCATTACAAATTTTGTCTACAATAGAAATATAACTTAATATTTTCATAGCATTGTCCTTTAAATTTTATTCTTAGTTTAGACCTAGGATAGGAACTTATAAAATTTGGCGATGTAAAGTAATTTTTGGACACAACCTATTGATAATCTCAAACAATATCATTAATGCAAAAATAACATATAGTTAAAATCTAATCGATCAAATCGATGCACGTGCAATGCAATAGGAGAAAATGAAGTAATAACGACAACTGAACAAGGTGAAACGAGGCGAAGGAGAGCGGCTTTCTAGAGAACACTCGCTGGTTCCAGTCAGCTGTCCGGGCCTTCAATTGGGTTTAAGTTAAAAAATGGGGCTTTTAATAGGGCTTTTTTTTTTCAGAAAAATATGACATAAAATGGGCAATATGGCTCAAAAATACGGTATTTTTCTCTCTTTCTTGTTGTTTTCTGCATTAGTTTTTTAATGCATAGTCAAAAGCTGTAAAAATATACAAATATCACATTTATATTAATTGCTATGTAGGTATAGAAAACGAATTAGTTTTATTTTTTCGAACATTTTTGTATGTTTATGTTTACCACAATAAGGAACATGATGAAGATTAAATTCATTGAGTAGAACAAAAGTAAAGGGCTAATATAAGGAAATGGCCCATTTTTAAAAGCAAACAATATAGGGTTTATAGGGCACTGCTTAAAAGGTATGGATTTTATTGGTAATATAGGGCCGCTTGAAGGCCTGGCTGTCTCACCAACTGACTCATTAAACATTTCATTTGAAATGTGTTAATATAGAAAATAATGAGATGTGGAATAAGTGTACGCGACACAGCCAGCAATCAAGCGGCAATTCAGAAAAACCACAATGGGCAACCGCCAGCAGCAACGAGGCCAGTAGGCGATGCTCGCGGTTCTGCAATTGGCCCATGTTCTAAATAAAATGCATATAATTCAAATCCAGTCCTGAAATAGTCGCAGATAGACCCCCTTCTTAAACAAGGAACAGATAATATCAAAAAGACAAGTACAAACGAAAGCTTTGTCAAAGATTCCTGGCTTAGGACAGGCACATATAATATGTGGCGGTGTTAAACTAGTTTTTTTTAGTCAACCAACAAGAACAAACAAAAGGACGGTAAAGGAACTCTCTCTATAGAACACTCTTTGTTACTGACAGCTAGCTGAGAATCATCAATCGACTGATGTAAAAAATTTAACATATCGATTTTAAATCCGGCACAACACTTCAAACAATAATGATTTTGGTCAAGTGTCATCACACAAAACCGACATGCTTGATCGCTATAATGCTTAAAAATGACAATAGTGAAAACGCTTATGGAAGACAGGACCGGTATTTTCCGGTATTGATCCCCCAAGTTCGGTAATTTTGTTGTTACCTAATTCACGCAAATCAATTACCTTAACTTCGATGCTTCTAATGTTGTCATAGCCAACCCACTGGTCACCATGATAAGCATATGGTACTTTCTGGTCTTCTAACCATCCTTCTTTCCAACCTTCATTTTTAATGTTAGAACATGTCTTAAATATAAGAAAAAAAATGAATGATTTTATGAATAACACCACAGACACCACTGTAAACGCATTATTTTTTGCTATATTCGTAGTTATCGAAATTCCGTGAAAAATAGTACACGCGAATATGAAACTATTATAGACTAGAATGGCGGTCTTCCATGGAAGACGTATGTCGCCTGTGTCTTTAAATATTCGGTAAACAGGAAGTAGATGTGAGTTATAGGCATTAAATCGCATTACGCCATAAAGTACTATGGGAGGAAGCTACATACCATATATCAAGAGGTTGTGGCATGAAGTTTCCCGAAAACAGCGACGAAAATTTTAGTGGCGCCGCAGGACGACGCAGGACACAAGACGACGGAGGGTGCCAAAATAAGCCCTTAATGTCGCTTCTGCAACACGATGAAGGCGACAGAATAAATCGAAGACCGATATTTGGATTAAATGTGCGAAAACTACGTTTACAGTATATTGTAATAAATTTCAAAACACGATAGTCCAATCATTCCAATTTCTAAACAGGAAATAAAATTGTAAAAAAAATAACACAGGGTGCCGTTTCATAAAGCGATCGCTAATTAACGTGCTCGTTATCCCATGCAAATTAAATGGGCTAACGGTTAACGTGCACGTTAGGCTAACGTTCGCTTTATGAAACGGCACCCTGGTCAAGTTTAAAATTGCGCAATGGCTTTGTATAGTATTAATAGATTATTTACTTCGTAATAGGACAAGAAACCTTTCTCCTTTGTGAATGTCCCTGGTGTTCCTTGACCAATCGATGGGGACCCCAGGGTATGTTGGGCAGTGTCCGACAGCCTGAAGGATCGTCCGTACGATGACATGCCAACTATAAGCTTTTGAGGCGGTGTGCCTCCGTTCAGCCATAACTTCACTGCATAATCCTACGCATAAAACATTTGATAAATTTGTTTTGCTAGTTACTCTTGTATGTACAAAAAGATTGTTTTGTCCCCCGCTGCAACGCAGAGCGGGGACATCGAAATGCCGAAGTCGTTTCGTCCGTCCGTCACACTTTTTTTTTCGTTACAGTTATCTCAGCAACTATTAATCATTAAGTTTCGCTATTTGGTATGCAGCTTCAGGTAGGGGTCCCATCAGGTGGGATGCGTTTTCAGATTGTCACTTGTCTTCTTCCCAATTAACGATCTGACTTAGATTTTTCCCACTCAAAGGGCGGAGGACCTAGAATCTGTTCTTGTTCACATTGTTGTAACTGTTTTACACATGCAAAAAATGTTACTTTCACATAAACTTGAAGATTTGGTGGTTAGATATAAGAGAGAGTTTTAAGTAAGTTTTGAAGGTTTTCTTTTATAATTAAGTGTAATATACATATCGGCTTGTTGTAAGCATGACTAATCTATTAAATCTTGGAAGAGTTTTGAACAAAAACAATTCCTGTTTTGTTTTCACTAAGAAAGGTCTACTTACCACATTAAAAAACTCATTCGGAGCAAGAGACTTATATAAAGGACTGTTATGTTGTGTAACGGTGTTATAATCACTGAACAAATCATATGACATCAGATTTATAAAATCCAAATACCTGGGGGGAAAATATATGAAATTAAAATAGTTTCTTGGCGAAAGAAGCAGATAGGTATCAGCGGAATATCCTAATGTCAAAAGTCCGAAAAATGCAGTCAACACAATGGACAACAACTCGAAATAAAAAGACAACATAAAAAACCGAACAGCAATAAGCAACGCCAACTTAAGGTGATTTGCTCTTTTAGAATTTTATCAGATTTCCGAGATCCTCTGGTTTTTGTCCATCATTAATGCTTGATTTGTTTTTTGCCCATAAACCCCTATTTTCCTTTTATTATCATGAAAAATAGTGCCACAGCTCACATATCTTTATGAAATTGTATTTACTCTGTCCTCAGACTCTGTCATACATTCTAGAAATATTCCCCACCAAAATTATAAACGCTTATAGCATATAGACGAGCAAATCGACCTACATTTTTTCCTGCTTATTTTAAGCATATGTCTGTGTGCTTTAGTGCAGATGCAACTTATCATATTATTTCCATTTTTATTTACTTTTAGATAGAGGGGCAAGCCCCCGTAAGCCGTGGCGAGAGTGAACTCTGGTATCCAAGAGGTTTACCAGTTCCTGCAATATGATAAGAAACAAAACATTTTCGTAATGTTTGTTTGTTTGTTCTTTATCATTTTTTATAGCAATTCAGGACTTATATTACCAACGGGTATGTCATATAATTTTGTTGTACCTAAAGTGGAACAAAGTAAGTGAATTTTGAAACATGTGCATGTTCAATAATAAATCTTACTTGGAGATTTCTGCAATCTCATATGCACTTTCTACAGTTGATTTCCCCGCGGCTACTGCTGCTGTCAAAAGTAGACGAGGTTTGTCGGCTGACATGGCTTCGCTGACAAACGTTGTATAAAGTGTCTGAAAATGTCAAAATAGGCTTTAAACATACGGGGTGATTGTTCAGATTATATTGATTTAATCACCTAAACAAAATTTTCAGTATTTTTTATGATTATTAAATAAGGTTACTAATGTTGGTCTTTCTGTATTGTATCGTTTTTCTTTAGAATTTCACTTAAACTCGATATTTTTCTAGGTACAGATGTACTATGATAAATAAAATAATATTTTATTCAGCAGGCAAACAATAAGAGTTCATAAAGAAAATAATAAACCAAGGAAAATTATCAAACATTACTGGTTAATCTTCAATGTCAAGGATGAAACGACGAAAGGCAACATCATGCTTGAGAGATAGATGAACGCAATGATCTCGACTTGGTACAGGTATTCAAAAATAAATGATAGGTCTTATGGCACAAAACCTCCCACAAGCATTTTGACCTTCATTTTTGTTTCCAAATTAGGGAGAATTCAAACAGGAAACTTTGTGTGGTTTTTCCCTCCCCCTTTTCAGTATAACATTGGACCGGCAGATATTAAACCCTTATCTATGAAAGTCAAATAGGGAAACTAAAAATGCACTTGAAATAAGCATTTTTATTGCGATGAAAACAATAAATGTAAAAACAACGTTTACGAGAAACATTTCTACATCTAACACTCTTCGTTGGAATTTCGTGTTCCTTATATTCCGCTTACTAAATCGGGTGTCAGCGCACAGACAATCGTTTCATATAATAATAAAATCCTATGTATCCCCTACCCACATAGGGATTTTATTATTATGTAAAACGAATGCCTGTGTGTCAGTGAATGAGTAAAGGTTATTTCATTACGTTGTTTACGCATGTATTTTCTTAAATACAATTGAAAGCCAGAGCATAACCCTTTAGCGCTTTCTAATAGAGGGCTAAAATCAACCTTAAAACTGAAGTCTTGGTTTCAGTGCAGCTGATTTGACAAAAAAATACAATTATTTTGGTTAAAACCTGTAAGTCAGCCATCTTGAATTTCTCGGAAAAGATATTTTGCCGAAAGAAGTCTGTGATTAATCAAGGTCATCAAGGACTTTTAGTTACACGATTCCTTTTATAGATATTCAAATATTGGTTCTGAAAAAAAATTGCACGGTTTCCTCTGAGACCTGCTGTAAATTTACTAGCCTGGACAAGACTTGTGAATCTATATTTATCCTCAGGAGGGCTTCCTCTGTTAGCAGGGTATTCCCAATCCAGATCGAGGCCGTCAAACCCATTCGTTCTTAAAAACTGAATCGAATTTATAGAAAATTCATTGATATTTTCTTGTGTTGCTACCATTTGAGTAAATGGTTCGCTTCCCATGTTCCAACCACCGATGGCAATTAGAATTTTGAGCGCTGGATTTTTTGCTCGAACATCGCGAATCATTTCGTACTGGCCTTTCCCTGTAAGTACATGTATAAAAGATTGTTGTGTAAAACGTGTATATATTTACATGAAGCAAAAGGAGGAAGCAAAGAGGCACAATGGAGAATTCGAGTGTCAAATGTCTAAAAGGGCAACGACGAAACCGGTCAACACGAACAAAAAAGTACTGAGAAACACAAAACCAACCGAACGGAAATCAACAACGCGAACTTAAGTCGTAAGAAGAGTGAACTCAGATGCTCTGGAAACATGAAAACATGTAAATAAGCTGTACGGGAAAAGATCAACCTTTTAAAAATACACTGTCTCCTTCTGCGTTGCAATGGCATGTTTGTGACTCGAATCGAATCGAAACGTAATGCATGATACATTTGTATGGTGTAAAACAATTATACCTACCCCATTCGTTAATATCATTCCACTCGAAAGGCTGAATAGAATTCCCCTCGACTTTAGCGAAAGCAAATATGATGTGGGTACACAGATATGGATCTGTTTGGTTAGCCATGAACTTCCATATACCAGTTCTATACTGAGCCCAATTGGTAAAGTAACATACTCTTTTGTAGTCCGTCGACCACACACCTAGATTGAGACAAATTACTTATTTTCTTTTTATTGGTCTAGTTTTGCGTTATCCAGCCCCACTTTTGAGCTATTCAAAAATCATTCAAGACCCACGTTTGAGTTATTTAAAAATTTCTCTATCTCGAAGTCCGGTATACAATGTATTACATTTTTTCCCTCTTGTTTCTTTGTGGTATGTGGTCAATTATACTTTTTACTCAACGTAAATCAACTTTAGTTTTTATTTTTAACAATATTAAACTTTTTTTTCAAACTCTTACAGGAAACTTAACTTTTGCTGTGTTTTTTTTCAACTAAATAGTTCAAATTCTTTTTTTTTTCAAAATTACCTTCCATCACACACACAATGGCAAAGATCACTGCAAAGTTCAGAACACCCGTCTGAAAAAAAGTAAAATAGAAAAATTAGCAAGTTTAGGCATTTTGTAAACTAATACATTTAACAATAAATGTTTGAATGAGCTAGCTTGATTTATTTCGATAGTCTTCAAGAAAAAAATTACTTACCATTTTTTACAACATAAAACCAATAACCTAAGCTTAGAGATAAACCGCTACACTTTTGATAACTCTCCGGCCAATACGCCTCGGCGTGTCCTCTTTAAATTTCACTTTCACATTATATGATCATGAAGTTCCGTGAGTTCGTGTGAAATATAATAATTTACTTGATTATGGTGGTTCTTCCCTGTGTTGATCTAAATTAGGTCGAATAAAGAAGTGACACCATAAACTTTTCTTTTTTATATTTGACATATATTGTCGGGCATTGCAGATAGATTCTAAATAAAAATGGGGGTCACCGATTATGTTTTTTCGCTATTTAACTCCACCGAAGTTGGGTCTGTTTCTACCAAAATTAGTATAGAAATTATAGAGAAAATTGTAAAATACGTCCATTGTCAGACAAAATAATATTGAGAAAAGCATTCCTGACCATGATTTTTTTTTCAAAACCAAATATTTTGTAGCTATGTTTTGGGGCATTGCAACCATTCATAGAAAAAATATGGGTCTCTCTGTTTTCGTCCGAGTGTGACATATTGTTGTAAAATATATGCAATTTCCACTACAATTGGCTTAGTTTCGGATTTTGTAAAACAGGAAGTAGGTAAGCGACAGACTTTAAATCGAATCCCCATGTTGATCCTGCTTAGAATACTGTTTTTTTTTTAAATAATTTCCCCTCCCGCCACCCGACATTCAACATTTTATAATCCGGACTTTTATTCCGGGATATCCCGCCCAAAATATACATTTTATATCAAACAATCTAAAAAAAAGGATCCTTTGGGGGGATCAATTTCCTATCGAGCGGATAAACAAGGTCATTGCTTAGTAATCACTATAAATTTCGTCCGTAAATCAAAGTGGGTGTGATTTGAAAATTTGTACCGATTATATGTATATTGAGGATGTGGAGCTTTAATTCAGTTAAAGTACATGAAGCCAGGAATACCTAATTGTGATTATATCATACTTAAAAGGTCGTAAATCAAAGACAGAAACACAAAATACGAACAAACAAACAAAAAGAAAGGGGAAAACCGAAGATGGTTGATACATGGAAGTCCAGCATAATTAAACAAGAAGTATTAATCTGTGAGTCTATGAAAGATAATTTGAGATGTTGAATAAGTGTATGCGACACAACCTACAATATAAACGACAATTAAAAAAATCCATAACAGAAAACAGCCATCAGCCTTCAATGTGACAAGCGGTCGCTGCTCTCTCGTTTAATTGCAATTGGTCCACGATTGAAAATAAACAACATATGATTCTAATCCAATCTTAATGTGCCAATGGAGGACCCTCTTCTTGACAAAAATCAAATAACATAAATTGGACGAATACAAATATCAGCTTTGATAAAGATTCCTGGCGCATTTGAAATTTGGCGGTGTTAGACAAGTGATACCACGCTCTGGCATAGATTTAAAGTTTTCGACAAACAGGAAGTAGATATCCGATGAATCAAAATGTAGATGTATTCCTTCATACACCATGAAACTTATTACAATATATAAGCAACCTAGGAATATTAATAGCTGTGTCAAAAGGAAATACATATAGTGTGACTAAAAAAATGACGTTTTCAGCAAATACCCGGAAGGAAATAGGTATCCAATGGACGTAACATTAGCGAATTCCACAATACATCAGTAATGTGCATATAAAGCTTTTTTCCTAACATCAGCAACCTAGGAGTAGTAGTTACTGAGTAATAATTAAGTGTGACGGAACTACAGATCCACAAAACTAAAAGGACAGACATATAGTCTAAACCTACAGAAAGCAAGAAGTAGCTTCACAGTTCGGACTTTTTCCGAGTTTGCGTTGTTCATTCCTGTCCGGTTGAATTTGTTTTTTATGTTTGTGTTTATTCGTGTTGTTCTCGATAGTTCATGTTTACTGATTTTGTCGTTGCCCTTTCGGACTTTTGACACGCGAATACTCATATATATTTAGTTTAATTCAAATTGTATATTCCATATGCATGTTCCTGCCTAATCCAACTTTAAATCTAAATCTGAGTATATTGTAACGAAATTGTCCACAATGACTCATTGTGGCTAAAGGCGGATTTAGGACCGGCGTGGCAGGGGCGTGACCTCCTGTTTGACAGGAAAATTGGGTAAGAAACTGAATGAAACAAGAGGTCCCATACGATTTTTTTTAATTGCGCGCCCTCCCGTTTGAAAATTGGATCTGCCACAGATGGCTTCGATAATCTATATGGGCCCTTTACTTTCTAGATATTGTGAAAAGAAAGACAACTCCACATTTTAATGTGCCTGTCCTAAGCCAGGAATCTTTATCAAAGCTTATGTTTGTATTTAGTCGAATTTATGTTAATTGTTTTTTGTCAAGAAGAGGGTCTTTCAATGCACTTTGGGATTGGGCTTGAATCATATGTATTTTATTTTCAATCCAGGGGCCAATTGAAAAACAGCGAGCAGCGACCGCTGGTCACATTGAAGGCTGCTGGCTGTTTTCCATTGTGGATATTTAAAATATACGTTTATAATGTAGGTTGTGTCGCGTACACTTATTCCACATCTCATTTTCTTCCATTCTATTTTTAGTCAATTCTGGAGACAAAATACCACCTTCGAATGAAGTGGGGCATTAAATGTCCGGATGAGTTAGTCCGTCCGTTCCAAATCAAGCCTTGTTTGCCTTCAGGAACTCGATCGCCCCCCCTTCTATGTTCCGAGTTACAAGGTGCGGGATATTACATCTTTTTGGCATATCCTTGTATTAATGTCTGTTGTTTGAGCACAATCCTATGTGGATTTCCTTCAAATAAAATAATTTGAATTTGAATTTATCCTTGTCTTTCTTTGAGACAGTTTAAAATATTAAACATGTATTGACGAACTGGAAAGGCTAATAGTTAGTGAAACAGTGGCGGATTCCAGAGGGGGGGTTCGGGGGTCGGAACCCCCCCCCCCTTTTCCTCCGAAATTTTTATTTATTTTGTGTAGATTTTCAGCAAAATTGGTCTGGAACACTGGTTTTCTGTAACAATAAAGAAGTTCGTGTTAATAATTTATGTGAAATTGCGGTATGAACGTACTGGGCATTTATTCTATTTTTTTAATTCTCAGATTGATTGATTGATTATTGTTTGCTTAATGCCCCGTCGACGATATTTCAGCCGTAATCGGACATAAACTGGTTGTCATATTATACTAGTAACTAAAAGTTCAATATAAAACAAAGTCAGAAGACTGTAGATAAAATAAAAAGTATACCCTGAATATGATAAAATGGCATCGGTTTGTGTGCCGCTACACAAATCGTGCATAGTTGTACAGCTGAAGTACTTCATTCGTGCTGGAGCAACATCAGCAAAGTCGAGGAGAACACGCCTCACATGATTAACATACTCACGTGTTCATCACGTTCATCTGTATTAACTTTTTAAAGTTTAAAAGGAGTAGAGCCACGAAGGCCCTAAATCGGTCCGGTATTTTCACTACTTTTTCAACTAATATAACTTAAGGTATGAACAAACTTTTCGTATCTGTTACGCTTTAGCAAAATATTTAAACCCCAGGTTTAGCCTTGAGACTTCCAACAGGTCTGAAATTTGAAATTCCTTATTTTCATACATTTTCACTGGTTTCACTGCATATTTCGTCAAAATTTGTATTGGTCACATTCTCCGACCATCGTAATTTTTTGATAATGAATTTATAATATCATAATACACATTTCTATCACAAAATAATTTTGGTCGACAGGTGTGGCCCATTTCATATTCATCGATTTATACATGAAAATCGAAGAAAAATGTCACAAATTGTTATTTTTTACAAAATAGTCTATTTTTACCTCTAATCACTGCTCTCCTGATTAATAAATAATTGAAGAAAAAATATTGAAACTCATATAAAAACTAATAAACATTAATGCAGCAACTACAAGCAGATATATCAAAGTTGAATTTTTGGGCCATTTTGGAGCCTCCGTGGCTCTACTTCTTTTACAATAGGAATTAATGACAACAGACCGTCCTCAACAAGGCCAGTAGGCGCTGCTCGCTGTTTTGCGTATGGCCCAGGTCAATAAAATGCATGTATTTCTAATCCAGTCTTGACATGGTCAAAGAAAGACCCCCTTCTTAAACAAGGAACAGAAAATATCAAAACGTTAAGAACAAACAAAAGATTTGTCAAAGATTCCTGGCTTAGGACAGGCACATATGAAATGTGGCGAGGTTAAACTAGTTTGTTAGGCCAAACCTTATTTCCCCCTATTAATAATCCCTTAAAAAGCACCCAAAAAAAATAAAACACACAATAAAATCAAATCGATAAACGTTCAATTCAACAAGAGAGAACCTTAAAGACAAAAGACAACAAGAACAAACGAACGATAGAGGAACTCTATAAAACAATCGCTGTTACTGACAGCTAGCTGAGAATCGTTCATCGACTAGTGTAAAAAATCAAACATATCGATATTATTAAATTATCCGACACAGCACTTCAAACTATTCATGATTTTGTGAAGTATCATCATACAAAACCAACATACTTGATCGCTATAATGCTTAAAAATGAAGTAATTGTGCACAGCATACACGTTTTTCAAAAACTTGTTGATATTATCGTCTAAAAGAGTCGACCTCAAACATTAGCCATGTCCCTTACTGGTCAACTGACCCGTGCTGGCTCCAGGGCGCTCAGAAACCTGATATAGCCATTATAGGGCCACGCCACTTTGTCCACAAAGCGACTGGGATGTGTGCCCCAGTTGGTTGAATGGGGCAGCCCTTCATAATGAATACCGGGGCCGTTGGAAAATAATGCGGAAAACCTGACCTTCAACTATAATGGTGCGCCGTTTTGGAAAAATCGCAAGTGAAAGGGCGCTCAGAATTAATTAAGGAATTCCTACTATGTAAGAGTAGGGCCCCATGCAGGAGGCTGAATTTCCCGTCCCTACCCATCACTTCTTTTTCCAGTGGCAGTCAAAATGACCTTGTGTCCCCCTTTCTTCCACTTCATCATCATTTCATGTTCATTGTATCATCCCTTTCCGTTTGCATCTCCCAGATATTATATAGCCGAAACATTTTTTAAGCATTATAGCGCACTGCTAGGAGTAAAACGAGAACTAACTAACTAACTAACTAACTGGTCAACTGATAATGATATGCTCTGTGCCTTTGTGTTGAGGAACAAACAATGCCAAGATCACTTAATTGCCTTACTTTGCTTATCTAAATATATCCTGTTTATAAGAAGATAGATGTGCTTTCTGTGGCGGGCGTGTTTTCCTGGGTTTTTTTACTGTTTGAAAACAAACTCGCTAGGGTTCAATAGTCTTTATTTTGGTACTATAAAATTTACCTCTACAAACAAATAAAGATTCTTAGTTTCTGACAAGAATATAAGTTTGATTGACATAGTTTAAAATATACGAAAATACAAATAATCATTACTCAAAAATCAGTCAGTTATCGCAACTATTCTATCTCTTAGATTAGTCCTTGTTTTGTAAACAAATTCAACAATTAAGTTACACCTTTTATCTTTTAAAGATGCGATGAAAATAAACGATCAATATGTTAAAATTTAAATGTCTCAGTGCCTACATGTATAATATTGGATATTGGATATTGTTGTGTCCTAGCGCATTTATTCCAAACCGTTTGTGAAACAAAATAAAAGGTGTATCTCTTACCCTATATATCATACAAAAGGCTTGCTTATAGTAAACCACCTGGAACACGCCGTCCAGTCACATCTAGATAAAAATATTTACACTCATAACTTTTGTGACCTTAAAAATAGTTATTAAACTTTACTTGAAAATAGATGATGAAAACTGTACTCCAAAAATACTAGAATTAACCAGAATGTAAAAGTGCTAAAAATCTTCTAACCATTATCATGTGAAACTTTAATTAATGAAACTTTTATAGAAAGGATTTAAATCTTACAATTATTTAATCTTTAGCCTTTTAATTGCTATGTACAATCACGCAAAACACTCATCAGTAATGTTAAGGAAAATGAATATTAAAAATGTTATATAGACTCAACATAGAAACTGACCTGAGTAAACTTGGAATTCAAAATCCTGACATCAATAGAAGACTTTACATAAAGGAATGTGGGAAAAGCAATAGAGTGCACCGTAGTATATATATGAAATGCAACGACCCAAAATGACCTTAGAACCAACCAATGATATAGAAAGGAAATAGCCATAATCCAATGAAATGATACGAAATTTTCCCTCCAAAATGACATCATACAATAGGGTCACTTAAGGATAACTTTTGGAAATATTTTCCAAATGAAATCAACAAATTAAATATTATTAACAATTTTATTAAAATATAAAACTTTCTCATCTTGTAAAACAAAATAAACACAGTATTTTGAAACTAATAAATTCTTTATTTCTATTCAAACATATCAAAATACTGTCTGCCACATACTCCCCCTGGCTGTTAAATGACGTCTCTGTCATTTAAGGGTAGAGATACATGAAGATAATCACAAATTCAAATATACATCTGAAAACAAAAATAGAACAAATAAAAATTCTAATCCTGTATAATTACTGACAAGAATATAAGTTTGATTGACATAGTTTAAAATATACGAAAATACAAATAATCATTACTCAAAAATCAGTCAGTTATCGCAACTATTCTATCTCTTAGATTAGTCCTTGTTTTGTAAACAAATTCAACAATTAAGTTACACCTTTTATCTTTTAAAGATGCGATGAAAATAAACGATCAATATGTTAAAATTTAAATGTCTCAGTGCCTACATGTATAATATTGGATATTGGATATTGTTGTGTCCTAGCGCATTTATTCCAAACCGTTTGTGAAACAAAATAAAAGGTGTATCTCTTACCCTATATATCATACAAAAGGCTTGCTTATAGTAAACCACCTGGAACACGCCGTCCAGTCACATCTAGATAAAAATATTTACACTCATAACTTTTGTGACCTTAAAAATAGTTATTAAACTTTACTTGAAAATAGATGATGAAAACTGTACTCCAAAAATACTAGAATTAACCAGAATGTAAAAGTGCTAAAAATCTTCTAACCATTATCATGTGAAACTTTAATTAATGAAACTTTTATAGAAAGGATTTAAATCTTACAATTATTTAATCTTTAGCCTTTTAATTGCTATGTACAATCACGCAAAACACTCATCAGTAATGTTAAGGAAAATGAATATTAAAAATGTTATATAGACTCAACATAGAAACTGACCTGAGTAAACTTGGAATTCAAAATCCTGACATCAATAGAAGACTTTACATAAAGGAATGTGGGAAAAGCAATAGAGTGCACCGTAGTATATATATGAAATGCAACGACCCAAAATGACCTTAGAACCAACCAATGATATAGAAAGGAAATAGCCATAATCCAATGAAATGATACGAAATTTTCCCTCCAAAATGACATCATACAATAGGGTCACTTAAGGATAACTTTTGGAAATATTTTCCAAATGAAATCAACAAATTAAATATTATTAACAATTTTATTAAAATATAAAACTTTCTCATCTTGTAAAACAAAATAAACACAGTATTTTGAAACTAATAAATTCTTTATTTCTATTCAAACATATCAAAATACTGTCTGCCACATTTCTGTTAAACTTATTTATTTATTTTTTCAAATAACTTATTCTCTTCTTCTTTTCTTTAATTGATAAGATTTAATTATCAAAATAAAAGTTTAATTTCGGTTTATTTTTCTATCCTGACCCAGCAATGGCCCTATTCTCTTTTATCTTTCAGTATTAACTTATAAGGCAGCAGGATATATTTTAGATTTTTTTATTTCCTAGAAAAGCTACACAAGAACAAATATGAAGAAAAAAAGAAGAATCAATGTACTCCTATGCATTAACAATCAAATGTCTTAAGTATTTCTTGAGAAACAAAACTTATAAGATGGCAAAGTTACGTCACTGAAATGCTGTTTTATAGGTATTTAAACTATTTGACCTTTTTTTTTCTTGATTGGTATATTTACATAAATTTATATTCGATTCAGGGTGCCAATTAATTCTCTATTGTCTGTCCCAATCTTAACGTATACAAGACCAATTAACACTCTTTGATGTAAATCAGAATTACCTGGGCGTAATCACCTGAGGAATCAATATATACATGAACGATTGACTTGGACTGCTTTGTAAATCTAACGGGAATCTCGCTCAAACACGTCGGTTTTGTTTGTATTTATATAGTTTAAAGTCAAACAAACTTGGCGATCATTTAAAGTGATACCTCGTCGTGTGAAATATTTTATATCAGTTCAATTTTAAATATGTAGGAGTTTTGATGGAGTAAAATTTGGTGCATTGGTAGGATAAAATAATATGGAATATACTTGAAAGAAATATAGTTTTTTGTCGATTGTTCTTATAATATGTTATGGCAGTGCCTAATAATGAAGCGAAAACTACAAATAAAGGGGGAGGCGAACAGAATCTTACGGTAAGAAAAATTGTTGGTGTTTGCATCATAAATATAACACTTCAACAACTTGAAGGCTATCTATAATTACAAATGTTCCCAATTGGGCGTAAAATACGGTATTAAGCATGTTTATAAATTCCAACTTGAAGAAAAAAATTACAATTGTTTGATATACAAAGGCGATTCCAGAATTTTTTGCCAGTCGACTTCAATTTTTTAATATACAGGTCTATGATTGTGTTTAGCGGGGGCCAAAAAAATCTGTTCTTGTTTTCATTGCTTTTGTCGTTTGGATTTCTTTTAGAAGTTTAAAGAAGTTGGCGATATATGATTTTTTATTTAAGTGTCTCACAGTAGCCCAGAAACAAACAAGAAGGGATAAAAAAATAAAGCTCGCGCTTGTAAAAAGAGGTTATGTCTAGTTTTTGCTTTAATTATTTTTTTCCAAGATGAGGAGGGTGATGATATAGAAATTCAAACGATATTTAAACCAGTTCATTTAAATTCTCTCTTCAAGTCACTTTAAAGTTTTAAGATATCCGAATTCTGTACAATTTTATTAGTTTGTCGTTATAAATTTATATAAAAGTAATGAAAAATGGAAAAGCTATGAACATGATGAATAACGCATATATAAGTACATCAAGTCAGGGATTAAATAAAACTAAACTTGTTTTGGACATCCCTGATCAAGTACATCAGTGTATTTTAAATTCAAAATTGTATAGATCTATGCTTTACAGAAAAAAAATAAATGCAAAATTGACATGTATGAAACAACTAATACATGAATACCTAAGCTAAGAAAATGATTTACGCGATGAGCAAACCACAGTGGATCAAACATGAAATAAAATGACTATAATAAATTAGTTTCCATGAATTCCACCTTGATGATGTAGCTTCTGGCCATGCAAAAGTATAATTCCTGAGGCAATAGTTGTTTTCAAAAATGCTCAGCAAAAAAGACTTTGTTGAATCCCGAGAATCCATCAGTGGGGCTTGTTTAGAGGGGGGGGGGGGGGGTACCAGTATCCCATATCCCCATAATTTTTTCATCAAATATCCTGTATCCCAAAAAATGTTTTTTTTTCCAGTATCCCATATCCCTGTAAATAAAATTGACAAAAATATCCCATATCCCAATAAGTTTTGGCTCAAATCACTAAGAAAATGTGTGGATATCCCATATCCCAATATACCCTAAACAAGCCTAGCATGTTACACTGACGTGTACGGATACACGTTTCATTCCCCTGCCTTTTGATCACCCATCAATGAAAAAGACTAAGAAGCCATTGAACAAGTACATCTCTGATTTATTGAATGTTCGTTGGAAATGATAGTGTAGAAATGATACCAAAATCAAAATTAACCATTGAATTTTCTTATTCTGTACAGTAGTACATACAAACTCAGCACACAAATGTAGTTTACATTTACTTATTTATGTGGCTCCCGCAGGGTTAAAAACGACCTGCGACCTGAGGGCTTTTTAAGGGCGACTTCCGACTTACACTTCATAAAATCAACCTACGCCAAAAAATGACCTGCGACCTCCGCCAAAATATGCCTTTTAAAAGCGACCTTGCGACCTGAGGGGGGTACCCTGTGGGAGCCCATTTATTGAAAACTGGGATGTCCAAATCAGTTTTATTTAATCCCTGTTGAAAAATCACTAACATTACTTGTATCTAAGAAAAACCATGAAGTATAATACTAGCTGCAAATATGTAGATGCTGACCGCTTACAAAATTTTTGTCAGCTGTGGACTGCAACTAACAAAAATCAAGTTGCCATGAGCTGCATGTTTGCAGCTAGAAGTAATCCCTACATTATGTTAAAATTGGAAGGCAGTTAACCCCTTTTGGGGTCCTGTAATCAGTAAAGGGTGGGGGTTCTCTGGTTCCTGGGTTCCCTCCTTGTGGCCCTCTGATTCCCTCCCCTATTTACATGTATCTGGCTGGCCTCCTGTTGGTTCCAATTTTCTCTATTTCTGTACCTAGTTCCCTTCAGCTGATTCCCAGTCTCTCTGAATCATCACTCTGTTCACATGCTCAATTGAGTGCATTGAATATTCAGCTCTATGGAAAAATGTGCAGATTTTTTTTCATCACTTTCCCAGCTATATCTTCATTAATTATAAATTTCACAGCACATAAATTTTTCAAACCAGCAAGCCCTCAGAAAATTTTACAAGCCCTACCAAATAAATATACCGGTACTACATTATGAAAAATTTCACAAGCCAGGCTTGCATTCAATAACACTCATTTTACATGCCCCAAAGCCTTTTAACAGCCACTGGTGTCAGACTGGCTGCTGGCCAAAGAAAGATATGTGCACGATACAGTAATACATGTAGTTCTAATATACAGGTCGATGATACAGGGTAGTCAGCTAGCTAAACAACAACCAGCAAATGACAGTGATGACATTTATAGAATTTTTTTATGTTTTATTGTTTTGTTTTTTTAACTGATCACATTTTTTAGGAAACAAATCTATAGCATAGAAGATCAGGTGGGTTTTATTAGACATATATGTTGACGAAGATCATAGTGTCTGGACAAATGTTAAAAAAAGAATTTTAAGAAAATGATATCATGGTCTTTAAACTTCTATTATTGTTTTACAGGTTGCTTTAAGGATAAGACCATTAAATGAAGATGAAAAGTATCTTGGTGCAACCAGAATTGCACATAAGGTGCAAGCAAAGGTATATACATTTAGCTTTTAAGAATTCAGCAGTATGAAAATATTTGACTACAAAACAATTATAAAAAAAAACATTCCAAAATCTAAATGTATATGTAGTAATTATGCCATAGTATCAGCATTTGATGTTTTTATGCTAATGAAGGACATCCCAATGTCCGAAATATCTATTTTTTAACTACATGTATTTTTAACATTGTTGGTAATGTGTTTTAGACCTCATTATGCCCCATCTTTGAAATAAGGGGGCATATAGTGTTCAGGTCTGGTCGTCCTTCTGTCTGTACATGTACGTTTGATCATCCTTTTGTCCCAAATTTTGCAAGATCTGGCATTATGTCTTTTTGACTTCATGATAACTTATTCTTGTTTTTATACGACCGCAAAAAATTTGCGGACGTATTATGGTATGATGCTGTCGTCGTCGTTGTTGTCTGTTAACTTTTTAGTGTTTCCACAATAACTTTAGTTCCAGTTAACCGATTGCTATGAAACTTTACAATGATGTTCCTTACCATAAAAGGATGCATGGGATTGATTTTGGGGGTCCCCCCATTTTTCGTTTAGAAATTAGGGGCCAAAAAAGGGCCAAAAATACTACTTTTTTGTTTGTTTCCACAATAACTTTAGTTCTAGTTATCCAATTGCTATGAAATTTGACAGTGATGTACCTTACCATACAAGGATGAATGGGATTGATTTTGGGGGTCCCCCCTTTTTTTGTTTCGAAATTAGGGGCCCAAAAGGGGAAAAAAAATTCAAATATTTTACTTGTTTCCACCATAACTTTGGTCCTAGTTGGCCTATTGCTGTGAAATTTGTCAAGAATGTTTCTTACAATAAAAGAATGAACCTGATGAATTTTTGCGCCCCCCTTTTTCTCCGTTGTGTAATTAGGGGCCAAAAGGGGCCAAAATAAAAACTTTTATTTCTGGTCCGATTTTGAAAATTTTTTTTGCATGTTTGTTCTTGTCAATTAGCGGATACAAAATTAAGAATTAATTTTTGCGACCCCCCCCTTTTTCCCCTTATTACGTAATTAGGGGCCAAATGGGGCCGAAATTGAAACTTTTTTATTTCTGGTCCGATTTTGAAAATTTTTTTTGCATGTTTGTTCTTGTCAAATAGCGAATACAAAATTAGGAATTTATTTTTGCGACCCCCCCTTTTTCCCCCTATTACGTAATTAGGGGCCAAATGGGGCTTTTTTATTTGTGGTCCGATTTTGAAATTTTTTTTTGCAAATTTATTCTTGTCAGGTAGCGATTCTAAATTTAAGAATAAATTTTTTGGGCTGTAATAATAATTTTAAAAAAATTCTGGTTCGATTTTTAATTTTTTCTCCAAACATTATTCTTTTAAAGAGTAGAATACAACATTCAAAATTTATATTTTTAGCCCCTGGGTTGAAAGTCCATCAGAGAAGCATGTGTCAAAAACCTTTGTCAGTCCACCATGGGCTGCATGTGTCCAGAACAATAGACTATCCATATTAGGCCTAAAACGTACAGGGTTCAACATGTTGCGGTCGTATCTTGCTGCGCTCGGCGAAGCTTTTTATTATTTTATGATAGCATAAATTACCATAAATGATTGTTTAACTATAGGTCTCTGATGTTTAGCGTTTGTACATGCACAGGGGGTTCAAATTAGCAGTTTTGAACTGAAGGTCCAGGACCTTTAGGAGTAAAAAGTTAAAGGTCCACCTGAGGACATTATAAAGTCCTCAATAGAAGTAACTCAAAAAAAGACAGGTCCAGGACTTTTGAGAATAAAACATAAAAGGTCCTGAATCAAAAATGAAAGGTCCCAGACCTCGGACCAGTGCTGATTTGAGCCCCTGATGCGTGACATGTAACTTGTAGCTCTTTGTTGTAAAGGGCATTGTGACTTCTTCTCACCTATCACATCATTATCATGATTATTTCACAGTTCATTTTACCACCTCTCTCTTGTTCATATCCTAAATATAGCATAGTAACTATAAGCTACTAAATATGCTTTTTGTATCTGGTATTATTGTCATGTATGTCATGTATATGTTATAAGAGCTTTTAGTTTTTGAATCCATCAAAATAATAATCTGAAATTCACACTTCCGTATGTTCAAAGTTACCATTGTCTGACCTTATTTTGATTTTTTGTCTAATATTCAATGTATAAATCAATGTAAAATATCAATTACTTTTTTAAAGACATTCAAACTTAAAAACAGACACTTGATCATGCTTCACTTTTAATATAAAAACTTACATACTTTTTACCGTTGTGATCATAAACTTATTGATTCAAGGTTTCCAGTACAAAATGAACATGTATTTGCAAAGATCTTTTTAGAAGGTCCATAGTTCCAAAATGACCATGGAGTGCAATTTTAGGTTAGATTTTGCCTCTGTCAAGTGGAAATTAAATGTTAATATTTTTCCTTTTTCTTGTATTTGAAGTAGAAAAACAATTTGGTCTATTTTTCATACCTTCCTTTTAATCATTATAAATTAACCTTGCAAAAACATTTAAATCTTAAAACCAAACAAAAGGATTACCGAAATCAATTAAACTTTGGGCCATATATTTTTTTTGAAAAATAACTAATCTCGCAAAATCTTTGTGACGACTTAACGAGTATATATTGAGATGTATTGGATAAACTTTGCAATATTGAAATAAATTCCTATATTGTCTCTGCGGTATTCACAATTCAATCTAAAATTCTGATCCTGATATTGAAATCACCACAAGACAAGATTATGAGTTTCATACCAATTCTTTGATGATCAAATTTAATGAACTCTGCGATGTTATTACCTCATTCAGATTAGACTCAATACTCTAATGTTAACAATGACGATACTCAACTGTCTGAGTACATGCACTTCCTGAAAGGAAATGCATTTAAAAAAATGTAATAGGAAAGTTACTACAGATCAATTTCAATTTTATCAATATCAAGGCATTTCAAGTTAAATGGTTTTGAAACTTGAAATGAGATCCTATTTATTTTAGCAGACTTTTATTTGGTGTTGAATAATTGAGCAGTTTAATTAGAATTTTTTTTAAAGCAAATGAAAATCTTTTTTTGATATTGTACAGTGAATTAATAATAGGGATATCTTAGTTGCAAGTACAACAATGTAATGGTTTATTCTATGTATCCCCTAGATGTATAATCATTTAAAAGTTGCTAAAATACCTTCAATATTTTCCACTTGAATCAAACTTGATCTCCATTTTATTGTTCTAAACCTGTATAATTTTATTGTATTGAGAAGAAGCAATTTCAAAGGAATTAAATTTTAATTTTAATTGTAAAACAAATCATGGAACAGATGGACAGACAACGAACTGAATGGAGGGTTTAACATAATACAATGCTGTGTACAATGTATGTCTGTTTGTGACTGCCTGTGTGGCCCGAGTTGATGGTTCAATATCAATGCTGTAGAATGAAATCAAATTTTACCCAGTATTGAAGTAAAATTTCAATTTTTAGCTCTTTAAACGAAATGTTAACTGTACATGTACTATATTATATAATTTTTCTGGCTATAAGAATCTTTTGCTGATTTTCAACTCTTAAGCCATCCAACCAAATCATTTTATAATCTTAAAATAACTTTGAAATGTTTGTATGGACTATGGATTAACATTGTAACGGACAACAATTGTCCCATATAAGTTCTCAAGGTTTTGAATAACTTTAAATTCCGCCGTGTCATTGTTTGTTCTACCTTGTCTGTATCTTCATTCAACTGCAGAAAGATAAATCACTAATTTCATGCAAGTCATCATTTTTTCCTTTGTCAAGCACCATTCAAAAGATTTTTTTTTCCAATCATCATGATCATTAGACTTAATTTTATTGGTATTCTTATGCAAGATGCATTTATGTTGGGTAATTAGGTTTGATTGCTTTAGGTGCATTTTTTATGGACGGAAAAAATAAACATGTATGTCTTGAGATCGATTCAAGGAAAGAAAGAATTCCTGTGAAGTAAATTCATCCTGAAGACATTGACTTGTATATAACAAATCGGAAGTTAATTAGTCCTGAAAGACATGAAATTCGTCCTTGAAATTTGAATTTATGAAAGATTTTTTCAATCATTAAGGCTTCCTCTACAGGATCAAAAACGATCAGTGACCTAAAGGCTGACATTTGACCTTCATTTCATTAAAAAGAAAGTCATCTAAAATTATCTTCAATTTCAGTGAAAATTATAATGTATTTGAATGACTTAGACTCATCTCACCACCTTTGGACCTTAGGAGTTCCTTGGGGAGCCCCATTTTTGAAATGTGCACTTATATAGATGTCTTCTTTTAAATTCTTTTTTACGCCACCTTTCTGAACCAAATTAATATATTTCATGAGATTGTAACAGTGACCCCATTTTTATTGAAATAAGGTTACAATAGACATAATAAAGGTATTATCTATTAGAAATCACATTAAAAGTAGAATTTAGTTTGGATTGATTGATTTTATATAGCCACCAATGCAGTTAATTATCACCTAGGGCTATCCTTTAAATTGAAAATCAAAGATTTCAGTTTGAGACATCAAGCTTAATGGCAAACTTTATTGATAGCTGAGTTTTAATCCATTGCGTTTTTTTCTTTGTAGGATCCATTTCAATTAAGATTTATCGATAACAAACAGTTATCAGATTTAACATTTACTGTATATTTCATTTTAAATGATTTTCAAACGCTTTGTATTCTTGTTATTTGAAAAAGATCTGAATAAAATTATACAATATATATTCAGTGCATTAAATCAAACTTTAAAATGGACCACTTAATTACAGTAAATCCTTCAATTACTAGGGTTGTGCACCAAACATGCAAAACCTCAATACTGAGAGATTTCAGCTCTGTCTGTCCATCTGTTCACCCATCCCAAATCAGTTTAACCTTGTCTTGTGGACATTAATTCTTCTTTTGAAAAATGTTCACTTGATGACAGACTCTTCCTGGCCTTGTCAGGATGCTCGTTAAATGTATAATAATAATAAAATGTGAAAGAATTTTTTATAAATGCATTTTTATTTCGCCTGTAACGTGTTGCAAAGCGACATATAGGGGTTACTTTGACACTATCCGTTGTCTTGTGTCATCCTTTGTCGGCTCCCTGCGGCATCACAATAATTTCCGTTGCATATTTCCAGACAATTACATGTCACAGCTTCATGATATTTGGCAGATAGCTTCTTTCAATACATGTAGTACTTTACGGTATAAGATTATTTTATGCATGTAAGTCATCTACTTCCTGTTTTCCAAATATTTTACAATGTAGGCAACATACGTCTTCCATGGAAGACCCCCATTCTAGTATTTGCAATGATTTGTACATAAATTTATGAAATAGGCATGAAATGTTACTGATTGTTATCATCATGTATCATAATACACCTAAAAAAGCATACATTTTCCATCTGTTTCTCCCTGGATAACCCCTGGATAACTCCTAGTTTAGGCAAGAAATGTCCAAAAATCAGGACAAAATACTTTTATTGCACATGAACTGAAATATTTTAAAACATTCTTGACTGTACACATTATGATTTCATTCCATGAAAATTGAATGGTTTTACATAAGTCACATTAAAGTCGCCCAACATTCTTAGCCCTACGATTTTTGTACACTTTGTCTCAGTGCTTACAAATCATAATCTATAATACATTAAAATACTTTCATAGGCTGAATGACATTATCAGAAAATATTTGGATATAAACATCAAAAACAAATTATGACCCGATTATACAAATTGAATTAGTGATAAAAGAAGTTATTGAAAACCGCATGAATTTCCTAAAGTGCTTGTACTTATGGTTTTAATGGCAACTAAGTAATTTGAATTGGTCAACATATTCAGCATAACTTGAGAGGTTTAAGTTTTGACATGAAGTACATTTAGTAATGATAAAGTTCTACTAACATGACAGAGATACTGTGGATTCATTTATTTTGGTGGATATCAATTTTCGTGGTTTGATGAAAATTGATATACGTTCGTGGATTCTTAAATTTGTGGTTCTTAAGCCACAGCATACAGATCAATGTTAGATTTCATTTATCAAATTTCATGGGTCAAGGTCACCCACAAAAACCATGAAAAATTGATACCCCATGAATAATAATGAAACCATAGTATACCAACGGCCAGATATGTTCATCATATTAATGTAATAGCTTTATATAGATGTCCCATTTCATGTTCATGCTGCTCTTATTTTTTTAGAGAAGGGCAGGAGAGCATATTTAAGAAGGAATTTCTGGAGTTCAGAATACTCCCCTTTTTCCTTTAAAGATTTTGCAATATTAGCTTAGATATTAGGCCAACTGTTTTATAAATCTGTTTTAGTCTTCAGTGGATTGTTGGTGGCACAACCCTTTCATAAAAATTTCTTCTTGACCACCCAATGTATATTGCACTTCTATCACCTTTTTAGCTCACCTGGCCAAAGGCCATGTGAGCTATTGCCATCACTTGGCGTCCGTCGTCGTCGTCGTCCGTCGTCCTCTTCGTCCGTCGTCGTTAACTTTTCTTCAAACTTCTTCTCCTCTGAAACGGCTGCACAGATTCAAACCAAATTTGGTCTGGTGGTACTTTAGGGTATCCCCCACAGAACTGATGTGGGGATTTTTGATTCGTCGAAAAACATGGCCGCCGTTGCTAAAAATAGACCAGGGGGGTCAGACTACTGTTTTTGGCTTGTAAATCAAAAAGTATAAGAGATAGATGAAATCTGATGCCACGTCACTGCTTCAGCATCAAAAGCTCTACAAAAGTCTCCATTGAGTCGAAGTTGTCAGATGACCCCTTATGGGAGTTACGGCCCCTTAAAGGCAAAAAATAGCATTTTTTCATGTTTTTGGCCTATGGAATGAAAACTATTGCAGATAGAGAGAAGCTGTTGCTTGCTTAAATGTTCAGCTCATTTAGCTCTTCAAAAGTCTCCATAGGGTCAAAGTTGTCAGATGACCCCTTATAGGGGTTATGGCCCCTTAAAGGCAAAAAATAGAGTTTTTGGCCTATAGAATGAAAACTATTGCAGATAGAGAAAAGCTGTTGCTTGCTTAAATGTTCAGCTCGTTTAGCTCTACACAAGCCTGCATAGGGTTGAAGTTGTCAGATGACCCCTTATAGGGGTTACGGCCCCTTAAAGGCAAAAAATAGTGTTTTTGGCCTATAGAATGAAAACTATTGCAGATAGAGAAAAGCTGTTGCTTGCTTAAATGTTCAGCTCATTTAGCTATACACAAGTCTCCATATGGTCAAAGTTGCCAGATGACCCCTTATAGTGGTTACGGCCCCTTAAAGGCAAAAAATAGTGTTTTTGGCCTAAAGAAAGAAAACTTTTGCAGATAGAGAAAAGATGTTCCTTGCTTAAATGTTCTGCTTAATTAGCTCTACAAAAGTCTTTTTAGGGTCGAAGTTGTCAGATGACCCCTTTAAGGGGTTATGGCCCTTTAAAAGTGAAAAATAGTGTTTTTTGCTTTGGAATGAAAACTATTGCAGATAGAGAAAAGATTTTTATTGCTTAAACATTCAGCTCATTTAGCTATACAAAAGTCTTCAAAGGGTTGACATTAAGACCAGGTGAGTGATTCAGGCTCCTGGGAGCCTCTTGTTTGGTACTTCATTTGAAAAAGAAAGAAATTTAGTGTTGATATGAATGACACATAATTAAAAGTTAAAGTGTTTTATTGAATATGCATAAGCAAAGGAATTTAATTGCTATTCTTATCCTCTAAGCTTGTAATAACTAGTGTTTCACCTTTTCTTTCACTTTCTGTTTCTTAGGTACTTTACAAAAAGCTTTATCATCTAGTTTATGAAAATTCTGATTTTATCATGAAGTTCTAAAGATATGAAAGCACAACCCAAAGCCCACTTAGTTCCTGTGTAGAATAAAATGGACTATGGGTTATGTTATCATATCTTTGTAACATTAATTCATGTTTACCGATCAATTCAACATTGTTAAAAGACATTTTGCTTCGTTTGATGGAGGCCTTTCTTTTGTTGCCATTGCTTACCTGAACTCTCTTTTTGAAGAAAAATGTGACATATATGCTGGTCATACTGAGCAAATTGTAATTTTGTTTTGTGAACCATATAAAGTAAATCCTCTACTCTCTATTGATAACAATTTTTCTTTCGTTTAAGATGGTTGTTCTCATGGACCCTAGTGAAGACCATGATGACATCTTGAGACAGAACAGATCACGAGAGAAACAGTTTGTTTTCGATCAGACATTTGATTACAATGCAACACAGGTTTGTTCTGCCTATATTTACCATGTGTATGTTTGGTTCCAAAATAAACAATAAAAAAACATACAAACAAACAAAAAACCTATCCTACACAGGAAAAATTTGGTAGCAAGGTTTGGTGCAATTGATTTACATGCATTTGAAGAAGATTTCTGACAGGGGGATCCTTAGAACCAATTCTGTTACTTCCATTTCTGCTTCCCTCCACTAAAAAATGTTTGTTTCTTCTCACTCATAGCTCTATTACATGGGTGGCAGGTCTAAAAAAATTTAAAAGTGTCATGTTCTGGAACTGCTTCTTTCATTGTTTCAAACTTTTTGTTTTCTTCTGCTAAATGGAAGTGGATGTGCCAAGCTGATGATGATGCCCGGTTCATATGGATGAAGAAAACAAATCAGCAAGCAAAGGTGCACAATTAGTGCCCATTTGAATCCTTATTGTTTGCTGAAAATCATGTACACTAAACTCAACAAATATGTTGTTGATAAGAAAATAGAGCATGTCGATTATTTGTTCTTCTGTATATTTGTTCTGTCGTTCCTGAATCTGCCTTAAATTTTCTCCATACTTGGGATCTTTTCATTCCTGTTTATAGATTTTATCCTAATAAATCACTATACAGATATTTTTTATGCATGTAAATATAACTTATGTTTGAAAAAAGCAGTTAATATTAATTTGACCCAATATAAAGATCTGAGTCTTTGAAAAAACGATCATTGTGACGCATGTCTTCTCCATCAAGCTATCAATAAGTAGTTAAACGTAATTTTAGTTTTATTGTTTTCAATAATAGCTGTTCATGTCCAACGTTTCTGGTTCGGTAACTTTAATTAATCCTTTACATAAAAAATTGATTGATTAAAAATTTATATTTGGATCTAATGGACATAAGGATGATTGGGTCAAGGTCATATTTGTTGACTAGATAATTAGGTTTGGGGGATTTTATATAAATGAATTAATTTGAATGAATCAGCAAAATTTTTCATTTTTATAACTGAGTCAGTTTGGCAATATAATTTTCTTAGCTCTAATGATGTTTATTTTTATGCAATATTATGTATATGTTTATGGTGCATTAGCAATGGCATCATATCATAGTTGAGCACATTCCATGATTTAATCTTTTGGAATGAATTTAATGATTACTATGATATTATCAAAGATAGCTTTAATGAAAAAAGGTAAAGATTTCTGTTGTATTACATACATGTAAATGTGTCTTAGTTATACTATCTGATTAATCTTTAGACATTCAATATAAAAAATGCACACACAAAATCTTATCTTTGCAACAAGTTTTGGTAAAATCTGACAGGTTTTATTTGGTCTATATGTACTAGGAGTTTTTGGGTTTACTATTAATAATAATAACTTTATTAACGCAACACAAGACTACATGTCATGGCGATACAATAACAAATCACATAACATATAAACATATATAAAGACATAATAACAATTTAGAAAACTAAGACTGACCAGGGTCTTCCTTCCTCAGTTCTAATGACTGTTCTATAAAAGACGATACAGCCTTAATTTGGGTTGGTGTTGATGGGTTTAAGATGACATTTATTTTATCAAAATTATTTAAACTTTCAAAATTTTCATCATGGTTATTAAAGTTTAAATAAAAATTACTTCGTATATTTTCATTATATTTACAGGTGAAGAAGAAATGCATTTCATCGTCAATTTCATTACAAAGTTTGCATATTCTGAGAGAACGAGGAATATTTTGATATCTTCCAAGTTCTATCATAAGTGTATGATCACTCATACGAAACTTTGCAATAAGTTGTCTTTTAAATTTATTTGGGTGATAAAGATATTTTTCACACTCAAATTCATTATTTTTAATAATTTTGTAATGAACTTGGCATGTATTCTTGAAACTGTAAACCTCTATTCAAGTATAGCCTTTACCCTTATGGTAATGAATAATGGTATTACCATTTCTTTTTACTTTTTAGCTTTACTAATCATAGTTTATTAGGTCAATAAAATCATTGTTCATTGTAATATTGTGGACCTATATTATTTGTTTACGTCAAGTTATACGTTGGCTTTGCGTATAGTATAAATATTAAATGAATGGATAAAAATTTATTGCTGGTCATTCCCATATAATATTTGCTTTTAGGTCAATAGATGATAATGGAATAGAGGTTATAAACAATGTGAAAAAATCATTGATTTCAAGTTTTTTGTAAATATTTCTAAATTGCTCATTAGCCATTGCACAGGTCCTTGTTTGAATAGAACATCTTTTCAATACTTTTGGTCATATACTGGTAATTTAGGAGGGAGGGGTTATATTTTGCTTTTCCTAGCTTTTGATCAACAACAAAAAAAACAATTTCATTCTTGTATTATGACACTATGAAAGTGAGTTCAGAACAAAAAATATTGCTAGGCCCGGTAAACAAAGGTTAATTTGTTTGAATTCTGTATGATATCTTTAAATACAACAATTGAAAACAAATTTCTGACATAAATAGTGCTTAATAGCTGAAGTTAAGTCTGAACTTGTTTTTGAGCTTGATCATTTTATAGTGTGGGTAATACATTTCACCAAAATGATTCAGTGATCAGATTTGGTCATTTTTCAAACAAAGTTCATTGCTCTTTATTAGTCATGGAATTTGTCAAACCACAAAATATGAATATTCGAGGCTAATAGACAAAACATAGAAGGCACTGTTCTCTAACCTTAGGTGAGCTTTGCATTTTTAAGATAAAAATTAGTGTCAAAAATGATTTATTAGCTTATTTGTTGAAAACTGACCATTATATTAACTTTTTAAACTATTCAATGAAAAAGCAAAAACATGTTAAAGATAAAGGATAATTAGCATGCTTTGTTTAAAACAAAAAAGGTAAAAGTTCATACAAGACCAATGTTCTCTGGGGTTCAAGGGAAAGTTCATGGTTTTAAAGGTAATTGCCATTATTTGTTTTGATGTTTACTGTTAATTAAAAGTTTTGACCTTTTATCTTTGAAATTTAAAAGCTTCTTAAGAAAGTTTGTTTAGGTAACATGTACATGATATGATTTGTCTCTTTGATAATTGTCTTTAAGCTTGAAATTACCTTTTGACCTTTCAAAAGATCAAGGTTTCTTGAATAATTATTCAAAGTTTAAACATGTATATTTAGCATAGTGCCACAAATTCTACATGCTTTGAACTTTTGAAACTTGTTTATTATTTCATATATCTTTTTTTCTGAGTTCAGGGTTAAAGATTGTTTTTGTCACTGACTTAATTTCTTCAGGTTTAAATCTGTTCTTCTTTTGCTATTTCAAATATTTAGTCCCCCCACCATTCATCTAGTTCGTCTACTTTCGTGAATTTTTAAGAAGAACATTGCATACATGTATGGCATATATGGTTCAATTCTTTCATGCTGAATGATTCTGCATGAGTTTTTTAGGACTCCTATAAAAAATGTTGACACCGTTTAGTTTGCACTTTGTATGTCTATCTGTCTGTCCATCAAGAATTTCTTTTGAACACTTAAACTGTCAAAAGCTATGGACAGTACAGTACTGACATTTTGTACAGTTGCTATAAAGCATGACATGACACTCATAATAAAATTTCATGTTAATCTGTTGAATATTTTAAGAAAAACCGACTCAGGCCTTTCTGACTTTGTAATCATTCTAGTTTTTAACATCATGATAGTTCACTTGACATGCACATGTACTTAATAATACTTTGAAACGAAAACTTTTTTGCCCCTAAGTTGTCTGAAAGCATTTTCTCTAGATACCCTACTGCTCAATTCAAATAAACTGTCTTTCACACATTCTTTAAAAGTACAAAACTGCACAATTACATTCAATGTGGTCTTTTAAAGTTTATACAAGCTATATTTAATATTTAGAATTATTAAGAGATTTAACATACATATATATCTATAGAAAAATATAGGATTACACAACTTCTTTAGAACGGTTCAAAAGTAGGGTATTATATGTGATTTTTAATACAGTCAAACTATAACATGTATAAGAAATGTTCGATACAAACATATGTTTAACCTTTGATAAAGATTTGTACGTTTATAGAATTTTCAAAGAAGTGTCAAGTTTCTTAAATACTTTTAGCAAATAAAACATATAATGAGATTTAATATTTGTTCGTTGAAAAACATGACTACTATTGCTTGTTGAGGTTTAAGACAATTTGAATTGTCAAGTGTTGTGTAAATTGTAAGATGGAATTTTTCAAATTTCATCACTCATGTCACTATATAAATAATTTATGTCTTTAATAACTGGTTAAGACGTAAATCTTTAGATATTTACACAGATTATGATGATGCATATACACATAATTATTGTCATTAATTTTTAAAGGACAGTTGTACTTTATTATAGGTTTTATATACATGTAAGTGTTCAGAGGCAGATCAATGAATTTTCGATAGGTTGTGGATTCCACATTCATTCTACTAGAGACCAAAAGGGGCAGTTACATATAAATTTTGCAGAAAATCTATTGGAAAATAATAAAACTTTCATCTGTTGTTCATAGGAAAGATGGGTTTCAATCCTTAGGAATTCAGCAACCAGTGTTTAAAAAAAAATCTTGATAAGAAACTTCCAAACCTGCATAATAGCAGACCTAGTGTCAAGTGTCACATAATCTAGTTGGAAATTTGGCAGAATTTTTCTTTGATTTTTTTTTTCATTTGATCTTTCAATTTTTGGGCAAATCTCACAGGAGCAGCTCATCAAAATTTGACAGCCCTATAATGATGTCATTTTGCATGTTGCTATAAATTCCTCTTTTTTATACAATTGCTTATGTTTAAAACTAAGACTTGTGTGTTTCCATACAAAGTTCAATCAGCTACAAACAAGAAAATTCACAATTTTTTTTAAGAGAAAAGCTTTTAAAAGGTCAAAAAGTCATGAATGTTTTTCAGTAAAACACAAATTGCTTAAATAGTAACACATAATGAATATGCAAACATATTATTTTCAAAAGCTTTGTTACAATGTGTTTATGAAATTTAAAACTGTGCACTTATAACACAATATAATTATTAGAATAATAAGCTCATTAGAAAGTAAATTAAAGAATAACACTGATTGTTACTTTTTAAAACAGTTTTCACCTTGAATAGAAAATCCACCTGTTAATGAACTTTTTAAATCTTTTACAATTATGTTTTAAAAATAAAGAAGGAATGTCTCCATGGGACACAGATGCCCCTGCTGGCCCTTAACAGGAACTAGATATCCGACAGGTCTGAAAGTTGCTAATCATACTGAACCATCCTACCAACTTTCAAAACATTTTTTTGTATGGTTCCTGAGAAAAACTTGACGAAAATTTTCACACTCATGTTCACATATTTTCACATTCGCCTAAGTCCCAAACAGGAAGTAATTGTCTGGCAGGTCTGAAAATTGCTAAGGACATTCAGTTTGTCATACTGAACCATCAAAACCTTTTTGTGTACGGTTCCTGAGAAAAGCTTGATGGAAATTTTCACAGTCATGTTCACATATTTTCACATTGGCCTAAGTCCCAAACAGGAAGTAAATGTCCAACAGGTCTGAAAATTGTTAAGGACGTTCAGTTTGTCATACTGAACCATCCTACCAAGTTTCAAATTATACTTGTGTACAGTCCCTAAAAAAAGCTTGACTGAAATTTTCATAGTCATGTTCACATATTTTCACTTGGACTAAGTCCCAAACAGGAAGTAGATGTCCAACAGTCCTGAAAATTGCTTCAGATGTACAGTTTGTCACAAATCATTCTCTTGATAGCTTGACGGAAAATCATACGGACGTACGTACGGACAGCAATATGTACTGATGGACATGAGTAAAACTTAATGCCCCCTGACATGTCGTCACGGGGGCATAAAATGTTGGTAGTAAGTATTTTTCTGCTTATTATATGGGGAAGGTCCAATAGGTTTAAAAGGGATTTCCATTTAACATCCAGGAAGAATAAGGAAGGAGGGGCAGATCCAGAAATTTCTAAAAGGGGAGTTCCACAAATTGGCCACTTTTGCTGAAATTTTGCATGAAAATTATAAAAATTTTGGAGGAAACCCTAGAATGCCTCTTCGTAGGCTTCAAGTAAATTTAAATCAATGCTAATTGACTTGGAAAAAAGCATTTTCCTTACAGAACTCCTTTCTCCTAAATATCAATATTTGGGACTGGGTTGATATACATGTAAGAAAATAAACATGAAAATTTCCTTCAAGCTTCTCTCGGAAACAGTACATGAGAATGATTTGAAACTTGGTAGGATGGTTTATTATGATAAAAATGTATGTCCTAAGCAATTTTCAGACCTGGCAGACTTCTACTTTCTGTTTTTGGGCCTAGCAGAAACATCCATGTCCCATTAGCACATTCTTTCTTTATTGTTTAAAAAAATTGCACTAAAGTTCATTTTTGTATGTTATAAATTTGAGAGAAATCTTAACACTTTTTAGCATAAAGTTTGAATATTTATATTTTGAACCCAATGACATTAGCTTAGGGATTAAGATAGGTTTCTTGTTAGGGACGATACCTATAAAGGGACGATACCTATAAAGATTACATTAACAACAAAATATGTTTTCCTAAGACTAGCATTAATTTAATCTCGTTAAATGTATTGAAATGTATCTACCCTATTCAATTTGACATTTGTTAATATCAAAGTATAAATATGCTTAGGCAACTAGGTGTGAAAAACTGGATGGATAAAGATATAAAAGATAGATTTCATGAAGTAGATGGATAAAAGACAGATTTTACAGAATGGTGAAATGATTTGAGCTTTACAAATTCTTTGAATCCCGTCTATTTAACCAGAAATAATCCTATTGAATGTAGCCATTGATGACTTTATGATTTATGGCAACGATTGTTTGTCTTCGAGATTTACCACTAGATATTTTTCGTATTGTATCCCTTCAATATGCACGTTATTCGAACTGTTTGAACAATATCAATAAGTACTCGTTCACGTTTTCAAACCATGGGTCTTAATTGATTCCTTGGCAATGATGACTCCTTAAGATTTTCGGTCTTATATTATGAGTTTATTTGAATATCTAATGCAAATTCCTCACACATATCTTAATGTTGTTGAGTTATTACTTCTTCAGCAATATTTGACATGTTTGATTTGAAAACTGTTATACATGTTACTTTTTAAAAAAAGTTCAAAAAGTATGGTTATGGTTTTCCAGTTGGTCCATTAGCATATGAATTTGCCACACTTGTTGAAATTTTTTAAAAGA
The DNA here is from genome assembly GCA_963971305.1 of Arcuatula senhousia. Taxonomy (NCBI): domain Eukaryota; kingdom Metazoa; phylum Mollusca; class Bivalvia; order Mytilida; family Mytilidae; genus Arcuatula; species Arcuatula senhousia. Next base: position 36,303,200 of record OZ020307.1, on the reverse strand, counting down.
CCTTTGTGCCCTCTTAGAAAAGAAGCTAGATTAACTTGAGCTTTAGATTTGGATACATATACAACTTTACATTATATAAGTATCATGCATTTTTCTTTTATTGGTCTAAGTTACCAAAAAAGTATTAAAAAAAGTCAGATTTCCGGTTTTCCATCATGTTTCTGGATGTTATACAGCCACATTAGCCAATTTTTTAACAAGCGATATTGACAGATAATAATTCAATGCCTAGGGAACGTTTTGCACCAATGAAGGCGAGGCTACTTCATGTACTAGTTTGAAAATTTGCCATTTACCAGGCCAATTTTGACCCTTCGTGGCTCTACCCCTTTACAATCAAGATGAAATAACTTTCTCATTACAGGAGGATGTCTACAAGCACACTACCAGATCACTGTTACCCAATATCATCAGTGGATACAATGCTACGGTCTTTGCTTATGGAGCCACAGGTATTATACTAAACGTAGGCAATCTACTTCATCCTTTATAGGGAAAGCATTAAAGTGGATTTAAGTTGGCCTTTCCCTTAGTCAAGAGAAATTGTGGTTGGTCCACAAGCTAAGAAGATGTAGTCAAAGCATCATATAGTTAAGGATGTTCGCTACTATTATTGAAAATAAATAGGTTTCAAATTTGATATCTTAAATGAAAAGATTATAGGTAAAAGTATAAAATAAACAAAATTTTTTTAAAGGTTTGGACCTTGTTTTCAAGATAACTGACGTTAAAATTTTGGCGGGAAAAGGTTTTCTTTGACTTTTTCCTAGGTTTAGCTTTAGCATTATTTAGCTGTTAAAACCCATAACAGAATAAATAGGATTTGATAAAACTTTGTAAATCACTTCTTTATGATATACTCAATACATTGATTAAAAGAAAATAGGGGGTTTGTAGGCAAAAAAAAGTACCCCTATTTTGATTGTAAAACCTGAGGATACCCAAAAAATGACAGAAATCCCAAAACTAGACTAGCGAGCATCCTTATAAGCAGGTCTGCTGTAAGTCAAATGAATTGATTCCCTTCTATAACGTCAAGAATGTTGTGATGGCAGTATTTTTTTTTAAGTGCATATAACATTTTTTTTAATTGGCTCATTAAGTACTATTACAACTTTTTATGAGTATTACAAGAAAAAACATTTTAAAGAATTTTTTGCCTCAGTGCAAAGTCATATGCATTCAAAGTAACACTTTCCAAATTACAAATTAAACTTTTGAAAGCGTTTTATTCAATGACGCAATATATAATATTTATATGCATATCAATTCTATAAGGAAGTGATTCCAAATTAATTGTTTTACTTTATCGTTTCCATGCCTCAAAACTTTAATATCAAATCAATTTTAAAAACATTTATAGTTATTGAGGTGTGTCCTAATAAATGCATATGAGTAATTTTATCTTTTTTATGTGTAATTAATTTTGAATATCTCATGGAATTTTTATTATTTGCTTTCAAAGTTGCCATGCTACACAACTATAAAACAAGGCATGGTTTCAATAAATGTTGCATCTTTTGTGATGAAAAATTTGATAACATATTTTCCTCATTAACTTTTAATGGGATTAATTCACAGAACAATTAACACCAGAGTAATATTAATATTTTGTGATCCCAAAACGTGTATAGAATTTGAAAAATGAAATAATGGTAGAAAAAAAAATTAAAAATGTGAAAAGCATGGGTAAAAAAGTCATAAAATTTAATTATTTAAAAGAAACAATTAATACAATTCTTGATCAAACCGTCATGTCAGTCTCAGACCATTTAGAAAACAGATAGCTTATCAAACATTTATCAAACATTTCAAATTTTTGAAAACTGGAGAAGTATTATGTTGTATTCTTTCTTTCATTTGAGGCCTGTTTGTCTCTGGATAAAAGCTTAAAAACATTTCTACATACTTAATTAAAATTTGGAATAGCTAGTTGCACAATACATGCAATACTTGATATGGATCCATGTCTGATTTTCAAAAATAAATTTAACAAATATTTATAAGTAATCCCATTTTAATTTTTTTTAGGTAGAATAAGAGGGCTATCATTGGATGCCCTAGCCCTCAAGATGGCTCTTTTTTCATTAAGTTTTTATGCCCTGCAAAGACATGTCAGGGGGCAATAAGTTTTCCTCGTGTCTGTCTGTCCCTCCGTACGTCTGACATATTTCCATCAAACTTTTCTCAGAAACGGTGCATGAGATTGATTTGAAATTTGGTAGGATGGTTTAGTATGACAAACTGTACTCCCAAGCAACTTTCAGACCTCTTGGACCTCTACTTCCTGATTAGGGTTGGACTGATATGAAGATCAACTTAAAAATTTCTGTCAACCTTTTCTCAAAAACCGTACATGGGAATGATTCCAAATTTTGTAGGATGGATTAGTATGACACACTGTATGTCCTTAACGACTTTCAGACTTGTCAGACCTCTATATCCTGTTTGGGGTTGGAACAATATGGAAATTGGCTTGAACATTTCCATCAAGCTTTTATCAGAAACCATACATGGGATTGACTTGAAATTTGGCAGGATGGTTGAGTTTGAGAAATTGTATGTTCTTAGCAAATTTCAGACATTTTGGAATTCTACTTCCTGTTCAAGACTGGACAGATATGAAAATTTCCGTCAACATGTTCTCAGATATTGTACATGATAATAATTTGAAACTTGGTAGGATGGTTCAATATGCCAAACTGTACATCATAAACAACTTTCAAACCTGTCGGACTTTTACTTCCTTTTTGGGACCAGCTGGGGCATCTGTGTCCCATGGACACATCCCATCTTTAATTTTTGGGGGGTTCCATGCCTGTTGCACTTAATGGTACTTAAATTAAATAATGCATCAGCTTTTTGTCTTTGTGCAATGAAACAAGACCTTGCTTAGAGTTTTAATGCCAACTTGATGAACAGATAACTGTTGAATTTCAATAACAATTCATATTATATATATATACATGTATTATTATCAGTCCTAACTATTAGTTTAAATGGGAGCATTTATATGAATATTTGATGAAATCTACCCTATAAGCATGATAAGTCTAAAGAATTATTGATTTAATGGTTGTATGGAGACTTAAGAGATAATCACAAGGCTATATTATGTCTGAATAATTTACACCCAAAGGCTAATATTGGGCTTTTCCAAGAATTTGAATCTTTTTTCTAGTCATTTTAATCTATTATTATGTATGGTTTATTTGTATAGTTGCATTTTAATCAACATGCCAAATTGCAGCACACCTTAACAGAATATGGATCATGCCAAACTAAGAATTTTCACAATGCATATATATGTACATTTTGCACCAAGAATATTGCCTTTAGTGTGTATTTACCAAGGACATAACTTTTAAAAGATCTCATACATGTCATATGACATTTTCTGATTTGGCAAATGCCTTTTTTGCACCATAACTTTTAAAAGTTCTTATATGACACTTGTATGACATTTCTTTATTTGGCAAACCTTTGGTCCAATTATTTTTAATTACACAATTGCAATGATATCAAACTCAGGTCGGTTATTAACCCAGTGGTTTTTCTCCCTGACAAAGGACTGTCAACCAAAGGATTGTTCCAAGGGTTACCCCTGTAATTAAGGGAAGAGAAATGTTGGTGCACATATCAACTACGATGAAATCTGCCATTTATTTTGAAAATTAATTTGATACAGTCCTGTGGTGGATCCAGAAATTTTCAAACAGGGTTCGTGCGCAATTATAAGAGATTACCTTCTGGGACCTCTTGTTTCATACAGTTCTTAACCAAATTTTTCTGTCAAAAGGGGGGGGGGAGTGCACCCAGTACCCCAGTCCTAGATCAACATTGTACACTTAAATAAAATTTAAATAAAAAGCTTCATGTAGATCATTATAGATTTGTTCCATTATATGTTATGACCTTGTAATTTGTTTTTTTTCAGGTGCGGGAAAGACCTACACTATGTTGGGGACAGATGATGAACCAGGAATTATGGCCCGGGGACTAAATGATCTGTTTGTAGAAATGGAAAGGACCAGCGATGAAATGAAATATAAAGTCTCCATGTCTTATCTGGAGGTATAATAAATTTATAATAGATATTTTAAAACAAGAATATGAATAATCAAAGGACCTATGAAGGACAAGACATATATTGTCTTTAAGACACATATTTTCTTTTCTCTTCTGACGAATAAAACACTGTATAATAAAGATGTATTCCCTACTAGTTTCACATGCAATTTATTTTAAAAACAAGTCCTTGAGATCGATTTTTATCACAAATTACCAAGATTAAGATATTTTTCATCTGTCCAGTGATTCCGAAGATCCATCGGACCGAACCAAATGTCCGGTAAAAATGGGTTTGGTCCAGTAATAATTTGTAATTTTTTATACTGGAATGTTAGTAAAAAATTTGTATAACTGGTGTTCGGTCCAGTAATGACCAAAATACCTTTGGAATCACTGTCTGTCACGTTGTCAATAAAACCCTTTCAGTCCGTAAGTCTTAATCACATAAATGTATGTTTGCCGAAACATTAAAAACGGTTTTTAAAAGCTTTAATGGTTTTTCTTGATATCAATAAAAGGACAATTAGCATGATAAATTGTATTCAATGGCGAGATTAATCGCAATACTTGCAAATGACTAATGGTCTAACACTGTGTGATACTGTTAAGGATTTTACAGATTGAAGTTTAAATGAAGTTTAAGACGTGTTGTGGATTTGTTATACTTGAAAACGAAAGTGATCTGAGTTTGTTTTGTTGTAGATCAAGGCTTACATAAGACTAAGTGCAAATACAATATATTTTGTGTTATCTTTCAGTAATAAACATTTAAGTATAGTCCTTCAATTCTCTTTTCATTAATTGATTGTATGATAAACTTATTATGCCACATGAAACAAGTTGCAGAGGGTATATTATTTTTGATTGGTCTGTCTGAGTGTCTGTCTGTCTGTCTGTCTGCCATAGCAACCCCTCTTGAATCACTGTCTCTCAGACCCAATTAGTTGATTTTTTTTGTTAGAACATGATAGATTTTTTTTTATATATCTGAGGAGGCCAATAACCTAAGGTATAATCAAACAACATGTTCAAAACTCACACGAAAATAATTGATTCTACTTACGACTGTTTTGATGACATTACTGTCATTTTAATGCATGTTGACCAGAATGTATCTATCCATTATTATATTTTCTGCTAGAGTTATTGCTCTTTGAACATGAAAGAACCTCCTTCATTACATGTTCTTTTACATTTTTGCATCTTTTAAGACCAGTTTCCAAATGACATCAGGTTAAAATAAATCATTTAAATTTTTCTTTTTTAGATTTATAATGAAATGATCAGAGATTTACTGAATCCATCATCTGGAATCCTTGACCTTCGAGAAGACGCTAAAGGTGGTGTCCAGGTAGCTGGTCTATCAGAGGTCACCACAAGGTCAACTAATGAGGTGGGGTCAATGAGGAAAAAATGTTTATAATGTGTATAATGCACTGAAGTTACTTGAGTTTTTATTTACAAAAAAATATGAGCATCCTCAAGACATTTTTGAAGTAAGATTGTTGAGACATTTATTGTTAAAAATTTTGATTCCAGAAGTCATCGTTGTTATTGAAATATTTATTGTCCCTTCATTTGCCAAAAAGATATTTTAAACACGTTTAAGATAATGCAAACATATAGGCCATCAATATTTTGCATAGATTATCTAAAAAAGCTGTGGAGAAAAAATGAATTTGTACAAATTGTTTCTCTATTTTTGGCCGGATTTCACGGAGTGAAAAATCCAGGTTATAAAATGGTGATGTCTTCGGCGGGCGGCGGGCAGGCGGGAAAAAATTTTCGTAACAGTTTTCTCAGCAACTACTAATCATAGCCACTTGATATTTGGTATACAGCATCAGGGTGGGGTTCCATAAGGTGGGATTCGATATTAGGTCCGTCGCTCACCAACTTCCTGTTTAACGAAATCCCGCCATTTTTGACTTTGACAGATTTTATATATTTTAGTGCAAATGAAATTGTACATATTTCTTTAGGTCATGGAGCTGCTACTCCAAGGTAACAAAGAAAGAACTCAGGAACCCACTGCTGCTAATAAGACGTCTTCCAGATCCCATGCTGTCCTTCAAGTCATCGTCAAACAACAAAACCGGGTACGCAACACGATACAGGAAGTGAGAATCGGCAAACTGTTCATGGTCGACTTGGCTGGATCTGAGCGAGCAGCTAATACACACAACAGAGGCAAACGCATGGTGGAAGGTGCCCATATCAACAGATCATTACTGGCTTTAGGCAACTGTATAAATGCATTGAGTAAGTTTGAAATTTGTGTTCCATAAAGTGATTTATTTTAGAAATGAAAAAATTAAAGTAAATTTCTAGATTTGACCAAATATATTGTGATATTTTATGCATTGGAAAACATGATTTAAAATAAACTTAATATGCAATAAATAATGTAAAAAGGCATCTTAAAGTTAATTATCACTTAACATTTTTTAGAGAACTTGATTTTGTTAAATTGAGCATTAAAAGGACTTTAAAATCTCAATACAATTTTTCTGCCTTTCGACTAACTTTACCAAACAGTGTATTTATTTTTGAACATGTATTTCAGGTGATAAAAATGGACATAAATACATTAACTATAGAGACAGCAAATTGACCAGACTTCTAAAAGATGCCCTAGGGGGTAACTGTAAGACAGTGATGATTGCACATATCAGTCCATCTTCCAACCAGTTTGAGGAGTCACGGAACACTCTGGTGTATGCTGATAGAGCAAAGCATATAAAAACAAAAGTGAGTAGTCAAAACTTTATGGAAGATATACAAATTCCTAGAAATGAACTTTTGAGTTTTGCTGTGGATTTTCATTAATGACATATCTTTGGTAAATATTCAAAATTCTGTGTAAAGGTTTTTGCTTGAATTTGCTAAATACTAAGAAAACTCTATTAACAGGATTTAGAATCAGACATTTTGAAAGTATGGAATGTAGCAAATTTTAAAACAAAAATATAGAAAGATATTTTCCAACCGTTAAAAAGAAATCTATATCCAAACCATGTGTTAAGATGATGTTTTTGGGTTTTGTATTTTTTTTGCTTTCCATCAGACTAACCAAAGATTTATTTATTTCAAGTTTTGGCTGATTTATCAGATAATGTAAATAAGATCTTCATGAAATTTTGCACACTGAAAACAGTAACTAACCTTAACAAGAAAATCCCATTAAAGCAAAAATAATGCAGTTTTATATTCTGTAAGTATCAAGTGGGTCAACACTGACCTATATATGGTTACATTCTCCCTTTTGCATCTATGATTATACTTTATAAGGATAAATGCTATATCAGTTCGAAATATTTCCTTCTCTTTTTAGGTCAGAAGAAATGTAGCTGATGTTTCCTACCATATAGCACAATACACCAACATCATCCAGGAACTACGGGACGAAATCCAGAGACTACGAGGCAAACTTAATGACAAGACTATTTCTACCAGTCTTCATGGAGGATCATCTATACAAGCAGTCCAAGGTAAAAATAAAGTCTTAAGGATTTTAGGTCGTCAATTTTTATAGGACCACAACATTTTGTGTATAATGATATGGTGATGTGGTTGCTGTTATTGTTATTTTCATTGCCGTTTTCATCATCTGGGAGTAAATGTTGACAGATTGTTATGAAATTTTGAAATATTGTTTCTATCCACTAAAGGAAGCTTCCTAATGCATTTTGGTGTTATGGACGCTTTATTTTAGAAAAAAAAGAACCAAAAGGGGCTAAAATGGGTGTATTGAAAAAACTTCCATAGAATGTTTTTTTTTAAGTCAGAACATTCTTTCTTTATCGTAATTCTCATGAAAAATTTTCAACTTAATAGATTTGGAATGTGTAGCATTATTATGGGGATCCAATGACCATATATTGGGTTTTGATTTGAGATGTGTCCTGTTTAAAGAAATGCAATCATTTCTGTATTTCACCAATTTCTAATTATTTTTTAGCTCAAGTGTTAGAAGCCAAAAGGAATTTAGACAGAGAAGATCTCAATAAGATTAAAGAACAGCTTTTGATATCATTTAAAGATCAAATGGAACTAAGGTTTGTTATCATGAGAAAGTTTGGTTATAAGTGCTATGCTCAAAGATAATACTTTAGAAATTTTTAGTTACTACAAAAAAATGACAAATAGAAAACTTTTATAGAAGGAATATAGGGTTATGAAGTGTTTAATAAGAGCAAAAATAAAGCAACAATTAGAATATGTTACTAATTCTTTTGCTGTCATATTTAAGCCATTATGCACAAATTCTGTATCTATATTAGATATTTATTGTTTGCAGAAAAAGTTTGATGGAGTTGAACAATGCCACTATGGAAATCAGTCTGGAAACAAATCGTAACCAGATGATTATAACTGAGTATGTATTTTTTAACTTGGTTCGTTAAGGGAGACAATTCAATTTATTTACTTTTGAGGTAGGATTCATTTGTTCTATCACTTCAAATAAACATCATTAAAAAAGGAGTGCATCTCATTTCTTAGAACAGACCACATATTGTTCAACAAATATTTTTAGGTATAAAAAAAATTTCAATTATAGTTTGAAAAGTTGTTGGCCAATTTTATTTATAATCACACAAATATGGTAGTGTGTACCTTCATGTATGACAATGTTTTACTTATTTACAGATGGCAGGCAGAAAGAGCCAAATCATCACTGAGAAAGGAGGGTGGTGAACATGCTGGTAAGATATGTAAAGACTTTTGTCATATCTCTAAAATCAATTTTAAGTAATTGGGTATCAGTTTTGCTTTGCCTATTCATCGCAAATGGCGAGACATAAGTATTTATTAACTTTCCAGCGGCAGCGTAATTGTTTTTTGTAAGATTTTTGTGGAAAATGAATTACTTGAAAAGTATAATAGTTAGGTATCTGGTATTTGGTATACAGACAGTTGAGGTTATGGTCTATGCAACTGTCACCATGCTGTGTGACTTTGACCCCATTTTTACGCTCCAGTGACTTTGTCTTTGAAAGACTTTTGTGGAAAATGAATTTCTTTAAAACAGTATTATAGCTAAGCATCTGATCTTTAGGATATTGACAAATTAAATCAGGGTTTTGGGGTCCATCACCATGTCATCTGACTTTGACCTCATTTTTACACTAGATGATTGTTGATATAGTTTTTTTTTTTTGCATTTAGTCTTTTATGTTAAGTATTTTCTTCAATGACTATGATATCTAGAATTATTTTGGTTGGTCCACAGGAAAGTGTCTAGAATTTATGAATGAATAGTCGAATAACTAGGTATTCTGATGGTGCTGGCAGGCGAGACATACTTTAGTGTTAACTCTTGTTTAAAAAGGGAGAGGTAAGGATGGGGCTTTTTAAAAAGCACTGGAGGCTTTAGAAAATTGACCTCTTATTTTTTGGAAACGATATGTATGATTTATGAATTTGACAAATTTTCATTGAAAAAGACATAAAGCATAAGAGGATATTTATACAGTGTTTAGACTGTTGCCATTTAAGATAGAAAATCAAATTCAGTGTGCATAATGTATGCAGCAATTTATATACATATAATGTATATTTGTACAGGTCTTACTGTTAGTTCCTGGAAGTTTCATAAGTTAAATGCACCAATTATCCATGCAATGTATGTATTTTTTGTACAGGTCTTATATCTAAGTCAATGGAACTAGAAGGGTTGGGTTCTGATGAAATACCCGTCCCTGAAGAGGTACAAATTGCCAAAGATGAATTAAAAGTGCTACATGATGAAAAACACAGGACGGAAAAGATCAGGAGTACTGTGTATAAAGAATTAGAACAGGCAAAGTCAAAGACTAGGAGACTAGAAGAGGTAAAGTTATTTATAAACTTTGCTCCATAAATTAGCTTTCTTGTCCCTCGGCCGCAATGTGATGCAGGGACATAGAAATGCAGGGCATCACAAAATTTACAGATCTGAAAAAACTTCTAAGCAACTATCAATGGTAGGCTTTCAATTTATGGGATGCATGTTTTCAGCTTTGTCACTCATCTATTTCCTGTTTAACAAGCCAACTTAGAATTTTTCCACTCAGTGGTCGGGGGTCTTAGAATCTATTCTTGTTTTAAAAAAAAATTGATGTCCAAAGTAAATTGTTTTTATTCGTAAAGATAGGAAAAACAATAATTTTTTTGAGTGTATCAAATACAGAATACAAGCAAGGTTACACATTAATCATTAAAAAAAAACATGTTTAAAACATAAGAGTATGCGACACAGCTCACATAACAAGTGCCAATTTAGAAAAACCACAATGGACTACCACCAGCAGCCTTCAACAAGGCCAGTAGGTGCTGCTCACGGTTCTGCAATTGGCCCATGCTCTAAATAAAATGCATATAATTCAAACCCAGTCCTGAAATAGTCACAGATATACCCCCTTCTTAAACAAGGAACAGAAAACATCAATAAGACAAGTACAAACGAAAGCTTTGTCAAAGATTCCTAGCTTAAAAAAAACATGTCAAAAGAATGAAATTAAAAGAAAAATCTTTCAGCTATTAATGTGTTTCCAAATCATTTATAGAGAGGTAAAATGACTTTTAGAAGATTGCAGGATTGTTTTATTTTTTGTAGTAATTTTTCTGACATGAATATACTTATAAATCTCCTCAATTTATGGACTTTGAGCACAAAATAATTACTTCCAATATTAAATGTTGACTTTATTTGTTCAGACTATACCACAGAGGATCAAGGATGAAGACCAGACAGAGATCATGACGCTGATGTGTAAAGTACATGAACTGGAGATAGAGAACATCGAGGGACAGTCGGCATGTCTCATTAGAGATTTCCAAATCAAAAAGAAAGACATGATCCTGTCAAGGTTCAGACAACATCAGAATCTGTGTGACGAAATCATGAGAAAACAAAGGATCTTGATTGAAGGTAAAACAAAATTTTTAAAAATGGTAAAATCCTACTGCATTTACCTATTAATGATAGAATACTATAAAGGGGAATTTTCAAATGAATTTTGCATCATTGATATATTTGCAAGAAGAATATCACCTGAAGGTTGATTACCATGTGAAATGCCATTTGAATTGTCATAAAATTAAAGAAAACTAGCTATAATTGTGATTGCAAGCAAGTCACATAAAAGTCCCCTCCCGTCCCCAAATTTTGGCGGATTGCAAAATACCAAAACATGGCTAATCATAGAAACATTTTACTTGCCTCATGATGATCAGCATATCAAATTTACATTGTATACAATTTTTTATGTAATTTGGACAAATTTAAATTTTTGGCGACTTTTGGCAGATTGCCAATTTTTTTGGCGGATTGCCAAAAATTGGTTACTTATTGAAGAACCGTGCTTGCCCAATGGTGATCAGCATAATCATTTTATCTAGTATAACAATTATCATGGATATTTGACAAAGTCGAGTTTTTGGCGATTTCGGCGGCTAATTGCCAAAAATTGGCAGGTCGTAGAAAAAATCCGGTCGCACCATGATAATCAGCATACCCACTTTACCCAGATAACCCATTTTCAAGACGATCAGACGAAAAAAAATTTTCCGCCCCTTTTTTCCGCAGGCGGCCATTTTGAAATGGCGGCCATCTTGAAAATTTTAAAAGTCGATGGCCCATCTATGAGTGACCCCTTAACCATCTAAAAAGGTTTCATCTTGATTCGCCAAAGCGTTTTTACGAGATATGTCGGACAAACTTTAGATCTATAAATAGGAAATTGAAATAAGAATAATAATAATAATAATAATAATAACAAGTGCTGATTGTGATTGCAAGCAAGTCACAAAAAAATCCCCTCCCGTGCCCACTTTTGTCACAATTTCGTTCAGCTTTTCAGACTTCGGCGACCATCTTGGATTTGTTCGAAAATATCACCATGTTGTTCGTAATATCAATATTGACCTAAATGCCAAATTTAGTTGAAATTGGACAACTTTTAATTTTTTGCTCTTTGGCGGCCATTTTGAATATGACGGCCATCTTGGATTTGTTCGAAAATGTCACCATGTTGTTCGTTATATCAATATTGACCTAAATGCCAATTTTCGTTGAAATCGGACAACTTTTTAATTTTCGCACTTTGGCGGCCATTTTGAATATGACGGCCATCTTGGATTTGTTCGAAAATGTCCCCATGTTGATCGTGATATCAATATTGACCTAAATGCCAATTTTCGTTGAAATCCGACAACTTTTCAATTTTCGCACTTTGGCGGCCATTTTGAATATGGTGGCCATCTTGGAATTTTCGGAAAATGGTCGCATATTGTCCGGGACCTTAATATTGACCTATAAACCTATTTTGGTTCATATCCATATTTTTTGTGATTTTTTATGATTTATTTTGTATTTTTTTCAAATTCAAAATGGCCGCCAATTCAAGATGGCCGCCATTTTTAAAATTTCGAAATCGGAAAGACCTTCTCCTAGTGGTGACCTATTTTTCTGGTAAGTTTCATTGACCTATGTCTTTTCGTCTTCGAGAAATCCTACGGACAAAGTTCGGTCCGGAAGAAGAAGAAGAATAATAATAAAAATAAGAAACGGTGCAAAAACAATAAATCCCCGACACTTCGTGGTCGGGGATTTAATAAGAAACTGGGCAAAAGCAATAAGTCCTCCGACACTTCGTGGTCGGGGACTTAATTATTAAACCATAGGAATGCATTTCAAAACAAATTTGTGGAATAAAACACACACAAAATTCTTTACATACACTTTTCACTTCTTAATGGATATATGTGACAAGAAGTAATAACTTTTTAAAATAAAAAAGATTTAATCCTTTGTAATGATTTCATGAAGTAATTACATGGCTGATTTATAGTGTCTCCAAGAGTTATGGTACTTTGAAGTATGTAGAATTCTAATATTTGTTTATAGAAAACAGGATTCCATTAACCAGAGATTTGGAAGAACTACTGGAATTGTATAGGATAGAAAAGGAAGATAGATTGTTATTCAGTGAGGAAACAGTGCTAAATCTGACACCTGAGTTTAGGAATAAGGTATTGTTATAGAATGATACTTCCTGAATTCAAATATATTGTCTTTATGCTCTCTTAAAGATATAAAGTAAGCTTATACTTAAAAAAAAGTTACAACAAATTGCAAAGAAATTAAAATGACAACAAAGGTCAAGACAATAAGCTTTGCCCTGCCTGACGCACGTTTCATCTATCTATAGAAGAGCTTTGTCCCTGCCTGACACATGTTTTGTTCATAAAAGACTCATCAGTGGCACTCTTCCAAAAATATAATCAATGTTGTGATGCTCATGTCAAAGCTGAAATCCAAATCATTTTAAGAATATGAAAAAATTCAATATCAGAATCTTAAGCATCAGACATTATGCCAACCTAAAAACCAATTTACAGAACTGATTTATTTGCTGAAAATATAAGGAATATACACAACTCAAAATCACATTATATAAAAAAAATCAAACAAAGCAAAGGAATTGCGCTTTTATTACTTCATCTTATTGTTGAATGTCCTTCAACTACTTGGGGTTAGTGCCTGAACCTCACCTCAAGTTTAGGAAGGGCCCTAGTGCAGATTTAAGCAGAATTCTTTGCAATATATTGATAACACAATACTTATGTATTGTATTGGGTATTGTAATACTTAGTAGTATTTTATTTAATCGGTTATTTTTTTTTTTTCAGCAAGTCCCATCAGTAGCTAGTACCAGGATATTCCCTGATCATGATTCTGATGTCAGTCCACTCACAGAGGATAGTGGGAAGAAAAGGTAATATTTATATAAAATAACATGATAGTTTTAAATTAACAAATTATACTCTGATTTTGAATAATTTACATTGGTGTTATTTTTGCTCATTTAACAATTTATTTTTAGCAATATATGCCCCACATGATTGATTTTATTCTTACGTGCAAAAAGTTCACTTGTACAAAAACTCAAAAATATAACCTTGTAAAAGTAAAGATATATTTCATTCAAATGATGCTTAGAAGATGAAAAATATTTTTAAAAGTCAATTTAAGATCTACATTGTAATTTTAAAAATACATGTATTAAAATATGTTTTTTATTTGTGTCCTTGTGTGAATTCATGAAAATTTTATTGAAATCTGTTCTTTAACCTAATACTTTTGGGGACACTGCATAATACATTTTTACTTTTATAAATATTAAATAATAGTTACTGATTTTGTTTTCTTTTTCTTTTTTGTAGTGCCAAAAGTGAAGAGAAGCTGTTTTCTCAAAGTGCTCAAGCCAGACGAATCAAGGAAGAATCCATGTCTGGTGTATGGAGAAACACTTCTAATCTGAGTGGTCCAGATGACCTGCCACAGTCCCCTACCCCCCGACTAAGCCCAAATACAGACAAAACAACTATCTCAACTGGTACTAGAAACATTGTTGCCCTTGCGGCAAGAAAACGGACAATTATTGAACAAAAATACGGAGACACGCGATCTCTGTATAGACCAAATAGTGAAAAGGAACGATTACAACAAGAAAATGTCCTATCACAGAATTCTTTAGCCAAACATAATAGGAAATATACAGATGTAGCATTACCGATGATTAAGGATCCGAGCGACGATAATATTTCCCAAGGCACTAAACATAGTTCGTTTTCTGATAGTACGCTTCCACCTATAAGACAAAGTGGAAAGAATTCTATTCCCAGAGAAGTTGATCTGAAAAAGAATAGGAGAACAAGAGGAAATGAAATGTCTTATTCACAACAGGTAAAGGGAAAGCAATCTCTGTGAAAGCTTGTGTTTGTACTTAATTGTCATCTTTATGTTGATTGTTCTATATGCAGAAATCTCCCGGATATAGCCGAAATCGTGCTGCTTGGGAGTAAAGCAATAACTAACTAACTAACTAACTATATGCAGAATGGGGAATGGGGCCTTTCATTGATAGTTCTAGGATTTTTTTTAATAATAAGCATTCTATTTTTGATATGGTGCCATTTATTTTTTCAGAATGGCATGATGCAACCACTGGTCACATTGAAGGCTGCTAGCTTTGCAAACATGTTCAAATGCATCTTGCACATCTGTAAATGACTCATTCCAGTTTCTCTGAAGGAGAAACAAAAAAAAACTGAAAAAAGCCATAAACATAATGAAAAAAGTTTCAAACATGAAGTTGAAAATAAAACTTAATTGAGAGATTAAGCTTTGAAACATTCAAAAGTTGCAAAACATTTTTGTGTTTTGAAAATGTTTGTATCTTTTAAAAAGCATAGAAAATAACTGAAAAAATTGGAAATTCTCATGATAAAAAGAAAAAATATGGATCATGTGAAATGCAAAATCGCATCATAAGTATTGAAATGAAACAAATAAAAGAACAGGGCTTTTCTTGCTGCATTCATTCGAATGCAAAATAACTTTTGAAATCCTATTTTTTGTTTATTTACAGTATGCAGGTAGAGCAAGAAGATTGAGTGAAAAAAGCACAGCTAGAACTGGTAGGTATTATGATACTTTTGAATTTATTTGAAATTTATTGCCATGCTTTCAGCTCTATTACTTTAAAAATCTACCTTGAAGGCCTAATAAAAAAGTACCTTTATTTGTAGCTGCTTGTATGAAAATTCTGCTTTTTCCCCTATAATAAAAAAAATCATCTTTTCTGTTTAAACATAATCTTGATAAGCTTGCAAAATATTCTTTTGTGCATGAAGGGGAGATAATTTGACCTTAAATTTTCCAAATAAGGAGACCAATATGAATTTGGAATCCTCAGTCATGTCAGTGAGCTTGCTTGCAGTTCCAGTTTAAGAAGTTTGTTTTTGTTTAAACTTTAAAACTATCATACCTTTTAATAATTGACAATTTGGACTGAATCGCAGAACAGAAATAGAAAATTTTGTGTAATGGGTGAAATAATTTTATGTTTTGTTATAAATAATCAATGTTTATAACAGATAAAAATTCTGAATATGAGCCTTGGGGTCATCCTAATTTGACCCCTCAGTGTAAAGGACTATTCCCAGAACTAACAAAATCTCAGGAAGGTGAGATGGCCTCCTTTTATAGGTGTAAGGGCACATCATCGGCAAGGCACATTCTATCTGTTAAATGTGTAGACTGCAATGTAGAGGATTTTTGTCTCTGCTTTATCATCATTGCATTTTAAGTAAAAAATATTCAAACTTTATTTGAATTTTTTTTTCATTTTTAATATATTCAAATATTTCTCCATGACTTTTGAGTACAATTGATTTTCTCCTGTTGAGGTGTATTTTCCTTTAAATGAAGGTTTTTTTGTAAATGAATTTTTAATTCATTTACAAGACATAAATATCCAACTATACATGTATGTGTTATTTTATTTTTTATTTTTTTTTATGAATATTAAAATATATAGTAAAATATTCAAATAAATAGATATGCTTTCTGTTCAAATTTAAATAAAAATATTTGAAATATATAAAAGTCTGAAAAATTAGAATTTGCAACGTATCATTATTTCAAAATCATGGTGTCTAATATTTATTAATAGTTTGGATCAAAGCACTTTCATAAATGTAAATTACACACATGGACATGATGTAGGGTGTTTGCTACCAATATATCATAAAGTATCTGATAAAATCATTTTATATCTTGTTATCCGTTGTTATCAGTAGAGTTTTATACATATTTTGGTGTTGTTTTCACCATGTATAGATGGCTTTAGATGCAGTATATATTGTTCATTGAAACATTTCTATATGTGTGTAGGTGATCAGTATTTTAAAGTTTGATTTAATTCATGAAATTGACTTCTGTGTAACTGGAATGATCCAAGCTCTATCCGTCTTCGCTTACTTCGGCGGGACAGGGCTTGAACTCGTCCAATGGAAATTCTCCGTCACTTGCTGTCCAGTTCAGACAGCCAATCACAATCCTTTTAATGATGTTAATTAATTAGTTGATAAGATTAGTTTGATCTTTTCTAAAACAGATATGACAAAAAGGTGTGAATTATGTGATAATTAATGATAAATTAATGATAATGAACTTTATTTACACTGGTCCTAATAAATTTTTGTCAACACAGTATGCTCATCGAACAAATTTTGACGAATTATTACCGTATGAACATTCAGGCGTTAATGTAGCCACTGCAAGGAGTGAAATATAACGACTGTATTATTCGGGTTAACTTCTGTGTGACTGATTATGAAACTTAGTTTGGATCATCATGAAACTTTGTGCACTAATTAATCATAATCACAACAATACATTGCAGCCAATTCTAACAAATATGAACCATTGGTAGTGCACCATTGTCTTAGAAGATGCCTTAGCTTGTACATGTACCAACATATTTTTATCTATAAATACATGAAAGGTATTTCATTAGGCCAAACAAAAATATGTGTATTTTAGGTTACTCAACCCTAGTACCTATTTTTTCATGCCTACCCTAACATTTTTGTAATTTTTGCTTAAGCACTGTTAAACTTCAATTCCACTCACCATTTACTCAAGGTAAAAAACAAATGTAAAAATAAATATAGATAAACTTACCTACCTATTTTTTCAGACATATAATAGGAGAGGCATATATTTTTCTTTGGCCTTATAACTGTTTAAAGAATTTATTTGAAGCTGCATTTTCCATTACAAGAATTTACCTCTGTCCCACATCCCGAGCCAAAAAGACAGGATATAGTATTTGTGCATGTTACTGCATTTTCCATACCCTATCATTAATATTTTGATACATATATTGAAATACTGCAATGTTGTTATTCCACTTGTGAATACCCTTATCCATTTATTTCACTTATCCTTAAAAACCAAGAGTCATTGAAAAAACATATATTTATAACTTGTTGTTTTATTTTTAGTGTATGACAGAGAACTGACACCACCTCCTGTGTACAGAAAAGGAAAGAAACCAAACTACAGAGGTACATTTTAATCACATTTTTAATTTCCATATGACCCGCCTTCACCTTCAAATCCAGAGTGGCATTAAGTGTTCTGATTCATTTGTCTGTCACATATCCGGCTTACCTTCAAGATAAAGTTATTTTCTATGTATATAGAGGCAGGGCTCTGGGTCTGGTTGACATACATTTGTTTGTATGTAGCAAACTGAAATGGTATATATTTACCACCATAGAACTATCACTTTTAGGCTGACATTTGTTTTGCTGGAGTGTTCTTTAGAGATTCAGATGGCATATACATTGTACATGAAGCACATTGTTTCTTTCTTCACAGTTACATGATAAAAATCATGTATGTAAAATATATTTAAAGGGTAATTTTTTTAGATTTTTTTTGGATGAAATATACATTTGCAATGAAAGAGGCTAGTTCTTCATGATCAGAAGTGACAAAAATTGTCCGCTGGATGGGGAGAGCAATCTCCTATGTACAGTCTGTGTGAAAAACTTTTTCAGCCACTAGCCCGAAACATGAAATTCTAATGTTTTTGTAAAATTTTACTATATCTTCAAACAAAAATTTGCCAATTTTTCACTTGCCCGAATGAAATTTTACTAGACTCTGGCTTTGGGCTAGTGGCTAAAGGCACAGACTGTATGCACATTATTATCAAAGATCTTTTGGTAGGGTTGGATGACAGTAGGCTCAGTTTGGGCCAGTTCAAAGACCATACTTGTAAACTGAAAACTGGAGAGGGAATTGCAAAAGTTTCAAGCTTGTTGTCCAATCCAGGATAAATAAATAAGTTTACACTAATTTGTACATTTCCAGCAACATAAATAAAATAATGCCCATATTCATCAAACCAATTTGTTTTATGGATGTTTTTATTTATTTCTTGTATTTCAGATTCATCCAATGCAAGCACACCTAAAAGGAAAAGTAAAGGGAGAAATAAAGTACCCACAATTCCATCTTATCGTCCAGGGGACATAACTGTAACAGGATATGCTGTACCTCGGTAGTTTGAACGTGTTTTGCAATTGACATTGAACTGTGATATGTTTTCTGCATTCCGACTATAATTTTATTGTATACAGGGAGAAAGAACAATATTTCTTTAATATAAAGTACATGTACGTGCTAATTTGAAATATTTTGAATAAATTAATAATGTTTTTTGCATACATCATCTTTTGTAAGGTAGAAAAATTATGCATTTTCTATGATTTTAAGTAATACTATTATCTTGAATACCTCTAAAATGAAATGTTGCCTTATTCTCAACTGCTGATTTTTACCTTTAGGTTTTTTTAAATGCATTTGAAATATGTCTAAATAATTTGTTTGTTATTTTTAGAAATTTATCATATTTCATTAGTTGTCATATAAAATCTGTAAAAACTCATATGGAACCTACATCATAATATGCATGCTCTGATCTTGACCTGTGTTTTTTCCTAATACCCCCTTCACATATACGAGATTTCCTTACGAGTTCTTACGAGTTTTTAACTCGGATTCGATCGCGAAGACTCGTAAATCACTCTTTTTTACTCGTAAACAGGTCTTTCTAGATCGTGTGAAATCGTAAGAACTCGTGAAAGTTTTACGAGGATTTTTGACATGTCAAAAATCCTCGTAAGACTTTTACGAGTTGAAAAAACAACAATGTCATAATTTAACTCGTAAACACATCGCAAGTAACCCGTAAACAACTCGTAGAGATCGTAAATGACTCGCCTTTACTCGTAACTAAGTCGGGAAGACCTCGCAAAGGAATTCTTTTACGAGTGGTTTGCGAGTTAGTTACGATATCATTTCCAATATCGCAAATTACTCGTAAAGACGTCGTAAAGGCACCGTAACATGCTCGTTAATACTTTAAAAATAAAATCCATATCGTCTCTGGACGGGAGTGCGAAAAAATTCCGCACAACTGACGAAATCGTGACAACTCGGAAATAGATCGTAAAAGGTTGGCAGAAAATCTCGCAAGAACTCGTAAAACTATAAATTTTGAAAATCGTAACAACTCGTAAGAGAATATCGTATATGTGAAGGGGGTATTAAAAAAATGAATTTAAAGGATTAATTTTTTATCAGATATTGACTTAAGAGTTAATTTTTGTTGAACTCTTGGAGTAATTTTTTTCTTTCAACTAAAGATTGACAAATGTTTATAAGATGTTGGCTGCATGCATAGATGTGTTAATTTCTTTATGACAATATAAGGATGTTTATATTTCCTTTTTCAACATTCTCCATTATTGTTTCATATTTGAAAATCATGTTTTAACCACTGAAAGACATTTGTATTGTACATATGTTATGGAAAGTCAGGGATATTCTCAATGATCTGCTAAAAGTGCTGTGATTTTCTATAATTATTGTGTAACATTATCACAAGCAAGTGGTCTTATTATCTTTTTTGTCTCAATATGAAGTATTATGCATAATTAATTGTGTAAATAACATATAAACATAACTCTATTCTCATCAACCAATATTACCAAGGTAAAGAGTGTTCCTATTATATCACATAACTGTGTTTTCTTTCTGTATTAAAGGTTAAAAAATATCATTGTAATGAATCTAACTTTTGTTTGTGACCAATGTTGCTTATTATGCAATTTGCTTAGTATTAATTGACAATTGTTTGATAATTAATCATTCTTTTTCCTCAACCATGAGTTAGAAGCATATACATTTATTGCTTATAAACTGGTGTCTAATTTGAACCCCAAAGTATATAAGTGTTTAATTCTAAATGCTTTAATTTTAACATGCAGTAAGACTAATTGCGTTTTCATAATTTTTAATTTTCTTGTTTTTATGTTAATTGATTACTAAGTGCTTTGAGGTTGAAAGTCATAGTTTATGTTTAAAAATAAAGAATGTTGGTGATTTCCTTTCCTTTCGAATTAGAAAGGAGTTTACCAGTGAATGTCTTGTACCTATGTGAAAATATACATGATAAAATATATGTTTTTGTGACAACAACTAGTAGTTTCCAATAAAGAAATAACTATAAGAGTCACCCTATAGTAGAGTTCTTTTGTTTAATGTCCTTTCAGATATGTTTATTATATCTTATTTTGAATTGTTGTAGTCATGCATCTTGATATTTTAGGGCTGTTAAAGAGACCCAACATAGGATAAGGGAAAGGTACTTCTTTGGCAGAGTAATACTGACAAAATCAATTTTGAAATAAACCTCTGTGAAAATATTATTTTCTAACTTTACTTGGGACAGACAAACCAAGAAATTAATTTCAGAATGTGTCAGAAATTAAGATTTATTTCTACAAAGAATTTGCTGAAGCCATTAATTCATGACAATATTCCATTTCTATATGAATTTTTTGAAAGAATTCTGCATATAATATGTTAAAATTATGAATCCATGTTTCCACAAATACTAAATTATTGTCAATCTATCAACAGTGATTCTCATGAATTGATGTGTTTTTACAGTAGTTTTTTCATAAGAATCCAAGCATTAAGCAGTTACATTGCTTTTGGGGCCTTTCCCCTGTCCCATGTTTGTGTTTCTTGAACAGTCTTTTATTGCACATCTAGTCGTTTTGTTAGAACTTTAATATTTGTTTGTCTTTGTTTTTTAGTAACTATAGCAACTCTTAAGTTATGTTTATTGTTTTGTGTCTTTATGTCTGTGCAATTATGTTTTAACAATGTTTATGCATATCATATGTCTCAATTTTTATTTATGATTATTATTTTTGCTTTTTGCTAATGTAACAAAACTTCTAGGAATAACAGAAAACATTGACAAAATAATATTGGCTCATTGATTTTTTTTCAAACTTTGTAAATTGTTTTTTAGAACAATAAGGTATTTGAACTATTTGCTTATTTTCACAAAAATTAGACACTCAGTTTCCCCTTATACATGTTAAATACAGCTGAAAATTATGAATAGTTATTTTATTACATGTTCTAGTGTTCTGTATCCCTTTATATTGTACCTTCAAATTAGTTTGTACTCCTACAAAATTCCAATTTCTTCTTAAACTCTCTATGGCTGTATTTCTTTTTCTTTTCTGAAAAATCAGTTAATTGAAATAATTTATTGGTTTATGTAGTTGTTTCATTTTCATTTTTTTTATTATACTAAATTTTGTAAATATCTCAGATATTGCTTTATTCAAAATATGCAAAAGGTGATTTTCAATGCAAGTTTGGTGTACATTTGTAAACATCAAAATACTTTTTGCATACATATCATGTTAACTTGTTTTTCTTGTTAAATATTTGAGTATTTTAAACTAAATTATTGAATAAAATAGGTATAAAAGTGAGTTGCAATGAACTTATTTGTTTAATAGACATAAGACAACCGTTGATCCATTAAAAGGAGTCACAACAGTAGTAAACTTCTGACTGTTAAACAAAGTGGAAAAAAAACTGTACAAAACCATGAATGATTTAATTCCATTAATTATTCACTGTTATATGGTACTAGTACTCTGTTATGGTACTAGAAAAGTCAGTGAATGTTGATCGATGATAAAAAATTTAGAAAATCAAAACTTCATACTAAAGAGATATTTTAATTGGTAAAGAGTAAAACATAACTTAACACCAAATTAAAGACAATAAAAAAGAAAGAACACTAGTAAAGAAGAAACTGTTAACACAGAGATATGTCTCACCTGTTGCAGCTGGACACTGTATAAAATGAAGTAAAAGAAATAATAAAATGCAAACACTTAAAGTGACCACAGTAGTGGCAATATTACTCATTGATGCAAATGCAACTGTATACCAAATATCTGTGGTGAATCAATACTTGTCCACATAAAAAGATGAAGAAAAATCATTAACATATAGCCAAATGAATCTCATAGTCACTGGACCGTGACTGCAGGAGCATACAGATAAAACATCTTTGAAATTGTTCTGTACTGATGCTTATGCAACTGAATACTAAATACCAATGTATCAATACAGTTAATAAAAAGTAAATATTGGGCAAATCAGTATAAGATCGCAAAGTTAGTAGACTTTGATTGCAGGAGCATACAGTGGCCAAATCAGCATTAAATTGCAAATTCCGTAAACCATGACTGCAGGAGCACTCAGATAAAATCTTTAAAAAACTCATCTCTATTGATGCTAATGCAACTGCATACCAAATATCAATGGTGTACCAATACTGCTTCTTAAACAGACGTAAGAAAAAAGTTAACATTGGACAAATCAGTATAAAATCGCAAAGTACGTATACCATGACTTCAGGAGCATACAAATATGATGCTTTAAAAATTTATCTCTACTGATGCTTATGCAGCTGCATAACAATTATCAGTGGTGTTCCACTACTGCTTCATGTTAAACAGACGTAAGAAAAGACACTCTTTTTGATGTTTTTTGTTCCTTGTTTAGGAAGGGGGTCTACCTGTGACTATTTTAGGACTGGATTTGAATTATATGCATTTTATTTAGACCATGGACCAATTGCAGAACGCCTAGCAGCACCTAATGGCCTCGTTGAAGGCTGCTGGCGGTTGTCCATTGTGGTTTTTTTTCTGAATTGCTGCTTGATTGTAGGCTGTGTCGCATTCACTTATTCCACATCTGATTATTTTCTATTAACATTTAGTTAAATCAGTACTAAAAGTCTATAGACTGTGACTGCAGGAGCGTACAGATAAAACATCTTTGAAATTGATCTGTACTAATGCTAATGCAACTGCATACCAAATATCAATCGTGTACCAATATTGCTTCATGTTAAAAAGACTTAATAAAAAAGGTTAACATTGGCAAAATAAGTAGACCATGACTGCAGGAGCATACTGTGGCCAAATCAGTATACCGTGACTGCAGGAGCATTCAGATATAATGCGTTAAATTTTTTCTCTACTGATGCTATCGCAACTGCATAACAATTATCATTGGGGTATCACAACTGCTTCAAGTTTATTTAACAAACGTTAGGAAAAAATATTTACATTTAACTAAATCAGTATAAAATCTCAATCACTAGACCGTGACTTCCAGGATCATACGGATTAAGCTTGATCATATAAAACAGACTAAAGCAAAAACTTTAACAATTGTGGACGCCGTCGCCGTCTGAATCACCGTCCCTCAGTCTCGCCTTTCGAGACATTCGTCGTAGACGAGACAAAAACCAATTTAAAGCAGAATGACCTTCAATATAAAAGTTTCAATAGTTACAATTAAAGTTGTTACATAAACATTGTTGTACTTGAGAAAGGAGAAAACAGACATGTCTCAAAATTGCAGACTTCACTCAAAGTCGTAATATACACATTTTGGGCAGTAGTTTCATTAGGTATTTGGACACCTCGGCCACACTTTATTTCGTCCATATGAAGTCTCGGCCATATGACTCCTCGGCCGTAGACACTTCGGCCATACATGTTTCGGCCATACTATATAAATCTCAGATGTATATATAGGGACTTAATCTATATTCTTAATAACTGATTTTTTTTCAAATGACACCTTTTTTTTAATTGTCATAAGACACGAAGAAGGGGCATGTGAGTTCCAAGTAGTTCTCAAATATTGGTGTGGAATATCAGTTTTCATGAGGAAACAGTCAGCCATACAAATCTGAGGAAGTGTCCATTTCTATCAACATGTGAAAACCACGAAGTTAATCGATCAACGAAATGTCCTTTTAAAGGAAACCATACAAATAATATTGGTGATATAAAAATGTTGTGTTTTCCTAAAACAATTGTACATTCAAAACTTTATTGTCATCATTAATCTCAAGGTTCAGACAACTTGAGCACTCCGACATTAAAGCTAACTGGACACTTGATTCTTATAGCTAGTGATTTTCTTACGTGTCAATATGGCATCTTTCTATGTTTCATCAACTTTGATAGGATCTTCGGATTGGTGACATATCAAGAAAGCTAACAGTTGTTAAATATTCTTAAAAATGACATTTTCACATAAAATTAAAGACAGTTTGCAACAAAAATATACTCATACTTGTTCCGATTCTTTACAACAAATGCGAGGAGATTTTTCATGCAATATGCTCAATATTCACTTTGTCTATGAATGCGGTTTAAATCATATTACAATCTCAAAACTTTTTTTATACAGTCATGAAATAAATCAGACTAGAGTCAAAATGAATTTGTGCAATCTAGTACCAAATAAAAAACAGATTTATTTCCACATTTTTCATTGAAAAATAAAATCTGCTGAAAACAAGGACAACTTGTTTAAAAAAATGCAGATGACAAACGAAGTGTTTGGAATCTTTTACTGAAAAAGATAAGGTTTATCCATATAAAACGACTTACTCTACAAATATCAATGCAGTGGCATTAAACGTTTTTATAAGAACTAAAATCAATAATTGAAAAAAACAGCAGTACACAAGAAAAAGAACATCAGAGTAGATTTTAGCTTCAAAACGCAAAACCTATTACTAAAATGCCACCTTCATGCATGAACATGAACCGTTCTTATTCAAAGTTGTAATTAATTTGATGGAAATTCAAGAGACGTCTTTTGCGTTAAGGAGAGTAAACAAAATTTAAAATGCAAATAAACACAATTAGTTATAGGCCATCTTACATCTTGCATGTTAAATCTTGCTAATCTGTGGAGTTGGTAACATCAGCTTTGCCCCGCCACCTGAAGGTAGAAACAGCTATATGTTAAGTATATACGATGCTCAACCCCACAATATTACCCTTTTCTGAAATCTTTGAACTGTAGGTTGATTGGGGGAGGGGATTATAATTTAATGATGATTTTTGTATGTGCCTATAATCTGACTTTTTATTTTTATTATTCACAATGATGGATCTTAACACATCAAGGCAATCAATTTTATTCTAGTGGCACTAGAAACTTCTATAAGATCTATGGCTGAAATAAAAACAACTATGTCCTTGAAATAAGAGGCCAGCAATATATCATCACTACCATCAAACAGAAACAGTTTATATGAATAGGCCACGTACTTAGAAAAGACATGTTTTCCATCACCCAAAAAAAACGAAGCATATACAAAACCAGCCGAGTGTGGGGTTGGGGGAAGAAACAGAAGATGATCCAGAAATACATGGCGGTAACACTGTCAAAGAAAACAGATGGGCCAAAATTAAAAATAGCAAGGGAAGGTTAAAATAGCCAGACCAAAATGGAATATGCTGGTTTCAGGCACGAAGGGGGTAGGTATAATCAAACTCCTGTGTTATGTATGTGTAAAAAGTTTCATGATGATACCATACTTCCTCAATGGGAAATTAACTTAAACATTTATATGAGAATACATGTAAAATAAAACCTTCCTTTTCTGTGGTCCATGAAACATATAGTTGAACAGTAAGGTATAACTTTATCGGGATTTTTTTTCTTTTCAAATCATGATGCAGTTTATGATGATACCATATTTCCATTATCAACTAAAATCCAACGGAAAACTTGATTTGATATGGACAAACGGACAAATTAATTTAATAAAGACTGCATAAAGACAATTCTTAGTTGTTTTTTTTCTAGTACATGCTCCTCTTGTAGGTTTTAGGGAATGAGCCTGCCATTGACTGGCTCATTAGTTTATATTTTGCAGTAACGTTATCGCTAAAAGTGTCTCAGTCTTAGTTCCAAAGGAAGAATGGCATTTCAACTGTTTTTAACCAGACAAATCTTAGGGACTCACCATCTAACTTTTAGAAAAGGGGCTTGTTTTTTCTTAAAAAATATTCTGAATCTGATGAAAAAATTCAGAAGAAGGGTTTATACCAAATAAAATAATGTGATGATGCGCTGAAAAAATTGACCAGATAAAACACAACCCAATGCTCACCCCTGGTCGGTTCCTTATCTTTTCTATTTATCTTTAAAAGTAGATGATGTTCCTTTTTTACTCTGCATCTTACATATAACTAACAAAAGTAAAAAAAAACTAGACTAAGTGAATATAATGTCTTTGGGTTTGTCTTCCTGCCTAACGTCAGTCTGTGTAATTTTCAAAATACCTTTGATTGCTATTCAGTTGGGCTTTTTTTTTTGTCTATTTCTTCGTGCTGGACATTCGTGTTTATTTATTGTCTTTAACCTTTTAGACTTTTGAAATTCCGATTCACCATTGGAACCTCTGAGTTCTTTCATTTAATCTTTTATATGATGCTTGCGAGTTGCGAATTATTGGTGTTTTTTGTATCTATTTTATTATTAGAATATAGCATATTAAAGAAACGCATACCAATTCGAATTATAGTGCATGTATGTAATTTAATCCTTCCCTGAATCACTGATTTGCATTTTCTGGTAACAATAGTATATAACGCTGATATTCAACAACCTTTTAAACATTTATTTTGCTTTTCATATGCATGTGTCAGTAGATGTCTATATAAACACAACTCATTTTCTAGTAGTAAGAATGTAGCTTTATTAAGAATTTACAGGAATCCAATGCTTAAGTCCGAAAGGCAAAGGCAAACCAATTGACAAGAAGACTACCCGAACAAGAACGGAATTCCCGGGTCCCCCGCCGAATGGCCAAAATTCCAAGTCACATCGCTTAGCAGGATGTAGATGAGCCACAGACCTGAAAACTCTAAAAGTGCATACCAAATATCGGAAGCCTACGAATAGTGGTAGCTAAGAAATATATTACGATTTTTTTTTCCATTTTTGATCCTCCAAAAATTCTGCGTCAACTCGTTAAACAGGAGGTAGGTACGCTACAGACTTGAAAACGCATCCAACCCTATGAGACCCCTACATGAAGCTGCATACCAAATATCCAAAATCCTACGAATTGTAGTAGCTGAGAAAACTGTTACGAACATAAGTTTCCATTTTTGACCCTAAAAAATCTAAGTCAGCTCGTTAAACAGGAATTAGGTAAGGCTATGGCGACAGACCTGGAAACGCATGCCATCATATGGGACCCCTACCAAAGCTGCATACCAAATATTGAAAACCTAGAATTAATAATAGCTTAGAAATCTGTTACAAAAATTGTGACGGACGTACGGACACACGTGCGCACGGACGGACAGACGTCCGGCATTTCTATGTCGACAATAAAGTGCACAACTTAACAAAACACACATACGAAAACAATGCAATTTACAACATTTAAAAGACGTAAATTCTTTACATTCTCATACTTGTAGGTTTGCTATTGAAACTCTTACATACATGTACGTCATGCATGTATATCTTGTCTTTTCATTGTTTTTGACACGTTTTCTAACAACTCGTGCAATACAGATTGCAATCGATATAAGTTGACAAAAAGTGCAAGAAGTGAAAGTTCGTTACGCCACCTTTCAATTGAAAACACAAACCGTCAAACTTAATCATTTTACAATAAACATACTATCAAATGTAATAAAACGTAAAGAAAAAATAACGATCACAAGATTTTTAAATTACTTATATATATCTTACGACCTGTATTATCATAAGCATTACACGAACCATTGAGTTTATTGTAACAAACAACACAAACTGTCCCTTGGACCGAAGCAAAACTTTGATTATGATCTCTTAACGAAATGTTTATTTGTTCTAACTTTAATTGACTACCCTCTTTCAATTGTGACTAAATTGTAACTAAATACTCCCCAATACACAAAGGGCAAATTGGATTTAAATCGTGGAACCTGTCTATATTTCTTCGGGATTTTGTTTTAAAATATGTTTTAGCTCAAAGCTTTGTCTTCGAATGAGTTCTGGTTTCAAGTTTCTGTGTGTTCCCGATTTTGCAGTAATTCGCCAGCTGAAACAAGGCTCTTAGATTTCGTATATTAATTTGACAAAAACGGATGTCTAAAAATATGTAGTTACAACGAAAGCCATATGAAAAAGGATCTTCTTATGTGAATTTGAACCATCTCTTATGATTAAAACTGAAGACATTGATCCGGCTTACTTGAAAAATCATTCATAAATATTTTTGATTGGAATAGACTACGGGAAAATAGATTTTCTGTAACCGCAGTGTAAAGTCTGTCCTAATGAGGGTATTAAGATGATTAAATGACCCAGATGTGATTTAATTACTTTACAGAGATTACTCGAAAATGAGATTCAGACCAAAAAAGATATTAAGAATATAAAATCCTTGTTTCATCTGCGCAATGGAGACAAATAATTATCTATTAAGTACGTTGCCTAGTTACGTGAAATATTCTAGACGAGAAATCGGGAAATTGTCAAAGGAAGATAGAAGAGAGACTGCTTTTACTGGAATACGTCAAAAACTCAGTTCAGCTGTGATTTCTGTTCCGTATGGAGGCGGTTTGGACAATCTAAGGCTTATTGGAAATTTAGAGGATCATGAGTTTCAAAATCGTTTCACCTCATACAGGAAACCGAGAAGGCGGATAAAAAATCATGTTTCGGACTCGGAAATGTTATTCAGTGATAGGGAAATGTCACCCAAAAGGTATCATTCGCATCATCATCATGATCATGTTCCGCAAGTTCCACAGGCTAGATCTGTTTTTGGCATTAAGCCGAAGCGTATAGGCTCTGAAACGAGCACTACCAGCACCGCAACTACTAAAAGCCGGAGTACAATATATTCAACAGGTTCGGAATTTGACGATGGATTCTGGTCTAAAAAGTTAAAAGAATTGGACGAAGTGAAGGAGAGATATTCTAATAATAGTGAGTTTCTTAATCATTTGCATGGCCATAAGGTCCAATATGATAAAAAGACAAAGAAAAAGAAGAAAAGACAAAAAGACATCGAACGCAAACGTGATGATGAAACAACGTCAAATTCAGTAGTCGAAGATATGAATAATAGACTTGTTTTGCCCCCGATTTATCATAAACATGAGGTTAAAAGCAGGGAAAGTACGTTAACAAATATAAGCGATGAAAGTAACACCTCAACTCTAGTAGCAGACGAAAACAACGATGAAGACGAACATTTAAAGAAAAGAAAAGTGGAATTTAATTTCCATAGGGCAAAACGATCTCTGAAACTTCCTCCGATTCCTTCCGCGGAACCTGGCCATGGGCATCCACCGAAAAGTCAAACAAAAGCCCCAAAACGTTCAATTCTAAAAAGACTTTCGAAGAAGAACACTGATGTTGTAAATAGCTTCCCTGCAAATTCTACGAATCCTCCGCCTTCAATCTGGGAAACAGACATGGGAAAGCTGAAATCACCGGTTCCCGCGTCCGCTAATCGGCGACATCAGGTGACGTTTAAAAGAAATCCGTTTAATCTCAAATACAAGTGCAGCAAGGAATTTGAAGTTGTTGCTACGAATTATGAAGGGGAAGGCAAATCTCCGGCATCTTTTGTTACTGAAGGCGAGGGTAAATCGCCTGCATCTTTTATTACTGATTCATGATATACATGAACACTTTGCGACTTATTCGAATACTTGTGTTTCGGATTAATTCAGTTTGTATTTAAACTTTCGATTCAAAAAGCATAAAAGGACCTATAAATGTTTAGTTTCGAATGATTTCATGAACTCGCTTTCGCTCGCTGATTTAAATAAATTTTTTGCCAAATGTTTTTAAATTTGTTTGGGCATTAAGATTATCAGAAAGTTTTACTAACATTTTACTTCTAAAACTGGTCACAGAGTTGGTACAATAAACATTGATTTAAGAATTAAGTTTTAAATTTATTCGATAATACAAAATTAACTTATATAAATGTTTTCATTTTTATTAGATATAATAAATATATATTTGAGTAAACAATTTAATTTTTGGCGATAAGACTTTTTGGAAAACTTTAGGGTCATTTAAAATACAAGAAATATTGAATATCTATTTTAATTATGTCTTTGTGTTTAATATGTAGTTGTATGACCACTTACATAAGTTTTACGAATTCAGTTATTGCTATCTCTAAGAAAGGACTAGACCCTTTGTAAAATTTGTATGAATCTGTACAACTCTTCGCATGCACCATAGACAAAATTTGTTTGTCGTCCTTCACCGGATTTGACACACTGAATTGGAAATTGGCAGCACGCGGGTGTGCTATAGCAAGCAGGAACTACGTCCTCTCCCGGAGCACTTGAGTTCACTGAAAATCGCGTTGTTGATTTCTGTTCGGTTCATTTTGTGTTTTTTGTTTTGTGGTTCTTCGTGCTGTCCTCGGTTTTGTAATTTTACTGGTTATGCCGTTGCCCTTTCGGAGTTTTAACACTTAAATGTCCCATTGGTCACTCTTTGCTTCGTACAATTAACTTTATAAACATGTACTTTATCTTTATTTTAAAATAATTTGTCTCGTATAATGTATTATGTCTGTTTATAAAATATGTTGCAAAACACAGGTTCGAACAAACTCCAGTAAACAGCAACCAACAGAATTTAGAAGCCTTGTATGTCTAGCACCAGACACAGGACAGGTATGAACTCAAATAGAAGCCCAAGCAAAACCTAGCTGATCGTAAGAGGCAACTGTGGGTCTTTGGATTCTGACATCGGGTTAGTACTCAGCCCACATAGCGAGCGACCAAACAAGTGTGTATCCTAGGTGGCCGAATAGGATGGCTAATGTTTGTGGGGGTTGTCAGGTCTAAAATCCAGAAATCCTAACCGCTGACCATATAGTCGGTCAACTTGTGTGGGGAGAACCACTAAAAGGTTCCATTATGAACCGACAAGTAGTGCACCACATACTAGCTGTAGGCTAATTTTTCCCCTTCCCACCTATCCCCTTTTCTAGTGGTTTTTAAAAGTCTCCTATCCACCATATTTCATGCCCGTTTTATCACCTTTTTCATGTTCATTGCTTTTATATTACCTATATATACAGTGTTTGTTGCAAGGGCGTAAAACATCGACTAACTCCAATCACCCTTTCTATCAACCTTTCTCAAAGTCTTGTGATTTCTTTAGTCTTTAGATATTTCCAATGTGTTATCTGTTAGTCTTGATTTGTCAATCGATTTCTTTTCATCTAAGGGAGCAACCATTTGATTTTAGTGGGGGGGGGTTATAATGATTTTCTTCGTCCTGCTTTTTTATTTTTTGGAAAAAGCCGTACATGGACTTTTTTTTGTTAAAGTGCCATAATTTTTTCAGCAAAAAATACCATCCTGTCTTTCTTTAATTCAAAACACTGTCTTTTCTTTTTATTTCTGGATTTTTGCCATCCTGCCTTTTTAGCATATAACAACGCAAGACCAGCTATACTTTACTTACAGGTATTGTCTCAGACAATGAGTAGAAGGAAAACGAAGATAAGATGATTTTCGACACTAAAAGCCATCAATATTAGCATTTTTTTGCTGGGGCAGAATTGAAATTAAAAAAAAGAAACATACAGAATTAATTTCCTTCGTGAAACCCATGTCAACTTTTAAGATGATGCCATAGTCCTGCTGTATTTTAAACAAAAATAACCCGTTTGACGTCAAGTAATTAGTTCTCTCATTACATGAGAATAGCGTTAATATTAAGAGCTGACGAAAATATAATCAATTCTTAGTGCATACAATATATTCACACATCTACAGGTGATAATTTGTTAATATGAACACTATCTTTCTGTAATTATTCGGTTTTCTAATATGAAGCAAAAGACTTTAAAAAAATAATTTGCTATTTGAAAAAAAAAATTGCCTTAGAGTGTTTCCGTAAAGGTTAAGATGAAAAAAAAACTTGCACGACTTATGAAAAGGTGCAGTTCTGTAATAAATGAATCAATTTCATCCAAAACAAAAACTCAGCTGTTAGACGAAATTTTGGAGTTATCGAAACTTTAAAAAAAACAAGCCTCTTCAAACACTGAAACAGTTGATAGCACTAGTCGTTGGCATGAATGATAACATTGAATAGGTTTTATAGAAACTTAGTTAAATTCACTAAACCAAGGACATTTAACATAAACATTAAAGGTCGTATTTTTCAATAAAATGCAGAATGACAGAATCAACAACACAACGTCAACAAAATGATTCTTTGGAAGAATATAAGTTTTAAAATGTATATTCAACTCTGAGTCTGTTGATCGCAATGAAAGGGGAGGTCTGGTGCGACGTAAAAACCTTGTTTAACCCACAATTTCTTTTCAAATACCTTTATTAAGTCAGGATCATCGCGATCTTCATTTTTTCCGGTATGTCTTCCTTGTTGATTCTCCAAGTTCGGTAATTTTGTTATTACCTTTATTAAACAGTCTTGGCAAGTATAAAGACATTACAAGTTACAAGAAGTCTACACAAGAGAAATTAACAAGAAAATGCTCTTTTTCATCTTTCACAAAATATCAAAGCGGATAAAAACGGTTAATATGGTTATGCTGCATATATATATACCAAGGAGTAAGTCTTATCGCAATGTGTGAAGCAGGAAGACTAAGATACACAATTTAAAGAATAAAGTAAAATGAGAACAGATGCTCGCTGGTGATACCCCAGATTTTACAAAACAGAGATGTGACAGATGAGAACTATGGACACTTGTAAACAATATACGTTGTAACCCCTTTCTTTGAAGCTGTGGTAAAAGTAATACTGTTAATATTTGAAGAAGAATTTCACTTTTTCCTTTTGAAATTGAACATATAATGATAATTTGCGAAATCTGATTTTCGATAACATAAAAAATAATCATAACAACCAATTCCTCAACTTAAGTCCTATTGATAAAATTTATTTTTTATTAGTCCCGAAAATTGAGTTATTGGCTGAGCTGTGTGACTTTATTCAACAGTCATTAGAATTTAGGAATCAGGTCCATGACTATGCTTAATTCTACTTGATTTTTTTTTCTTTTTATATGATGTTGTGGTGTTTTATTGACATTGTTTGTATATTCATTTATAGTTTCTGATTGTATTACTTGGCCCTATAAATGGGTGTAATTTTGCAATAAAGATATTATATTATGTTAACATGGTTAATACATCATGTCATGTTTCACTAAAGTGCACCTTACTCCATGCTGTAACCCAGTTAATACTGTGATTTATTAGCATCAGACAGATTAAACCTCAGAGTAATCACCATTAACCTCCGATTTCTAAAATTGATTTGGTATTAACCGACAGAAACTGAAATTCCATTTTAAAGGGGTTACATGTTGTAAAAAGCAATTCAAGCAGTACTGAAGGGAAATTTAATACAAGACGAATAAAAACAAAGAATTTGAATTTAGTGGATCCCTTCGTTAAATAGAAAATCAGAAATGTGTTCCACTTACTTTAATGAAAATAAAAAGTTTACAGAAACTCTCTATGACTGTATAGCACAATAAGCTAAACCAAGGCCAAAACAAAACATCCACAGCAAGGACTCGAACAATACGAACTTAACGAAAGTTAGACTTTCAAAATATACACAACATGTTTACTAATTTGAAAACAAAAGAATCCGTCTTTCAAAAGAAGCGTACCTAAAACAACTGGTTGGACACATACATGTTTATCGAATAAGAATAAGAATACGGAATGAAAATAATGCCTTACTGCCACGACTCTGATAGCCAATGTTTGTGTTTCGGTTCTCAATGAGAGTAAAATGTTATGCACAACTTTCAGACCCACTCTGGATAGTCCGGAACGATGTTAGTCTTTTGACGGGGTCGATAAGAGGTTGCTCTGTGTAAGGGGTGTATCGGGGAGTATGCATTACCCCATGCACGTTAAAGACATTTTTTTCAATTTATATTTTACACTCAAGAATTTTGAGGGATTACAAAAGCACTAACAAAATGTGTATTCTGTTCCATTATAATCGAAAAAGCTGTTATAAAATAGAAAGGAAGTCCAATTATAATTCAAATAAACAATACTGTCATATTATATAGAAAAGCCCCTTCAATTTTAACATGCGTGTACACCTATACATACAACGTCTCATTAAATTCCACTAAATCGCATTAGAAATTACCCTTCTTGCACAATATTGTCTTCAAATGGCATTTTTGCATGCAAGCACGCAATTTGATCAAATGAACATAATATCTTTTATGATATAAACCAAATAAGTTTGATATTTAATGTTGATACATGATTATACAAACAGATATCAACAAGACAAATATTTTGTAATTATTATAGTTGTAACTAGCCCAAATCATATTTGATTTCTTGTGTCTATAAGCTGATAAGAGAAAAAATAAATACAGATATTATTGGACTGTCATCCGAGATGTGGTTTTGTTTAATTAATAATTGGTAATATTTAGTATGTTCGAATTGTATGGTTGTCACATGATTGTACTAGATGTATACTAAATGGACATAATATGATTTTAATTGATTATCCTTAAAGACACTTGCCAAAACATAAGTAAAAAGTTTCTTCTCTTATTTCATTTGGCACTTTTGCATTTAAATATACTAGGCAAAAAAAGAAACGTTACACTTATATTTTATTTGTTAAAATTTGTATAATAAACGAAAGTTGTAACTTTCATTGAATAAACGTATCTTTGGTCATACTTAAGAGACGAAAATCCAGTATACTTAATTTTAAATCAATTTTTTACACCTCTTTACAGTTTTACCTAGATATTGTAGAGAATCAAGTTTGCAAAGCATTATCGTTCCTGAATAACCATACATTTTGAATATCTGACAGTATTTCGATGAATATAAAGTTGAATTCCGTATTTAGGGATGTTCAACAAATTGTAAATAACGCAGGATGTGTTATTTTGCAACTGTTTTCGGTGGGTTTTGGTTATATTCAAAAACGCTGTTCAGTATAATTAAAAGGGACAAAATGTTGATAATTACAAAATTTCTGTTAAATTTGGAATCTTTTGGTTAAAAAAGGGTGCTTACTACTTAACTTTGTCAATTCAAGGCACGATACAACTCATTCATTTAGGTTATAACGCGAAAGTTACGTAATTTAAACAATGCCGTCAGCTTGGCGTGACCGCATACGTACAGTGTTTATGAAAATTCGATTGAAATTTTATCCATTAAAAAGAGTTAATCTTTTGCACCGTTTACGAAGCGATAACGACGAAAAATAAAGCGTTAACGCCTGATCTAAAATCGAGTTGGTTATGGTATTCTGCCATTTCCGGTCTCTTCGTTTGTTGTACTGTAAGCCCTGACATGAGTCCCTGATCTATGGATAGTTAACCTGTATTTTGGTCATTTTCTTACCTAACACGAAAATAAAGAGTTCCTTCTTATTTTTACGTTAACGTAAAGTGCCTGACTTACATTTTTTTCAACCTTTTAGTGTGACCTTCTGTTAACCTTGATATGTGTTACATTTAATGACCACAATCACTAGCTTAATTGAATTTTTGACAAGTAAAATTTTGAAAGTTGCAATTTTGGTCAAAATTAAAAAATGACGTAACGTCATTTTCAAATCGGTCTTCAATACGCAAATTTGACAGAATAACTCGTTTATTGCCTAATCTTTACAAGAAAAATGAAAACAAAATATGTTTCAAAAAATCTATAAAGAAACCCAATGTTACGTTTCTTTTTTTGCCTAGTAAATAAAACCTACTAAAACTTTTAAATGCGTTTTAAAGCTGTGGTGTGTCATGTTTCCTCACAAATTCAAGAAGAACAGATTCTAGGTCCCCCGTCCGTTGAGTGGGAAAAAATCTAAGTCGGCTGGTTAAACAAGGAGTAGATGAGCGACAGATCTGAAATACATCCCATCATGTGTGACCCCTACCTGAAGCTGCATAACATATATAGAAAGCCTAAGATTCATGGTTGCTGAGAAAACTGTTACGAAAAAAGTGTGACGGACGGAAGGACGGATACACAGACGGACACCGGCATTTCTATGTCACCGCTCCGCGTTGCGGCGGGGGACAAAACCCTGCTGCAGGCTAACCATGGCATTATGTCCCCATCCCCTCCACTTAACCATCATTTCCTGTTCATTTAACACTTCTAAAATGTTCATTCTCCTGATACAGCTGTATACGTGCTTCATGGCAGAAATCAATTACTATTATTAGTTAACACTCACTCAACAACATAAAATAAAAACCGTTTGAATGAAACTGAATGTTTTAAACAGCTTTTGAATTCAAATACTAAAAGTCAGTACATTTCATTCATATTCTGACGATAGCTCGGGACCGGCTGTTGTCTACTGACTAGTCCGAGATTGCTCTGACGTCCTATGGCTTTTTTTTTTTCAGACAAGCTGGGGCCCCACTGACTAGTCCGAGATTGCTCTGACGTCCTACGGCTTTTTTTTCCAGACAAGCTAGGGCCTCCTACGTTTTTTTTCCAGACAAGCTGGGCCCCACGGCCCCAGCTTGTCTGAAAAAAAGCCGTCTACAGGACGTCAGAGCAATCTCGGACTATCTACTGACCAGCAACGGTTATTGTCAATTTGGTTTAAAATACAGAGTACCGTAGTGGCTGTCAATTTCACCTTTGAAAAAAGATTCAGATTTTATTCAATACGTGTAGTATTATAGTTGTAATATGTACAATGATCTCATAAATATAAAATTGCAGTCTAACAAAACATTAAGAGAAATAAAACTAATTTACAACTTTACAAATCAAAATTGGAATTCAAATCTCAAATCTAGTACCAACATACATGCGCGCAGTACAATTAACGTGTGTCACTCGGATGCCGTTTTAATTTTTTACAAAATGTAAAATTAATGTTGAATAACGATGAACCATTAATAGAAGATTGCATCAAATTAACAATAAGTACAAGATAATATAAACAGCTCAATGGGATTCAATCGGTCATTTGGCTCTTTGTAAGAGACAAAATATGAGACAAAACAAAAGACAGTACTCAAAGCAATACCAATATGACAACTTGCAAATTGTACAATTTTTCTCATTTTAACAGTGGTCAACAGTTGTAAACGAGTTTAAAAAGGATTACGCTTCTTAGAACATATTGAACAATATACATAGCAAGGAAAAAACTGGTTATTTTTACATTTTATATTCGGCTATATCCGGGCGATGAACGTGAAAGGGGTGATAAAACTTGTACAATGAACATGAAATGGTGATGAAATGAACTGGGGTGTCATTAAAGAACCTTGCTGCAGGTCTCGATAAGAGTAGGACCCGTAGGATCCCCATCCAGGAGGCTTACTTGTCCGATCCTATTCACCCTTTCTTCATCCTCTGAAACCCAGGGGAATGAGTAAGCGAGAGAAGAACCCCTGGGTTTCAGAGGATGCCCTTTCTTTTTCTAGTACTAGTATTTCATCCCCGATTGGCCTTCCTCCAATTCATCATCATTTCATGTTCATTTTATCACCCCTCTCTTGTTCATCACCCCGATATACCATATTCGTGCTGCTTGGGAGTAATAGAAAATAATGAATTGTGGAATAAGTGTACGCGACACAGTTCATATAACAAGCGGTAATTTAGAAAAACCACAATGGAAAACCACCAGCAGCATTCAACGAAGCCAGTAGGCGCTGCTCGCCGTTCTGCAATCAGTCCAAGGTCTAAATAAAATGCATATACTAGAAATTCAAATTTACTCTTGAAATAGTTTAAGCAAGACACCCTTCTTAAGCAAAGAACTATTTTTACAGTTTATAAGTACAAATCTTTATTGTTTTCATGCATTTTGTCGTTGCTCATCCTCGAAAGCAAAGGGGTTCTTTTCTCACTTACTCATTAAGGTGATGAATGAGTAAGCGAGAGAACCCCTGGGTTTCCGAGGATTGTCGTTGCTATGAATATGAAAAATAGAACTTCCAAAACAGTATAAAATATAGTTGGGTTTTGTGAATGTGGACAGGCATTTATAACAAAAAAAGGATGCTAAAAAGACAACAAAGTGTTCATTATTTTTTAAGGTATTTTGTTTTTAATATTTTAATACTTGCTCATACTATTTGCAAAATATCCTATTACCGACAATATTAATTAGGAACAAAACCCTGTATGTTCTAAAACCTCAACAAATATTGATTATTCTGTAAAACGACTTTGAAATTTTACTTTTTATCTGAACTTCTTGAATCATAGGTTTGTCTGCACAGACTTCAGGTTTTGCCTCTCATCAGATCTAAGAATTTTTAAAAATACATTGAAAGAAATAAAACAAATATCGACCATGGCTTATATTTTTAAGGAGGAATTATTGTATCAAGAGGAATAACTGGAATCAAACTGTATTTTCATTCAAAAGGTTTTGTTAAAGGTTCGCTGCCAAAGCAGATAAAAACAGCGTAGTATTCGTTGTAGTAGCAACAGCAAAATATAGAAATCAAGATAGAAATTTGTTTTACTTCCCAAGCAGAGCTATGTCATATAATACATGAACATGAAAAGGGTGATAAAATGAATATGGACTCATGAATCATGAATATGATGACTTAAAAGAACTGCATGTGTGGAGTTTTCACAAGGCCAACCATAAAAACGAGCTTTGACAGCCACTTAAGGTCGGTAATTCAATCAGCATTCTGTAGGGGATCCAGCTAGCAACTAGTTCCAATTTTAACTTGCGTGGAACGTGGTGGATTTTTTTACGCACACACAGTCCACCGCTGTGGTTTGTGGTCATGGTCTCTGTATGATGGCATGACTACCTCAGCAAGCAAGAAAGACTAAATGATTCATTTACCATTAAAGGAAGCGTTGCACATATCCCAGTCTCTCTGAGGCAAAATCGCCCAATATGACATCAGGGACTCGGACTCTCTTCAGTGGATTTTACCGACTTTCAGGGCTACCCCTGATATTTTAGCCCCATGGATTAAATATATTTTCTTTCGAAAATTGTATTTGTTATTATCTACGTTTATCATTTAAATCATTAAATCAAATAGAATTTATTAAGCACAAATTACGATTAGTGAAGAGCCAACGGCTACACAACAAAACAGTGCGAAAGTACAAATTGCAATACTGTTTTAAATATTTTGACAAAATTGATTTATTGAAAATTTCTATTAAAAACGAAAGAATATGGAATATGTGCCAGAAAGACACGATCCACATATTTATATTATTTTCATAAATGTTAAAAAAACAAACATTCAATGCGTGTGAAGTGCTTTTCTGGACTAACCTTCATCAGACACGCTAGGGGTCGAAAAATTGGAAGACTGGTAGGACATTAGATTTGAACAAACAAAACACTAAAGCCAAAAAATATAACAACAATGTCTAACGAGGTAAACTTATCAACTGCATTTTAAGATAGCCACAATTTTATATCAGAACGTCAAAAACCAGATATTCATATACATGTAAGAGCATACAACTAATGCCTACAATCTAACAGCAGAGGAAGTTACTGTAACCATGGTAATCCATATTTCTATAAATGTAAGTGTTGCCCAGTTTCGAGTTTTACCTTGATCGTGTCAAATAATAAATGCAACCCGACCCTTTCCAAATATATCTTCTCCTACATTGCAATCTAATTTATTTTGAAACTTTAACATTTTAACATCCAAATCAAATTAGGCACATCAATAAATCATGCCAATTACCTGCTTTCAATAAATTTTACATATAGTAAACGAAATTTTTGTTGATGGTTTAAAATACAAAATAGTAAAGTGCTGTGACAAAATATTAATTTGATTATGCTGTATATGCATATTTATAAGGAGAAACTTCTCATCAGCAGCATTTGAATCAAAACAAACAAAGGTTAAAAACCAAAAGCACTCAAAATTAAAAACTTTCGAACAGGAGTGAGTGAGTGAGTGAGTTGGTGTTTTACGCCCGTGAAACGCTACAAAGGTTATTTACAGGCGATGATCATAAAAAGGATGATAAAATGAGCATGAAATGATGATGATAAATAAAAAGTGGGGATGGGTGGGAAACAAAGGAACGGTTAATTTTGAAGAACCACAGGAAAAGGGGAGAGGTGGGTAGGAGCGAAAAATCTAGCCTATGTGGTGCACTACTGCGCGGTCCTTAAAGGGGTCTTTTACGTGCATGAAGCGTGGCACTCTCCATACACAGGAAAGCCGCCGAATCCAGCACCGATGATTTCGACCATGTCCATTTCTAAAGAAAAGAAAACATGGTGCTTTAAACAATTTAGAATTTTAACAATTGGAAATTTGAATAATGAAGAAAA
This sequence comes from Arcuatula senhousia, assembly GCA_963971305.1. Classification (NCBI taxonomy): domain Eukaryota; kingdom Metazoa; phylum Mollusca; class Bivalvia; order Mytilida; family Mytilidae; genus Arcuatula; species Arcuatula senhousia. The sequence goes on along the minus strand of OZ020307.1, from coordinate 36,262,232 downwards.
ATGTTGGTAAATTCGTGTAAAGTCTGACTAGCAGGCGTGTTACAAATGAACCTCGGGACCGGATATTTACAAAATAGATTTACACCAATGTACGTATGATACTCAAACACATGGTGTTCATGAAAATTTTGTATCTGAAATTTAGCATGTTTAAAGTTTAAGCAATCCATATATATTTTGGGTGTTTTTTTCAAATTTAGTTATATTCTAATTCGATCGCAAAATGCATCTCCTTTCAATTTCCAAAATTAGAAATATTTCTTAAATAACATGAAGTTTTTCAAGGTCTTCGTATTCATTTTGGTTATAAATAGGTCACAATTTTGCAACCATTGTGGACTTTTTAATTCATGAAATCTTAGATGTTGAAAAGACCATATTCGTACTATCATGTTCCTAAAGAGTCCCAGTTTCTGTTTCCATGCACTTAACTCTTCACGAATTGACATGATATATTCAGACTGAATTTCAGCCTACTTTTGTATTCTTTGCAATTCAGTATTAATAGGAATGCAATGACTGAATGCTTATACAGTATAATAAAACCTTTACTGCTACTAAAATAAATTACTTCATATATTATTCCTTACTCAATGAATAAGATTAAAAACATTCACAATAAAAAATAAGATGTTTGCTAATTTCGTGGCAATTTATGCAGTTTTGTTTGCACATTTCAATGATCCAAGTCGACATTAAAATATATTTCATAATTGCAGTTATGCGTCTCGGCGACTGATTTTCTTTTTCAAAAAATACCGGTAGGAATAATTGATAAGTTTAATGAGGACTAAAGCACAAAACTGTCTAACTAATATTCATGCCTAACCAAACAAAACCAGCGAACTGGGATGATCAATCTCAAATTTCTAAGAATAATAGACAAAGCAGGCAAAAAAAGCATCAGAAAAATGGTCAGGGACTGACTCGGAACAGATATTTCAATAAACCAGGTTTTTTTATGGTGCCAAACCACAATATTATATTCTGTGCGCTAGAAATACTTATGTTGTGCTCATAATATAATATCATTGCGATCAAGGTCAGTTATAATCAATTTCACCATTCCAGTTTGTTAGTAAGTTATTGCTCTACTTCCAACCGGTGCGATTTCGGCTATATCCGGGAGATTAACATGAAAGAGGTGATACAACGAACACGAAATGACGATGAAGTGATGGTGGATAGGGGGAAACAGGCCAATCGGGGAGGGTGAGTGAGTGAGTGAGTTGGTGTTTAACGCCCGTGCAACCCTATATAGGTTATTTAAAGGCGATGAACATGAGAAATATGAAATGATGAAAAATGGAATATGGGGGTGGGGTAGGAAACATAGGACCGGTAAATTTAGAAGAACCACAGGAAAAGGGGAGAGGTGGGTAGGGACGAAAAATTAAGCCTATGTGGTGCACTACTTGGCGGTCCACAAAGGGGTCTTTTACGTGCATGAAGCATGGCACTCTCCACACACGTTGGCCCACTATGGTCGGCGGTCAGGGTTTCCGTATTATAGACCTGACAACCCCCGTGGACGAGGGCCACCCTATTCAGCCACCTAGGGTACACACTTTGTCACTCTGTGGGCTGAGCACTGACCCGACGTCAGAATCCCAAGACCCTTAGTCGCCTCTTACGACAAGCTAGGCTCTGCTGCGGGCCTATTCGCCACCCGGGCCCCAATCGGGGAGGAGAGTTTTGCCTGCCACTTGAAAATAAAGGTAATAACAAAATAACCGAACTTTGAGGATCAAACTCAAATGTCCATGAGAAAAGACAAAACAAGGAAAACACACCTGAAAAATAGAAGACCACAATGGTCCTGTCTTGGTACTGCAGGCATTTCAAAAGAATATGAGTGATGTGTAGGGATGGGCAATAAAGCTCCTGCATGGGGGTCCTTACATAGACGTGCAACAGAATTCCTTAACGTGCAAAAAATGTGATATTATAGTGCATAAGTATGATGCACCAATATGGTTTGCGGTCATGCTTTCCACATTATAGCCTGACGATCCCGGCATTCATCATTCCCGCCTAAATGAAAAAAATACGAGGATAGAAAATAAGTTGTTCAAATTTCAATGGGTGGCTCCAACCCTCCTCCCCCCATGTCAAAGTAATATTACAGTCATCACACTTAACAGTTTTATCTGTTTTATAAGAACCTATTTTCATCATCGAAGTTTTTGTTTTTTTTTTGTAACTATTGTCTAAAGGTCTTGTTATTTTTACGCCAAGATTTAAGCATGGATGTCTTATTATCAAATTGACTTTTCGTCTTTATCAATATCGCCGCTGTTATAAAACAGTTGTTGTCATGTATTTGCTAGAAAGACAATTTTTGATCCCTTACTGTAGCAATACTAAACGCCATCTATCAAACGGTTGTCAGGTTCTATATCACCCAAATCGAATAAATGGGTTTGCTTTTTCATATATATTTGAGATGCTCAATATTAATAAACAGTGTATCTAACATGCAACCTTAATATGCTTCGAAGCTACATTGAGTTAGTGAGTTGGCGTTTTACGCCCTAGCAACACTATAATAGGTTAACATGAAAATGACGATAAAATGAACAATCATGAAATGATGATGAGAAATTTTAGGGTGGGGTGGGAGACAAAAAATAATTTTCTAAGACCACATGAACAGGGTAGAGGTGGGTAGGGGTTAAAAAACGAAAACTTTTTTTTTAATCGTTCTAAATGCTGCCATTAGCTGTATTAAATATGCCATTTTATTAATTTTGTCAGGGAGTTATTTTATCATAACTTTTCGATTTCACCAGACCCGTTCGGGGCTCGGGTGGCGAATAGGCCCACAGCAGAGCCTAGCTTGTCGTAAGAGGCGACTAAAGCTCTTGAGGTTCTGACATCGGGTTAGTGCTCATCCCATAGATCGACCAAGTGTGTACCCTAGGTGGCTGAATAGGGTTGCCCTCGTCCGCTGGGCTTGTCCGGTCTCAGACTGTACTACGGAAACCCTGATTGCTGACCATAGTGGGTCAACGTGTGTGAATAGTGCCACGATTCATGCACGTAAAATATTCTTTTGTGGACCGCCAAGTTGTGCACCACATAGGCTAAATCCCCCACTTCCCACCTCTTCCCTTTTCCTGTGGTCTTAAAAATTATCTGTTTCTATGTTTCCCATCCCGACCCCCACATTCCATGTTCATTTTATCATCCCTGCCATATTCATGTTCATCGCCTTTAAATAATCTATATAGCTTTGCAAGGGCGTAAAACACCACTCGATTTCACCATGTCCTTATAAATGCATTTCCTACCAAAACAAAATTTTTCAAGAATAATGCAAATTTCTACATTTTACCTCTTATGTATTTGACTTAACCTAAACATCAATTAGTCAATCAATCAAATTTATTCGCACAAGTTACGCCCAATGAAGGGTCAAAGGCTCCAAACAAAAATTGACAAAAATACAACAGATTTTAATAGTGTCTCCTGTCCTCAGTTTCATTAGTGAAGAGATTTTGCATTTCATATAAATTGTGGATTTCAAACACCTACAGCCGATCGGAAAACGATATTTTGAATATTTTTAAGCAATAGACTTTAAAAATTAATAAAGTTTGTACAGTTAAATACTTTTAGGGTCACATATATCTAAATATTTACTCCTTTACAATTGTATGAACTTGTATCCCTGTGCTAAAATTTTTCACAGAAATCTTTTAATGGTTATAGTAGAGTCGCGACGATTTTGTTAAAACGTAGTCGTGTACGACAGCACTGCGACAACTGTACGATATTTCATGCGGACTTTTTTTAAATGGTCAAATCGAATACGATATGCTACCACGATCGCCACGAGTACAGTGCGCGGTTTCAGCGACTTTCCTACGATACCACGACCAGTCGCGAATGTATAGATTGAGAGAAAATACTTTTACTCTAGGCATTTGCGTATAAACTGTAAATTCTTTAAATTAAATGTAGTTTTTGTCACGCAATTGAACTCTTTTTTTAAATTGTCTTAGTAATTGAAATTTTTTTTTGTTGCTTGATATTTTTTACATCCTATAGTAAGAATGCCTCTGATATGTCATTATACGCGTGCACACATGACGTCATTGACTCAAACAAACATGAATCAGATGTTTAGATATAATAATTGTAGATAATATATAATTTACCAATAATACAAGGTTTTACATCTTTCTAAATATGGCAGGCGCGTAATTATTAAAAATCTGAAATGGAAAAATCTGTATAATAATATGTATTTATCGCCAATTCGTAGCATTTTGATATTTGCGAATCGAGAGATCTCAAAGTGGCCGTGATATAACAGGTCACTTAAAGTCGAAGATGGCGCTTGCATTTTATTCACAAACTCCCAGCAACTTCCCCGTTTAAAAAAATGTTTGGATTTTTTTTGCCACTATCTTGTGCTTCAACTAGTTGTTCGAGTTCTCCCCGAGGGTAACCGTCTTTGGTATCAACACGTTTGATATTTATTTGAAAAAAATCATTTTGTCCTAAACTTATTTTCCTATGAAAATGTAAGTCTTGTGCATTTGTCTTGGTGGCTCGAGGCTTTTATTCTGAGCATCTTTTTGCACACATTGGTATTTTGTATAGAATTGATAAATCAACTGGATATGGCAGACAAAATACAATATAATATAATATATCTTATCAAAATACGAGCAACCGTAATATAAAAATGGTCTTTTTAATCATTTTTAGAATTTCCCGTACTAAAACAAAGGGAGATAATTTATATAGAATGAATAGGAAAATTTTCAATATCCTGCCATATCTTGAAAAAATGAACGGTGACCCCATGTTTATTTCGTGCAATTTTGAAGAACTTTAGAAAAGTGACTTTCCCTCAAATTTTGAGCTGATTCTATTGTAGAAGTTCTTCTCTAGGTGCCTCTATAGCTTTTCTCCCTATATATTCTATATAAAAATATTGAAACTTTGCTATTTTTAGAAAGCTGCTAGAGCTCTAAAATGAACGGTGACCCCCTCTTTTAATATGATATTTTTTATCCATGCATTTAGGTCTATCAATGTGCCAAAAATGAATAAAATCTATAGTAGAATTCTAATAGCCCCGAGACACCTTAAAATCCCATGCAGGCGGCTAAATTGTCCGTCCATACCCACCTCTCCTTTTTAGCTCACCTGACCCGAAGGGTCAGGTGAGCTTTTGTCATCACTTGGCGTCCGTCGTCCGTCGTCCGTAAACTTTTTAAAACGTTAACTCCTCTGACACCATAAGTCTAATTGAAACAAAACTTGGTATGGTTGTTTATTAGCATTCGGTGCTTAGAACTGATGTGGGGATTTTTGATTCGTCGTAAAACATGGCCGCCATGGCTAAAAATAGAACATAGGGGTAAAATGCAGTTTTTTGCAAATAACTCAAAAACGGCTACAGATATCAAAATTCTGGCTTACGGTTAAAGTGATCAGCACCTCAAAATCTACCTACCCTGAAATTTTGAAGAAAATCCAACAACCTATGTAGGAGTTATCGCCCTTTTTGTGGATTTTTTGCAAATTTTACACCTGTTTAGCTCAATATCTTGAAAACTATACAAGATATTTGAGAAATTTAAATTGCATATTGGTAAGCACATCAAGATCTACAAAATATGTAATTGGGTCAACGTTGTAGGACCTTTCCTTTTAGGAGTTATTGCCCTTAGAACGTCAAAATTGAGCATTTTAACAGCATTTCCTCTTTACATTGAAAACGTTAACTCCTCTGACACTTTAAGTCCAATTGGAACCAAACTTGGTATAGTTGTATATTAGCATAAGGTGTAGAGAACTGATGTGGGGATTTTCGATTGGTCGTAAAACATGGCTGCTGTGGCTAAAAATAGAACATAGGGATAAATGGCAGTTTTTTTGCAAATAACTCAAAAACGGTGACAGATTTCAAAATTTTGATAGGAAACAAAAGTGATCAGCACTTTAAGATCTACAAGCTCTGAAATTTTGAAGAAAATCCAAAAACCCATGTAGGAGTTATTGCCCTTTTTGTGGATTTTTTGCAAATTTTGCACCTGTTTAGCTCAATATCTTGAAAACTATACAAGATATTTGAGAAATTTAAATTGCATATTGTTAAGCACATCAAGATCTACAAAATATGTAATTGGGTCAACGTTGTATGACATTTCCTTTTAGGAGTTATTGCCCTTAGAATGTCAAAATTGAGCATTTTAACAGCATTTCTTCATTACATTGAAAACGTTTACTCCTCTGACACTTATAGTCCAATTGGAACCAAACTTGGTATTGTTGTTTATTAGCATTAGGTGTATAGAACTGATGTGGGAATTTTTGATTGATTGTAAAACATGGCTGCTGTGGCTAAAAATAGAACATTGGGTTAAACAGTGCATTTTTTTGCTAATAACTCAAAAAAGGGTGACAGATTTTTTTATTTTGATCGAGAACAAAAGTGATCAGCGCCTTAAGATACACCATATTGTGAGATGAACCCTTTATTAAACTTATGACCCTTTCAATGTCAAATAGATTTTGCCTAATAACCTTTACTACAGGCACATATGTCAGGTGAGCGATTCAGGCTCCTGGGAGCCTCTTGTTTCCAGTGGCAGTCAAAAACTCTCCTCCCCGAATGCCCTTATGTTTTCATTCCTCCCACTTCATCATCACTTCATAATTATTGAATCCCCCCTTTCATGTTCATCTCTCGGACATAGCAGAAACAATGCTGCTTGGGAGTAAAACAATAACTAACTAACTAACTAACTATTTTATGGGACCCATCTTCATATGGTTATTGAAAGAAAGCAAAGATCGGTTATATTGAAATGTATTGAGACTTGGATTCTCTCAGTTGTTGGAGTTGGGGAGTGCGTTTTTTATATCAATGGAAATCTCACAAGAATTAACAGACGAAAGCATGTAGAGTTATTTCAATTTAAACTAGTTAGTTTTTGCTAGTAAAAATAGATCTCCCGCCTAGCAAAAATAGATCTCCCGCCTATTACCAATTGTAGGTGGAAAAAGTTGGTTCAGAAGTGATCTCTCAAAATGATGTCAGATAGTTTGGAAAAGGTCATTCTATTCATAGACACTGCTTTGCTGAGGAGTTTTATATTGTTACAAATGTATAAAACACTTTTCATTCTGTACCTTCTGGATATCACGTACCATTAATTTTCGGGTGAAATCCTTAAAGAAACGATGCGGAACATGGACCTCGCAGACATTGTACTAGGGCCAAACACCAATGCATGTAGTTTGAATATTCTTTTGTCTGCCATTTTTGTTTTGGTTACGCCTCAAAGTGGGTTACGTGAGCATCAGATGCTTCATATCTGTGTGTTGAAGATTATAGAATTGGTCCTCCAAAGTTAGTCATAGATTTTGCGAAGAAAATTGCGGGAGTTCGAAATGTGCCAATGGAGCAGAAAGCAGCAATTGCCCCGAATCATGCTGTGGGTAATGTAATGCCAGAAACTCTTTCATTTGTATATATAGGTTATATTTTGTGTTGTGTTGCATTTGTGTTATGTTGGGAAAATTGTATATATGTGTGAACCAGTTAAATATTTCGCTGACTTGTCCCAAATTTAAAAGGGAAGGAATGTAGTGGTCCTGTAAAGAAGGAACCGGAACAGGAAACCGGACAATCAGCTGGGTGACAAAGTGGATAATCATAGTGACAGTCAAGGAGAATAGACGAACGCAGACCAGCTGTCTTTCATACTGTTGACAATTCAGGCATGGGGCGAATTACATTGCAAAGTAATGTATTGAATTACCATTACATTGAGAAAACTTGCATTAAATTACCATTACCATTACAAGGATTTTGAAAAGAAATGCATTGAATTACCATTACTTAAGCTAAGAAATGCATTGAATTACCATTACATTTTTAGGTTCCGTTAAATTGTTTGCAACATCCATCATTCCTAGGTTGAATTTAAAGCATTTTTAAATAATTTAGAATTTTTTATCATTTTTTTTCAAGGAAGATAGCATAGTATTACTGAATGAGGATTAACAATAAAAAAATATGTCATTTTAGCATTTTATGTTGGGTAATTTGAAATTTATTGGCCAATTCAACTCTTTTGGTTCATAGTAAACTTTTTTCTGTTAAAGATATATACTTAAAACATTATAAATAAAAATAAATAATCTAATTAATATTTTTAACTTGAAGCCATTTAATATTGACAGATGAGTTGTTTTGACACTCTGATTATGCTGTTTTTACAACAGTGTCAAAAAGAAAATATTTAATTATTTTGTGTTTGTATGGCTTCACTTCAAATTTTTAAGAACAATATCTTTTATGATTTCATAATTTCATAATCCTGCTACAAAATTTTGAAAATTTTACTGACCCTTCATTTTCATATTTAATAATAGTAATGCAATGTAATTCATTTGTAATTCATGAATTACATGCATTTTTGAGAAAGAAATGCATTGAATTACCATTACATGTAATGCAAAAAATGGTGCATTACACATTACATTGAATTACTTGAAAAAATGTAATGCATTGCAATGCATTACCATTACACATTTGCATTACCCCATGCCTGGTGTGTATGTTTATTGTCACGTTTTTTCGTATTTTCTTTCGATTTTAAAGAACATGTTTTTATTTAACGTCTTGGTTTCTTTTTCATAGACATGCACAGCCAATGAAACTTGACAGTGTAATGAGTTAGAGGGCACCTGCAGCCCAAGTTTTATATCACATCTGAAATTCAAATTGGCATTGGCATTTTTATAACTTCAAAAGGTAAATAAATTCCTTTAGGCTCGCACATAGTACCTCCATGTGTCGACAGTCGTGCAATCTCCACATCCATTCCAATCTTGCCGAGTGAAATTTGTACATTTTGCTAACAATTTTTTTGTCCAATAAGTAGGAACACACCAATTCCAATAAAGTAAGACAGTTATTTATCGGTAATAAGCGGCTTTTTCCTTTGATCTCATCTGCCTGATATTTTTTAGTATCATGGACAGTCCGTGATACAAGAAAATATCAGGTGGGAGAACTTGATAACTGTGACGTCATTACCGATAAAAAGAATATTATATACTTTCCTTTTTGATACTATCTACATCTAGTCTCGTATCAGACTCACCTAGATATAGATAGTATCAGAAAGGAAAGTACATAATATTCTATATTTATTGCTATAGTCCAAAGCAACACGAATTCGAAATGAACATGAACGGGATGATAAAATGAACATGAAAGTAATGATAAAATGAACATGAACGAAAAAATAAAATGAACATGAAATGATGATGAAGTAAGGGAAAATGGGGACACAAGCTACTAAAACATTCGAAATTTGATTTTTTAAGAAAAAGGTGAAGGATTCAAAAGTTTTTCAGTTTCCATAAGAATGAACAACATGGCCAATCGGGGTCATCTTAGAAAATATATACAAATTTTTACCAAACATTTTAACTAACCATAGTAATATGACTAACATTTCTAGTCTTATTCTATGTGGTTAATACCCTTTCATCAGTATTTGGGTTTCCTTTTGGTAGCATTATGCTTCAATTTACTGAAAACCTCGACTGAGGTGTCTAAGATGACATCAGTTGACAAGTCGAATCAAAAGATACCAGAACGGAGATGATCGTGTAAGGAAACCTCTGGTAAAATTATTTAACGTTCAAATTCGACCAAAGTCAGAAATAAATCAAACCTCATAATAATCACAAAGTACTAAAGAAAGGGAAAGAAGAATACAGAATTTTGACTTTAATTTTAAGGACGAGTGTCAAGTAAGGAATCGGAAAATGTTGCCTTCTGTTTCTACTGCAATGAGCTTGTTGTATGTCGTTTATGAAAAATAAATCAGGAATTAAATCTAGTCGCGCAATGCAATTCACTGCTGGGACCCCCTTCTGATGCTGTGTACAAAATATCAAGTATCTGTGATAAGTATTACTCTATTTTATTGACCGGGCTGGTCATGGGTCAATTATTTCGGGATTCTATGTTTAAATCTTACCTATAAGACTCCGCCCAACCTTGTGAATAACATAGAGTAATAGTTGCCGAGAAAACTGTTACGAAAATTTCATTCATTCGAGACTGCACTCCAAAATCAACCAAATAGGTATATCCATCACCAAATCGTCCACCACCATACCAATAAGTACAATTCCAACCAGTTAGCCGTACTTAAATGTAAACAGTGAACCATCAATACCTTACATCCAATGAACCATACACCACAACCTTCTATATATCAAAATTACACGGGCATGAATATGCGAGAAAACTTTCACCAAATCCTCCATAAGTCAACATCCAAGACCCCATCACAAGCTCACGAGAGACAATTGATAATCACACAGATGTCAGTTCAGATCTACAACAACCTACTGAAATACAGGAAGGTAGGACAGAGTGTTAAAAAGTAATCGAACAAGGCAGCAGTGGATCACTGGTAACACAAAAATACCACAATAAAGAAAGAAAGACAGAATCTCAAACTGATACTAAACAAGTCAATAACGAATCACTACAATCTCAAAAGAAAAACAAAGTGTCTTGACAAAGCTGCATTAACTTAGACCCTCAAACTCCAGACAAAACACCATTCTCGACAGTTCAAGATACTCACATGGGAATTCGTTTTTTTAGGGATCAACCAAAGGACTCGAGGGGTGACATAGCCACTTTAAATTTCTTGCGCATCACTACTTTTAACTGTAAAAATGTATATAATACCAGTCCTTGTATCAAAGATATTTCAGATTTTAGTGATTTTATTTGCCAGCAAGAACATTGGCTATTTAGTTTGGAGAAGATCAACTTAACAAATATGTTTCATATTACATCCTGTTGATGAGGAAAATACCATCCTATCAGTACAAAAACCCAAAGGCTATGGAGGGGTCCCCATATTGAGGATAAATGAGCTGAACCATCAAGTAGAAACACTTGAAGACGGGTCAGAAAGAATCGCCTGTCTCCAACTGGATGTAAATCCCAAACCTATCATACTTATCTGCGTCTATATGCCAAGTAGAGGTACAATATCAATAAACGAGGAATTTTAAGATTATCTCGACCAAGAGTTTGAAATTATAAACAAGCACTCAGACAGATGTACTCCTATCTTGTGTGATGACTTCAATGGCGACCTAACATCAGAACCAGGAAACTTGTATTCGATGATGCAATATACTAAGCTGGATATTTTTTACGAAGGACTGCTACTCTGTGAAATGATCAATTTTAACGTTCAATTATGTTCTAAGGGAAACAACCCCTAATATGAGAGAGACATTGCCTTTAAAGCTCGCGTAGATAATTCCATTGAAAATTTCGAGTAATGCCTGGGACGAGATAATTTGGGACGATGTATTACTATTTCCCGCAATTTTTCAGCACGCGCAGACATTTTCGAAAACTTCCGAAAATCGAATGTCCGGACAACCGGAAACAGAACGATTTTTCTTCCATAGTATTTTGAGTCTCGTGCAATTTGGCATACTTTCTACATTAGAGAGCTCGCTACGCTCGCATATTAAGAAAGGTCTTACAACTTTGACCCCATTGCATAATTTTAAGCTATTTATGTGCTTAACAAAATGCAATTTAATTTTTCAAATATTTTGTATAGTTTTCAAGAGACTGGTCTAAAAAGAGCAAAATTTGAAAAAAAGGCAACAACTTCTACAACCATTGTCAGATCTTCTTTAAAAGTTCAGGACAGGTAGAAGAATATATAAAGTCCCCTCTGACATGTGATTGCTATGCTTCTCCCTTTGTCTATGGTCCATCTGGTCATGTCATCACGGGTGATCTTAAGATAATTGAAAATTATTTATTACGTAATGTGGTTTCCCATGGACCTAAATTCAGGGAACCGCAACGTATAAATTGGAATCATAACTTTAAGATCATCATGGACGCTGTGGAGGACTATGCTAGAGCCTGGATAAAGAGGGAAAAGGACCAAGAACCAGAGCTTGAATCACTGTCGGACTGGGTAAGGACTATCCGATCTCTTGTACGAAGCCGAATAGACAAACTTCGCAAATGTGTGAACCCCCGGCCTTCTTCTGTATTTAGAGATCGTGTAGCTCTCAATTGTCTCTATACCTTACATGACAGGTATGTTGTCGCGCCAGCAGACAAGGCTTCCAATAATATAGTTTTTGTATGTAAAGCACATTATTACAATTGTCTAATAAAAGAACTAGGCATTGATGGTAATACTTCAGCTAGTGCTACATACACACGGACTACATTTAACAAAGATGAAATCATAGCCAACCATAGCTCTTTTATGTCCTCTTTCAATATTCCAATAAAAGAGGAACATAAAGAGTTACCATATTTGCACTGGATACCTAAACTTCACAAAAATCCGTACAAAGAAAGGTATATAGCTGGATCTTCATCATGTTCAACTACAGAGCTGTCCGTTCATTTAACTAAAATCTTGTCTGCTGTCAAAGAAGGTCAACAAGCATACTGCGACACTATTTATAATCGTAGTGGAATTAACCATATGTGGATTTTGAAAAAAACTCAAAAGATTTGTTAGATCATTTAAAATCTAGATCATTTTCTGAGGTTCACTCTTTGAAAATGTTCGATTTTTCAACTTTATACACTACCTTGCCACACGAAAAACTAAAATGTCGCCTGAAAAAACTTCTCGAAAAAGCCTTTTCAAACTCAAGGAATTTTGTTGTTTTGGGTTATAATTCTACATTCTTTTATAAAACATCTTTCAAAGATAAAATTTGTTACACACTGGAACAAGTTTGCAGTATGCTTGATTTCCTCATTGACAACATATTTGTCACCTTCGGAGGAGAGATTTTTCAACAACAAATCGGCATTCCAATGGGCACAAACTGTGCTCCTCTCCTCGTCGATTTATTTGTATACTCTTACGAGACTGAATTTCTTCAGGGACTCGTAAAGAACAAGAAGATGAAAGAGGAGAGGTCATTTAATCTTACATTCAGATATATTGATGATGTCCTTTCTGTCAATAACACTTCATTTGGTAGTTGGATTCCTTCGATATATCCTCCGGAATTGGAGATTAAAGAGACCACCGAATCTAATTGCTTCACGTCTTTATTGGATTTGCAACTCGAATTTGACCCAGGTGGTCATCTCAGTACAAAAATTTACGATTAACGAGACGATTTTAATTTTCAAATTATTAATTTTCCTAATCTACAGAGCAATATACCTACTTCTCCTGCATACGGTGTTTATATTTCTCAACTTATTCGATATGCCAGAGCTTGCACACATTTCACAGATTTTTTTATCAGACACCGATTTCCTCGTGACCGACTTTTGAAGCAGGGCTATAAGAAAATACGTCTCATACGATCACTAAAAAATTCTTTCTTCGTTATCAGCAACTAGTAGAAAAGTTCAAAATTGAGTTAAAAGATATGATAGTTAATTGTTTTAATTAGTGACTGGTCTGCTGTACTGAGATGATCACCTCAATATCCCTATTGTGTCTCACAACTATGTTGTGTTCTATGGTCATTACCGGATCATAAGATCGCAATGGAAGAGGGAGGTTTGGCGCCATAAAACCTGGTTTAACCCACCACTTCTTTGGAAGTGCCTGTACCAAGTCAGGACCATTGCGATCTTTAATTCTTCTGGGTTTTTGTTTCTCTCAAATAGAAATTACAACATAGTTCCAGACAAAAGCTTCTGTATTTTGTTCATGATAATTTTCATATCCTTCACGTCCTTTTATGTTAGACTTATAAAATCTAATTCCAAGAAAATTTTACAGTGTCACACTATTTTACGTAATTAAATATTATGGGTTGAGTTAAGCAGATTTTACAGTGTAACACTATTCTATGTAACTATACATATTATGGACTTGTGGATCGCAATGGAAGAGGGAGGTTTGGCGCCATAAAACCTGGTTTAACCCACCATTTCGTTTGAAATGCCTGTACCAAGTCAGGACCATTGCGATCCACCAGTTCTCCGGTATGACTGATTCGTTTTTGTCATTTTCTCTGGACTATGAGATTGATCATTCAAGTTCGGTAGTTTTGTTATTACCTTTATTTGATGTGTTAATCACTATTACTCGGAACAGAATTTTAATACCTGTTACCATTTTTGAGCAATTTGCAAATTTTATGTTCTATTTTTAGCCATGACGGCCATGGGTTTTTTTTTTGTTTTTTGTTTTGTTGAATCAAAATTTCCAACAACCGTTTTGTAAAGGTGAGTGTGAGTGAGTGAGTTGGTGTTTTACGCCCGTGCAACGCTATATAGGTTATTTACAGGCGATGAACATGAAAAGGATGATAAAATGAACATGAAATGATGATGATAAATGAAATATGGGGATGGGGTGGGAAACAAAGGACCGGTAAATTTTGAAGAACCACAGGAAAAAGGGGAGAGGTGGGTAGGGTCGGAAAATTTAGCCTATGTGGTGCACTACTGGGCGGTCCACAAAGGGGTCTTTTACGTGCATGAAGCGTGGCACTCTCCACACACGTTAGCCCACTATGGTCGGCGGTCAGGGTTTCCGTATTATAGACCTGACAACCCCCGCGGACGAGGGCTACCCTATTCAGCCACCTAGGGTACACACTTGGTCGCTCTGTGGGCTGAGCACTGACCCGACGTCAGAATCCCAAGACCCTTAGTCGCCTCTTACGACAAGCTAGGCTCTGCTGCGGGCCTATTCGCCACCCGGGCCCCGCACGGGACGTTTTGTAAAGGAGATACTACAGAACAACCCTACCAAGTTTCATTACATTTGGCTAAGCGGTTTCAGAGGAGAAGATTTTTTGAAAAGTTAGACGACGGACGCCAAGTGATGGCAAAAGCTCACATTGCCTTCGGCAAGGTGAGCTAAAAGTTAGGTGGGATAAAGTTGATTTACAGCAAAATCAACATGCTCTCGACCAGAAACTCATGAAAACCCCCTTAGACCAAAACTTAGACACCCTAAAATTAGAAAAGCTGATGGATTTAATTTTGGATATACAGGAACAGGTGGCTCCCAAAACCAACAAGTCAAATCAAAAGAACAAACAAATTTGGAATGAAGAAATTGAATTTATTGAAAATAATAAAGCTCTGATCAACTGGAATTTAGAAAGAAAACCATCTTCTGAGAATACAATGCAAATTCGAAAGTTAAAAAAAACTTAGGAAAGCTAGACGCCAAGAGAAAGCCAAGCAAAGAGTTGAATCACTACAACAGATTATGAACGCAAAAAAAGTGAGTGGGAGCAGGCCTACACAGAAAGAGCGGGATAAATCCAATCACCTGTCTGCATATCTTCAACACATATGTCTTACCAGTTTTAAAAAATGGTGTAGAAATTCTGTTGCCGACTGTATGATACCCAACTGGAGCCCATTGAGTGTTTTAAAGAAAATCAATAAAGCAAATATTGTCTTTACCAAATAGTACAGCGGACATTGCCATATATGTTTTAGTAGGTATTATCCCAACCAAAGGAAAAGTTCATACAGCAGCTCTCACTACATTTCATGAAATATGCAGTATGGGCAGCTCAATAGAAAAAAGGCTTGGCCACAAGACAATTGGCAAAGTGTGGATTAACCTACTCTAGTTGGTTCAGTAAGATTAGACGTATATTGGCTAAATGTTACCTTCCCTTGGCACATGACGATCCAATGATTTAATCAAGATGAAAGAACCTTGTTCGAAAGGCTGTGGAAAAAATTGGTTTACTCAACACCAAAGTGCATTAGCTACATACCTACATACAAATCACTCAAGTTCATTAAATGAACCCTGACATTCTACTTCCAAACAAAATGCACGAAGCAAAGGTTTACCAAAGGAGTATAAATCAAACATCATTACAACGAAACAAACCACAAAACAAACAAAAAATCACACACATAACTACAAAACCGCATTCAGCAACGTGAACTCAAGTCGAAACGAGAGCGAACTCATGTGCTTCGGGAGAGTAAGCGGTTCCTGTTTGAAATAGCACACCCGTAACGTTGTCAAAGATCGATTTAGTGTTGGTCAAATCCGGAAAGGATGACATTACCAAACTCCATGTCTAACCAAGATCTGTGCTCATCTGAATTCGAGTTTCAAAAGTTCGAATGGACATCGACGAAACGGTAAACACAAACACGAACAGCACAAAGAAACACAAAATCAAATGAACGGAAATCAACAACGCGAACTTAAGTCGTAACAAGAGTGAACTCGAGTTTCAAAAGTTCGAATGGACAATGACGAAACCGGTAAACACAAACACGAACAGCACAAAGAAACACAAAATCAAATGAACGGAAATCAACAACGCGAACTTAAGTCGTAACAAGAGTGAACTCAGGTGCTCCTGAAGAGTAAGCGGTTCCTGTCTGTTACAACACAGCCGTCGGATTGTAAGTTTCCAATTCAGTGTCAAATCCAGTAAAGGAAGACAAAAACAATACTATCACAAACCAACATATGCACTCATTTGAGAGGAGTGAAGACAGCAACCGTGGAGCAACATAACCGTGAGTCAGCAATTTTTGTGTCAAACGTGACGCTATGCCAAGTAAATCGATGTAATTCCCGCAAGCTCTGAAGTAACGAATCAACTGTGATACGAAGACTCCATAAGCAGGAGCTACACAAAAAGGGAAAGTTGACGATTGGAAAGTTGAAATTATCACGTTTGTCATAGAGCTTTGTTAATGAAAGTCATCCTTGAGAGTCAATTTCGAGATGTAGATCTTAAAATGTAGTAAACTTCCTGGAATCCGTTGTGTCCTTTATCTCAAGTACCTGGGGATATATGAGATGGAGAAAGTCACCAAATCGAGAATTGTTTAGTAAAAAGATATCATCAATATAACGGAGCGTGAGGTTAAAAGACAGAGCTAGTCTACGATCTTTTTTGTCTAGAAGAGAATGTAGAAACAAATCAGCAAGCAAAGGTACACAATTAGTGCCCATTTGAATCCCTATCGTTTGCTGAAAAACATGCCCACTAACCTGGACAAATATGTTGTCGATAAGAAAATTGAGCATGTCAAATATTTGGTCTTCTGTATATTTTTTTTTCTTAGACTCATTGATGACAAAGTAAGTCTTTCTGTAATCGATCGCGACTACCAGATATTTGTGCCATCGTTTTCCATTGTTTTTGAAAAAGCTGCGTTTAATCAGCTGTGCCAATAATGATTTGAGTTGTTCATGAGGAGTGGAAGTGTAAAGAGTGGAGAAATAGAAAGTTTTGATGCTGTTGCAAGAAAAAACTGATTTCTAACTAAGAATCTCTAATAGTTCTTTCGAATCTTCAGGATCTATATTTGATCGACACCATTTCTAGAATGACAACAATAGTAATTTATCTGAAGGATTTAGTTGCCGTTAGTAATGAGGTTAACAGAACTAAAAGAGGTAAAGTGCTACATATTGAGAGATAGAAATCCCGTAATTGTCTACAAGCACATGATGTCTTCCGTAAAATTTCTTGAGTGATGACAATCTGGGAGCAACGTACCATGTTCTATCAGGTGTAGGATTATCACAATTTGACATCAATTGTCTATCAGTAAAACTCCAGCTACTACCAAGTACATTCTATTTTTCATGTGACAGGGCAAGCTATGCTTCGCTCTGTACAAACAAAGAGAATCACTGATTATAATTTTACCTTCAAATAAACGTAAGGGTCAGTAACATATAAACCATGGACTAATCCCAAAGATTGCATCCAGTTGTTATACTATTTAGTCTTTAATCCATATAAACTACATTGACTATATACAGAGGGAATTCCATACAAAAAAGAACAGAATGGCCTACACTGTATGAAAATGCTGTATCCGAATATATAAAATTGCTGATACTCTGACTAAAACTGCATCATAATGCTTTCCTTATATCTGATTTTCCACAAATGAAAAAAAAAATACGAGCATATCACGATTTAAATTTCACTGACGACATAATTATACCCCCACTCGTAAGAGATGGGGCTATATTGCAATCACCTTGTCCGTCCGTCCGGTTCAATTTCTCTGCTTCTACTGGATGGATTGGTTTCAAATTTGGTACACAGTTCAGCATGATGAGTTATACCATGCTTTTTCTTTCCAGGTCAGTCCATCATCTACTTCTTGTTTTCCAAGCCGACTTAGACCTTTTTAGGGTAAAAAATTTGAAATGTGAAATTTTCTAACAGATTTCTCGGCTTCTACTGGATGGATTGGTTTCAAATTTGGTACACAGCTTCAACATGGTGAGTTATACTGTGCCTCCCCTTTCCAGATCAGTCCATCATCTACTTGCTGTTAGACTTTTTAGGGTAAAAAATTTGAAACGTGAATTTTTTTGTAACAGTTTTCTCGGCTTCTACTGGATGGATTGGTTTCAAATTTGGTACACAGCTTCAGAATGACTAGTTATACCGTGCCTCCCCTTTTCAGGTCAGTCCATCATCTACTTCCTGTTTTCCGAGCCGACTTAGACTTTTTATGGGTCAAAAATAGACAATTTTTCGTAATAGATATCTCGGATTCTACAGAAGGGATTTATTTCAAGTTGTACCGTGCTTCCACTTTCCAGGTCAGTCATGATCAACTTCCTGTTTTCTGAATGGTCGAGTGGGGGTATGCTTAGCACGACTTAGTGCAACCCCTTGTTCAAAATTGTGGACCTTTTAAACTGATGACTTCAAGTTCTTATTTCCACCTATATTGTTGTTCTGTGACACCAAAACGCAATAATGGCAGTTTTTGTATTCATCTGAATTGTCCATTGATAAAATCTATCTTTTTCGAATTTCACGAAGTGAAAATCCGGGTTCTAAAATGGTGAATGTCGGGCGGGCGTCAGTAGGGCGGCGTGTGGTGAGGAAAAAATGGTAACAGTTTTCTAAGCAACTCTTTATCAAAACTCCTTGATATTTGATATACAGAATCATCATTGGATCCTATAACATAGGATTCGATTCCAGGTATGTCGCTCACAAACTTTCGTTTTTTAGCGAAATCCGGACATTTGTTGCTGCTGTAGAACTGTATGTTAATATGAGATTTTTTTATTTTTTTTTTGAGTGGCATGATAGAATATAGTAAGATGGTTGTTCGTTTTGATTGTAGGTCAGCAATTGTTTGTCTTCGACTGTTTGTTGGTCTTCTTTAACAACTGAACTCGTGTGTTGATTAATGGTCGGTCCCCTGCTGTAATTTTAATGTTATTTTAAAACGGACTCGTAGTATGATCGCTTTTAGTGTTTTTTCAAGTCCATTGAGCATTTGACCATGTTTTAGATTAGCACTATATAGACGATAAAGAGATTTGGAATAAGTGTACGCAACACAACCAACATTAAACAAACGGCAATTTTAAAAGTCACAATGGAAAACAGCCAGCTGTCTTCAACATGACCAGAGGTCACTGCTTGCAGTCTTGCATTGGCCCAAGACTAAAAATACAACACATAAGATTCAAACAAATCCCTAGATTTTCAAAGAAAGACCCATTTCTGGACATAAAAAAAAACAGATAGACTAGAGGGATGTTTTAAGTGCTAAAAGGAAAGAAATTAAAGGAAAAGGCCTTGGCAACAAAAAAAGAAAGGCAGACCCGATTCCACTAATGAGATTGATTTTCTGTATCAAAGGAATTTACTCGGGACAGGTTTGATGCATTTTGTGACTAACACTTGTGGGCACCTTTTTGCAGGGTAAGGAGGTTAAGGAGTTTACAGAGATGAAATTATATGTGCTACATGTAGACCTTGCTCTTGGTATCTCACAACTCTCTTGGTGAAGTGGGTAGAGGGATGCAAGACGATGAGCAACAACCTCTGGTCATGTTAACCCTCTGAGTCCCATAGGACCATTTATGGCCCGCACCGACAGTCCCAAAGGGACACATATGTCCACAAGATACTACTTTTTCTACAAATTTAACCAATAATAGAATACTACCTAATAAACCGTCAATACGCGATTATTATTTTTTCAAAATATATCTTAATTGATTATCTTAGTGGTTGTTCATATGTTTGAATAAAAGAAAAGAAATATAAAAATGTAATGAGTTAGTATTTACGTAAGATTTCAGCCATTATGCACATTAGAACAGTGAATAAAGTTCTACTAATATTTATTGAATACCATATCATTATTTAGCTTGATTGATCATAATATATTTAGCTCTTCAGTTTTATTATAATTTTGCTAAAATAAATCTACACAAATTTTCCTCGAAGATAAGTATTGTGACAGCGTATGTTTGTACTAAATGACGTCATTGGCGGGCACTTTGCTGAAATATTCAATAAACGCAAAAAGAGGTCCGAAATCTCGTTAATAATACATATAAAAGATGACTTAGTTACACACTTTTTAAAGAAATATTAAATTAATAACATACTAACATTATATTTCTAAAATAACAAAATTAATTTGATTGTAGACATTAAAAACGATTTTTAAGACGCAAGCAAAAAAAATTGTCGGTTGCATTTTATGATTGTACCGCTATTTGTGCTTTTATACACAATGTATATAAAAGTACTAAACATTGTCATAATGTTATTTCGTTATTTATTTACGTTGCCGCGATGGAATTTACTTGAAAATTACACAATACGGATGTTTTGATTGTGGGAAATTTCAAAAATGTCAGACGAAAATAGTTACTTTGAAGACGATGGCTCAGAAATGAGTATATTTGCAGATAAAGATGAAGCCGTTGAATCCGATGAAAGTGATTTCAATGACTCCCTTGATGAAACAGGATGATATAAACATAAGAAGGCCATGGAAAAATATAAATGATCCAGAATTACACCAAGTTACATGTACCCCTGATATCATTGAATTTACATAGCATTTTGGTCCAATAAACCCTCCCCCTGTTAGTAGCCAGCCCATTAAGTATGTTGACCGTTTAATGGCTGATCCTGCTCTTGGTTCATCTTTAATTGATACTCTTGTCGAAGAAACAAATAGATATGCTCAATGTTTTATAGAAAATTCAGATAGTCCAGTTTCTTGGTCTGACACCAATGCTGATGAAATGGGGGCATTTCTTGGTTTATTTCTAACAATGGACATTGTGAAGAAACCAAGTATTAGAGAGTATTGGAATTTCTCCGAAAGTTCTTGGTTGTGTCACACACCGGCTTTTAAATCTGTCATGTCAAGAAATAGATTCCAAAGTATTCTAAGATTTCTTCACTGCAATGACAACAGTAATGAGATACCAAGGGGTCAAGAAGGACACGACCATGCATTTAAGATTAGGCCTATACTAAATTTAATAAACATAACATTTAAGGACAATATGATTTGGCTCGTGATGTAACTGTTGATGAGTCTATGGTTGGGTTCAAAGGTCGACACTATTTGGTCCAGTATATGCCAGGGAAAAAAACTCACCGATGGGGTCCAAATTAGTTTGGCAACTAAACTCAAGCCAGCGAACAATAAGCCAGCGAACAATAACAAAAATCAAGCTAGCGAACAATAAGCTAGCGAACAATAAGAAAACGCGCGAAAATGGTAATATCTAAAAACCAAAAAATCGCAATATCGTACAATTTTCCTATACACATTTTTGCTCACCTGAACCGAAGGGTCATGCGAGCATTAATCTTTGTCGTCCGTCCGTCTGTTAACTTTTTCAAACTTTAACTGTTCTGACACTAAAAGTCCAGCATGGCGTGGTTTTTTTTAGGTGTATGATGCGGAATTTTGACTTTTTTTAAGGAAAAATATAATCGTCGTGGCTAAAAATAGACCATAGGGGTAGGTAAATTGCATTTTTTGAAAATAACACAAAAACGGCCTCACATATCGAAATTCCCGCAAACAGGTAAAAGTGGTCAGGATGCCAAGATCTATCTACCCTGAAATGTTTTAAGAAGACCCAAAAAGCCACGTAGGAATTAAGAACTGTGCTTTTTGGATTTTTTTCTTAATTTTCAACTTTATTAATTATTGTTAAAAATGTAATTTGGTCAATTAATTATAGAATTATTTCTCTTTGAAGGTAAAAGTGATTGTTTTGCTGGATGTGGTTTACTACTGTAGTTAACACACATTGAAACAATGCAGAAAAATAACCAGTAGTAGCTAACCAAATGATAAATAACAGGAAGTACCAAAACGTAGGGTCAGAAGGACGAGGTACCGAACTTTTACCAACAATGAAGAAAAAAGTAAAAATTTACCCAGCTAGTGATTAAAAAACTGGATAGTGCTAGGATAGTACTAGCATATCCCAAAAGTTCGGTCGAAACTTTGCCGTAGGGCTCATTCCATATGGGTACCAAGATGTAGGGGCAGACGGTCGAGGGTACCCAGCTTTGACCAACAATCAAGAAAAAAGAAAAAAATTACCCAGCAGGGGATTAAACGGCTGGATAGTGCTAGGATAGTACTAGCATATCCCAAAAATTCGGTCCAAACTTTGCCGTAGGGCTCATTCCATAGGGGGTATCAAGATGTTGGGTCAGAGGGAGGAGGGTACCCAAATTTTACCAACAATCAAGAAAAAAGCAAAAATTTACCCAGCAAGGGATTAAAGGACTGGATAGTGCTAGGATAGTACTGGCATATCTTAAAAGCTCGGTCCAAACTTTGCCGTAGGGCTCATTCCATAGGGGTACCAAGATGTAGGGGCAGACGGTCGAGGGAACCCAACTTTGACCAACAATCAAGAAAAAAGTAAAAATTTACCCAGCTAGGGATTAAAGAACTGGATAGTGCTAGGATAGTACTAGCATATCCCAAAAGCTCGGTCCAAACTTTGCCTTAGGGTTCATTCCATAAGCGTACCAAAATGTAGGGGCAGACGGACGAGGGTACCCAACTTTGACCAACAATCAAGAAAGGAGTGAAAATTTACCCAGCAAGGGATTAAAGGACTATATAGGGCTAGGATAGTACTAGCAAATCCTTAAAGGTCGGTCCAAATTTTGCCGTAGGGCTCATTCCATAGGGGTACTAAGATGTAGGGGCAGACGGACGAGGGTACCCAACTTTGACCAACAATCAAGAATGAATTAAAAAATTACCCAGCTGGGGATTAAAGGACTGGATAGTGCTAGGATAGTACTAGCATATCCCCAGAGCTCGGTCCAAACTTTGCCTTAGGGTTCATTCCATAAGCGTACCAAAATGTAGGGGCAGACGGACGAGGGTACCCAACTTTGACCAACAATCAAGAAAGGAGTGAAAATTTACCCAGCAAGGGATTAAAGGACTATATAGGGCTAGGATAGTACTAGCAAATACTAAAAGCTCGGTCTAAACTTTCCCGCAGGGCTTATTCTATATGGGTACCAAAATGTTGGGGCAGACGGTCGAGGGTATCCAACTTTGACCAACAATCAAGAATGAATTAAAAAATTACCCAGCTGGGGATTAAAGGACTGGATAGTGCTAGGATAGTACTAGCATATCCCCAGAGCTCGGTCCAAACTTTGCCGTAGGGCTCATTCCATAGGGGTACCAAAATGTAGGGGCAGACGGACGAGGGTACCCAACTTTGACCAACAATCAAGAAAGGAGTGAAAATTTACCCAGCAAGGGATGAAAGGACTATATAGGGCTAGGATAGTACTAGCAAATCCTTAAAGGTCGGTCCAAATTTTGCCGTAGGGCTCATTCCATAGGGGTACTAAGATGTAGGGGCAGACGGACGAGGGTACCCAAATTTGACCAACAATCAAGAAAAAAGTAAAAATTTACCCAGATAGGGATTAAAGGGCTAGATAGTGCTGGGATAGTACAAGCATATCCCAAAAGCTCGGTCCAAACTTTGCCGTAGAGAACATTCCATATTGGTACCAAAATCTAGGGGCAGACGGTCGAGGGTACCAAACTTTGACCAACAATCAAGAAACAAGTAAAAATTTACCCAGCTAGGGATTAAAAGACTAGATAGTGGTAGGATAGTACTAGCATATCCCAAAAGCTCGGTCCAAACTTTGCCGTAGGGCTCATTCCATAGTGGTACCAAAATGTAGGGGCAGATGGACGAGGGTACCCAAGTTTGACCGACTATCAAGAAAAAAGTAAAAATTTACCCAGCAGGGGATTAAAGAGCTAGATAGTGCTAGGATAGTACTAGCATATTCCAAAAGCTCGGTAAAAACTTTGCCGTAGGGCTTATTCCATAGGGGTACCAAGATGTAGGGGCAGATGGACGAGGGTACCCAAGTTTGACCAACTATCAAGAAAAAAGTAAATAATTAACCCAGCAGGGGATTAAAGGGCTAGATAGTGCTAGGATAGTACTAGCATATCCCAAAAGCTCTGTCCAAACTTTGCCGTAGGGCTCATTCCATAGGGGTACTAAGATGTAGGGGCTGACGGACGAGGGTACCCAACTTTGACCGATAATCAAGAAAAAAGTAAAAATTTACCCAGATTGGGATTAAAGGACTGAATAGTGCTTGGATAGTACTAGCATATCCTTAAAGCTCGGTCCAAACTTTGCCGTAGGGCTTATTCCATAGGGGTACCAAGATGTAGGGGCAGATGGACGAGGGTACCCAAGTTTGACCACTAATCAAGAAAAAAGTAAAAATTTACCCAGGAGGGGATAAAACGGCTGGATAGTTCTAGGATAGTACTAGCATATCCCAAAAGCTCGGTCCAAACTTTGCCGTAGGGCTCATTCCATATTGGTACCAAGATGTAGGGGCAGACGGTCGAGGGTTCTCAACATTGACCACTAATCAAGAAAAAAGTAAAAATTTACCCAGCTAGGGATTAAAGAACTGGATAGTGCTAGGATAGTACTAGCATATCCCAAAAGCTCGGTCCAAACTTTGCCGTAGGGCTCATTCCATAGGGATACCAAAATGTAGGGGCAGACGGACGAGGGTACCCAACTTTGACCAACAATCAAGAAAGGAGTGAAAATTTACCCAGCAAGGGATTAAAGGACTATATAGGGCTTGGATAGTACTAGCAAATACTTAAAGCTCGGTCTAAACTTTCCCGCAGGGCTTATTCTATATGGGTACCAAAATGTTGGGGCAGACGGTCGAGGGTACCCAACTTTGACCAACAATCAAGAATGAAGTAAAAAATTACCCAGCTAGGGATTAAAGGACTGGATAGTGCTAGGATAGTACTAGCATATCCCCAGAGCTCGGTCCAAACTTTGCCGTAGGGCTCATTCCATAGTGGTACCAAAATGTAGGGGCAGACGGACGAGGGTACCCAACTTTGACCAACAATCAAGAAAGGAGTGAAAATTTACCCAGCAAGGGATTAAAGGACTATATAGGGCTAGGATAGTACTAGCAAATCCTAAAAGGTCGGGCCAAACTTTGCCGTAGGGCTCATTCCATAGGGGTACTAAGATGTAGGGGCAGACGAACGAGGGTACCCAACTTTGACCAACAATCAAGAAAAAAGCAAAAATTTACCCAGATAGGGATTAAAGGGCTAGATAGTGCTGGGATAGTACAAGCATATCCCAAAAGCTCGGTCCGAACTTTGACGTAGAGAACATTCCATATTGGTACCAAAATTTTTACTTTTTTCTTGATAGTTGGTCAAACTTGGGTACCCTCGTCCGTCTGCCCCTACATTTTGGTACCACTATGGAATGAGCCCTACGGCAAAGTTTGGACCGAGCTTTTGGGATATGCTAGTATTATCCTAGCACTATCCAGTCCTTTAATCCCTAGATGGGTAAATTTTTACTTTTTTCTTGATTGTTGGTCAAAGTTGGGAACCCTCGACCGTCTGCCCCTACATCTTGGTACCCATATGGAATGAGCCCTACGGCAAAGTTTGGACCGAGCTTTTGGGATTTGCTAGCTCTATGCTAGCATAATCCATTCCCAAAATCCCCAGCTGGGTAAATTTTTCATTGTTCCACAATCCATGGTCAAAGTAGGGTCCCCCTGGCCATATAACCCTTCGTCTTGGTACTGCCTATGCTTAGCCCCTACGGCAAAGTTTGGACCGAGCTTTTGGGATTTGCTAGCTCTATGCTAGCATAATCCATTCCCAAAATCCCCAGCTGGGTAAATTTTTCATTGTTCCACAATCCATGGTCAAAGTAGGGTCCCCCTGGCCATATAACCCTTCGTCTTGGTACTGCCTATGCTTAGCCCCTACGGCAAAGTTTGGACCGAGCTTTTGGGATTTGCTAGCTCTATGCTAGCATAATCCATTCCCAAAATCCCCAGCTGGGTAAATTTTTCATTGTTCCACAATCCATGGTCAAAGTAGGGTCCCCCTGGCCATATAACCCTTCGTCTTGGTACTGCCTATGCTTAGCCCCTACGGCAAAGTTTGGACCGAGCTTTTGGGATTTGCTAGCTCTATGCTAGCATAATCCATTCCCAAAATCCCCAGCTGGGTAAATTTTTCATTGTTCCACAATCCATGGTCAAAGTAGGGTCCCCCTGGCCATATAACCCTTCGTCTTGGTACTGCCTATGCTTAGCCCCTACGGCAAAGTTTGGACCGAGCTTTTGGGATGTTTCTTTTATATTTGACTTTTCACGCATTGAAAAAAGTCCCCTTAAGATGTTGATAGTTTTGAAGAAAAAATATTTATAAGTCTAAAATAAATATGTATATTTTGCATTTGCACTTTTTCATTTATTCAATTTCAAGGGATGCGTTGGATATCTTGATTTACTGTTTTAATTTTTTAGAACTTTTTTAGAGGATGCCGACCCGGAAGTTAAACATGTTGACCCTTGTGTATGACATAGATATTTGTTTCAATCATTTTCTATGCAAGTCTTCTAACTTTTTATTTGCTATATATTTCCGATGCATTTAAATGGTAAAAAAGGGACGATCATTATGTTTATATACCATAATTTACCATTTCTTTTGAAATCCTGTACTAAGTCAGGACCATTTTGATCTTCAATTTCTCTGGTATATCTTTCTTTGTTTTGTCTTTTCAATTCTTGGACATTTGAGATTGGATCTCCAAGTTAGTTATCTTGTTATTACCTTTATTTTTCATATGGTAATAAATTGTTTCTTAAAAAAAAAACACCTCAAAAAGTAGTACGGACTGACATAGGTAATTACATGCAAACCCCCGTCCGAACATGTATTCGATAAAAAATCAGTAAAAATTACTATCCTCGGGGAAGGGATAGGGTTACTTTTCGTATATTTGAATTCGAAAATTAAATACCTTTTAATATCCCCCCAAAAAAAACCTTATCCCATTATTGACGCTGAAAACTGAAGATAAAGATTGGTATCGTGTATTCATTTACAAATACTCAAAAATGGTTATTCAATCAACAAAAATTTTAAAGATGTATGTTCAGTATATAAGAAAAGTTTAAAAGATAAATCAATATATAATTATGTTTCTTTATTCTTTTTTAAACTGCGATTAAATGGTTGGTCTTGTCATACAATTAGGAAGTAAATATTCTTAACCTTATTATATCATTAGATTTTTCCCCAACTAATCACATAAATCAACCTGAAAATGCCGGCTATTCCAGCGGCATGTATCATCGCCTTCCACACGTACTAGTATATAGAAAGTCCCCCCCCTTTTTCCGAGTCAATGTCTAAAAATCCTTGATCAAAAAACAAATATAATATGTCAAAATGGTCAAAACCTACCTCTATGGTCTATTTTTAGCCACGACGATTATATTTTTCCTTAAAAAAGTCAAAATTCCGCATCATACACTAAAAAAAAACCACGCCATGCTGGACTTTTAGTGTCAGAGCAGTTAAAGTTTGAAAAAGTTAACAGACGGACGGACGACAAAGATTAATGCTCGCATGACCCTTCGGTTCAGGTGAGCAAAAATGTGTATAGGAAAATTGTACGATATTGCGATTTTTTGGTTTTTAGATATTACCATTTTCGCGCGTTTTCTTATTGTTCGCTAGCTTATTGTTCGCTAGCTTGATTTTTGTTATTGTTCGCTGGCTTATTGTTCGCTAGCTTGAGTTTAGTAAATTGGCATGTTATAGCAGAAGGTGACACAGGGTAAACATTTATGTGATAAATTTGAGATACTTAGATGGTGTTCAGAAAATATCATTATTGCTAAATCCACATTCGTTTCTACAGGTTCAAATTCAATTGCTATTAATTTAAAAATTCGTACGAACTGAGGTTTTAATACTATATAGCATACATGGTCACATTTTGTAACACACATTACGTACACAAACGTACATGTTGTCAGTAAAGAAGAGCACATTACGATACTGCCATAACAATCTATTTTTTTTTATTCCAGAAATACATTAGTAGCCTTTACATGCAGAAGTTCAAATGATTTTTAAAAAAAAACTTAAACCTAAATACTGACCTTGCTGCAATATAAGTAACTGTTACAGTTTTTTAACAACTATTAAAAATGAAATGACAAATTATAAGAATTAATTGATATGGATATTTGCCACAATGTATCTCTAGTTTACTTTACCATTTACAGATATACAAGTACCTTAAGCCTGTACAGTGGAAAAGGGGGTACAAGAAGTGAACATGGCTCTGGGTTTGATGTTGTCACTGAATTAGTGAATCCTTTGAATTTCAAGCATCACCATGTTTTAGTAGACAATACATTTTGTAGCCCTTACTAGGCCATTATTTATTTGAGAGAGACACGTATTTGACGGGGACTGTCAGGGTCCATAGGAAAGGCATGCCAAGGTCTTTCAAAACAACTAGGGTACAAAGAGATGAACGTGAAGTAAGACAACAAGGCAGCTTAATAGCAATGAAATATGGGGATAGAAAACAAGTCACGTTCTTGTCTACCTTTTCATCATCTAGGTTCGTTTGAAATGCTCTACAAAGTTTAAGTTAACATTGTCTTTAAATATTGTCGAATGATCTGCTGGCTATTTTTCATTGTGATTTTTTAAATTACCGTTTCTTTATGTTTGTTGTGTAGCGATCATTTAATCCACATCCCTTTATCGTGTCTATTCAGTACCTTCTCCGCTTCGGGAATATCTAATGCATTCCAAGCTGAAGGACATGGTCTTTGATATGCCAGCTTCAGAAGTTCAGGAATAATTTAAGAACCTTCCTTACGCTATTAATGTCAGTGTCAAGCTCTCGTAGGAAAGACGCACTGTCGTTTCTAATTCTGTGTCTTCTTAGTGACAAAAAATAAACACGTTGCTGGCTTGCTTTCAAATCTTTCCACCCTGAATACTTAATATTTGGTTTGAATACTTAATATTTGGTTATTCCCTATTTTAAATGTAGAAATTGCTCGATCATGAGTTTTATCAGACCGGGTTTCTGGACAACAAGTTTATTCTGACACTCATTTTCATTTTCCCCTTGCTCACCAAGTTCGCAAGTATCTTCCCTATAAGGTTTACCTGGTTCATCAAGATTTTCAAAGCTGTTATTTCTCATCTGCGTTTCCATCTATTCAGATTCATTCTTGTCAGCGTCTTCTCATGCACAAGAAGGTATTAAATTTTACCTCAGTTAACCCTCTGAGTCCCATAGGACCATTTATGACCCGCACCGACAGAGTACCAAAGGGACACATATGTCCACAAGATACTACTTTTTTTACAAATTTAACCAATGACAGAATACTGCCTAATAAACCGTCAATACGCGATTATTTTTTTTCAAAATAGATCTTAATTGATTATCTTAGTGGTTGATCATATGTTTGAATAAAAGAAAAGAAATATGAAATGTAATGAGTTAGTATTTACATAAGATTTCAGCCATTATACACATAGAACAGTGAATAAAGTTCTACTAATATTTATTGAATACCATATCATTATTTTGCTTGATTGATCATAAAATATTTAGCTCTTCAGTTTTATTATAATTTTGCTAATATAAATCTACAAATATTTTCCTCGAAGATAAGTATTGTAACAGCGTATTTTTGAACTAAATGACGTCATTATTGAAATAATGACGTCATTGACGGGCACCTTGCTGAAATATTCAATAAACGTAAAAAGCGGACCAAAATTTCGTTTATTATACCAATAAAATATGACTTAGTTACACACTTTTAAAACAAATATTAAATTAATAACATACTTACATTATATTTCTAAAATTATACAAAATTAATTTGATTGTAGACAATAAAACGATAAAGACGCAAGCTAAAGAAAAAAATTGTCGGTTGCATTCTATGATTGTACCGCTATTTGTGCTTTTATACACAATGTATATATGCAGATAATTGTAAAAGTACTAAACATTGTCATAATGTTATTCCGTTATTTCTTTACGTTGCCGCGATGGAATTAACTTGAAAATTACACAATACGGATGTTTTGATTGCGGGAAATTTCAAAAATGTCGGACGAAAATAGTGACTTTGAAGACGATGGCTCAGAAATGAGTATATTTGCAGAGGAAGATGAAGCCGTTGAATCCGATGAAAGTGATTTAAATGACTCCCTTGATGAACAACAGGATGATGTAAACATAAGAAGGCCATGGATAAATATAAATGATCCAGAATTACACCAAGTTACCCCTGATATCATTGAATTTACAGAACATTTTGGTCCAATAAACCCTCCCCCTGTTAGTAGCCAGCCCATTGAGTATGTTGACCGTTTAATGGCTGATCCTGCTCTTGGTTCATCTTTAATTGATACTCTTGTCGAAGAAACAAATAGATATGCTCAATGTTTTATAGAAAATTCAGATAGTCCAGTTTCTTGGTCTGACACAAATGCTGATGAAATGAGGGCATTTCTTGGTTTATTTCTAACAATGGGCATTGTGAAGAAACCAAGTATTAGAAAGTATTGGAATTTCTCCGAAAATTCTTGGTTGTGTCACACGCCGTCTTTTAAATCTGTCATGTCAAGAAATAGATTCCAAAGTATTCTAAGATTTCTTCACTGCAATGACAACAGTAATGAGATACCAAGGGGTCAAGAAGGACACGACCATGCATTTAAAATTAGGCCTATACTAGATTTAGTAAACATAACATTTAAGGACAACTATGATTTGGCTCGTGATGTAACTGTTGATGAGTCTATGGTTGGGTTCAAAGGTCGACACTATTTGGTCCAGTATATGCCAGGGAAAAAAACCCACAGATGGGGTCCAAAATGGCATGTTCTAGCAGAAGGTGACACAGGGTAAACATTTATGTGATAAATTTGAAATACTCAGACTAATCGTGAAATTAGAGGTGTTTTTTGTTGGTTTTAAATTAACCCAAACAAAAATGTAATTTAGATGGTGTTCAAAAATATCATTATTGCTAAATCCACATTCGTTTCTACATGTTCAAATTCAATTGGCCTATTAATTTAAAATTCGTACGAACTGAGGTCTTAATACTATATAGCATACATGTGGTCACATTTTGTACACAAATGCACATGTTGTCAGTACAGAAGAGCACATTACGATACTGCCATAACAATCTATTTTTTATTCCAGAAATACATTAGTAGCCTTTACATGCAGAAGTTCAAATGATTTAAAAAATAACTTCAACCTAAATACTGACCTTGCTGCAATATAAGTTAAATTTTTTTTAACAATTATTAAAAATAAATTGACAAATTATAAGAATTGATTGATATGGATTTTTGCCACAATGTATCTCTGGTTTACCATTTATAGATATACAAGTACCTTAAGCCTGTACAGTGGAAAAGGAGGTACAAGAAGTGAACATGGCTCTGGGTTTGATGTTGTCACTGAATTAGTGAACCCTTTGAATTTCAAGCATCACCATGTTTTAGTAGACAATGCATTTTGTAGCCCTTACTTGTGCCACTATTTATTTGAGAGAGACACGTATTTGACGGGAACTGTCAGGGTCCATAGGAAAGGCATGCCAGGGTCTTTCAAAACAACTAGGGTACCAAGAGGTGAACGTGAAGTGAGGCAACAAGGAAGCTTAATGGCAATGAAATATGGGGATAGAAAACAAGTCACGTTCTTGTCTACCTTTTCATCATCTAGGTTCGTTTGAAATACTCTTCCAAGTTTAAGTTAACATCGTCTTCAAATTTTGTCGAATGATAGTATTGATAAAATGGTCTCTTGATTTTTCTAGACTAAATCATACAAACTTTTATTCTAATTCATTTTTCGTAAGGGTGATTCACCGTTTGTTTTAAATGTGTATCAAATGCATAAATATGTTTTTGTTTTAATGAATTTACCTATTTTATTTTAAATGTTTAGCATTCAATTGCTATGTTTATGCATATTATATCCTAAAAAAAAAATTGAAGTTACACTGTTCCACATAATTGCTACATGTACATGAACTGTTTTATAGAAATACCAGGACAACTAACTCCAGAGGAATTAGGAAAACCATTCCACAGGTTGTTGATCTATACAATAAAAAGATGGGTGGCGTGGATTTAGCCGATCAACATATTCAATCTTATGATCCAGCAATAAGATCACTCAAAATGTGGAAAAAGCTTCTGTTCAACATTATCTTAAGAGTATTAGGTTTGCACATTTCTATCCCTTTAAGGGACGGACCATTTAACTTGAAGGGGGGCCTTGGTTTTTTGTTTTGATGAGAAAAAATTTTTCCGCGCAAAGCGCGGACAAAATATTTATTTTTCGAAGGCGTCGCGACCTAATATTTTTTTTCATTATCAGCATTATTTTTTATAGCAGAAGTCCTTCTTCAGAATATTTTTTTTCTTAACCTCAGCTGCCAAAATATTTTTTTCATCAAAATCAATTTTCAGAATATTTTTTTAGGAAAAAACCAAGGCCCCCCCTTTCAAGTTGGTCGGTCCCTAAATATATTCATTTTGTCAATAAAATTTTGAAAGTCCCTATCCTCGTCTGTTAGTTACTCGTGCAAATATAACATAGACATCTTACGGTCTTTTTTTAAAATAAACAAGCAGCAAACATGTTCTCAATATAAGAAGTGGTTCACATTTTCGTATAATTTATAAACGATTTTAATAATGTACTGACTCAACTGATGAGTACATGTACAAAGGTATGTAATTAAAACTTTTAAAAAGTATTGCTAAATTTTTATGATTTATCATTTATTTCAGCAAACGCCTTTATAATCTACAAAAGCGTTAACAAGTTCAACCCCCGCAAGATGGACAAGCTGCAATTTTGGATGAGTGTATGTACATCATTGGTAGGACAGTTCCGTAATCCAAGGGCCGAGAGGGGAAGACCAGCTTTGACAGCAGCACCTTTGAGAATGACAGGGAAACATTTCCCATTTAAACTCCAAGGTCACTTTCATAATAATAAAAAAAATATATGAAATTAAAAAAAACAAAACAGTTTAGTCAAATAAATAATATCAAAAGGACATACACTGTATATATTCATACGTAATCAGTATTGAGTTTTGTCTTCTGAGATTAATATTTTTCAACATACACTTCATGACGGGGAAAATATTTGCTACATCCTAACTGTTAACTAATAAAACTTCGAAAATCTACAAATTCAAAAGTTTTATTAATAACTTGCTTTTTTGTAGATCGTAAAAGGAAGCGTTGTCGTGTATGTAAACGCAAAAGCAGAATACATTGCCCTACCTGTCATGTAGCCCTGTGCATTGGAGAGTGTTTCCGGAGGTTCCATTCAACCAGAAATTATTGGCGGCATTGACACTTCTTTTTAAAATAAAATCTCATCCTTACTGGTCCTGACTGTGAATCTGACTGACTTTTTTTATTTTGTAGTACAAATATCCATTCAATCTTTTATAGTTCAACCGGCGCTTCTTTATTCACTTGTTCAGCGTTGTGTATTAATAGGTTTTTATGTGTAGCAGGTACCCGTCAAATTGATTTTTCAACACACTACACAACAAGAGGCTCCCAGGAGCCTGAATCGCTCACCTGACAAATGTGCCTGAAGTAAAGGTTATAAGGCAAAATCTATTTAACGTTGAAAGGGTCATAAGATTAATAAGGGGGTCATCTGACAATATGGTGGATCTAAAGGTGCTGATCACTTTTGTTCTCAATCAAAATCTAAAAATCTGTCACCCTTTTTGAGTTATTTGCAAAAAAATGCAGTTTAACCTAATGTTCTATTTTTAGCCACAGCGGCCATGTTTTACAACCAATCAAAAATCCCCACTACTGTTCTATACACCTAATAATAATAAGCAATAATACCAAGTTTGGTTCCATTTGGACTTAAAGTGTCAGAGGAGTTAACATTTTCGATATATGGAAATGCAGTAAAAATGCTCAATTTTGACGTTCCAAGGGCAATAACTCCTCAAAGGAAAGGTCCTACAACGTTGACCCTGTTACAAATTTTGTAGATCTTGATGAGCTAAACAAAATGCAATTTAAATTTCTCAAATATCTTGTATAGTTTTCAAGATATTGAGCTAAACAGGTGCAAAAATTCCACAAAAAGGGCAATAACTCCTACATGGGTTGTTGGATTTTCTTAAAAAATTCAGAGCTGGTAGATCTTGAGGTGCTGATCACTTTTGTTCCCAATCAAAATTTTTAAATCTGTCACCGTTTTCCAGTTATTTGCAAAAAACTGCCATTTACCCCTATGTTCTATTTTTAGCCACAGCGGCCATGTTTTACGACCAATCAAAAATCCCCACATCAGTTCTATACACCTAATGCTAATAAACAACCATACCAAGTTTGGTTCCATTTGGACTTAAAGTGTCAGAGGAGTTAACGTTTTCAATGTAATGAGGAAATGCTGTTAAAATGCTAAATTTTGACGTTCTAAGGGCAATAACTCCTAAAAGGAAAGGTCCTACTACGTTGACCCCGTTACATATTTTGTAGATCTTGATGTGCTTAACAATATGCAATTTAAATTTCTAAAATATCTTGTATAGTTTTCAAGATATTGAGCTAAACAGGTGCAAAATTTGCAAAAAATCCACAAAAAGGGCAATAACTCCTACATGGGTCGTTGGATTTTCTTCAAAATTTCAGAGCTGGTAGATCTTGAGGTGCTGATCACTTTTGTAACCAATCAAAATTTTGAAATCTGTCACCATTTTCGAGTTATTTGCAAAAAACTGCCATTTACCCCTATGTTCTATTTTTAGCCACAGCCGCCATGTTTTACAACCAATCAAAAATCCCCACATCAGTTCTACACACCTAATGCTAATAAACAACTATACCAAGTTTGGTTCCATTTGGACTTAAAGTGTCAGAGGAGTTAACGTTTTCAATTAAATGAGGAAATGCTGTTAAAATGCTAAATTTTTGACATTCTAAGGGCAATAACTCCTAAAAGGAAAGGTCCTACAACGTTGACCCTGTTACATATTTAGTAGATCTTGATGTGCTTAACAATATGCAATTTAAATTTCTCAAATATCTAGTATAGTTTTCAAGATATTGAGCTAAACAGGTGCACAATTTGCAAAAAATCCACAAAAAGGGCAATAACTCCTACATGGGTCGTTGGATTTTCTTCAAAATTTCAGGGTAGGTAGATCTTGAGGTGCTGATCACTTTTAACCTTGCCAGAATTTTGATATCTGTAGCCGTTTTTGAGTTATTTGCAAAAAACTGCATTTTACCCCTATGTTCTATTTTTAGCCATGGCGGCCATGTTTTACGACGAATCAAAAATCCCCACATCAGTTCTAAGCACCGAATGCTAATGAACAACCATACCAAGTTTGGTTGCAATTGGACTTATGGTGTCAGAGGAGTTAACGTTTTAAAAAGTTTACGGACGACGGACGACAGACGACGGACGACGGACGACGGACAGACGACGGACGGACGACGGACGCCAAGTGATGACAATAGCTCATATGACCCTTCGGGTCAGGTGAGCTAAAAACGTCATAAATAGGGATATGAGATATGACGTCACTGACGTTAACGCATAATAACATTGTAAAAATAAACATACATATATTGACAATGTGTTTGTATTCTTGTGATTGGTTTTCAATGTCCTAAAATGGGAGATATATGGAATAGAAAATCAGATAAAAAGGGTGTTTTTTCAAGGAAATAATGCATATTTCCACCAAAAATAGTAATGCAAACATGGGACTCAGAGGGTTAAAGCTTTCTGGTTTCTTAATAACCACTCACACTTTTTTGGCACGCATGGTCTCGGATTTTGATGAAACTTTGCACATGTGCTTTTTACAAGGACTTATGAAGAAAAATGGGTCCAAAAGTTGTTTACATGATTTGGTTGGTAGGTAACGGGTCACCATATTTTTCCCTCCAAAATCAGACTTTTCAGGAGTAAAAATGCTCTTTATTCAATTAGACATGGTGCCATTAATACACTTTCGTAACACAAAGTAAGGGTTGGTTGATAGAATTGATCATAATATGTATCTAAGAAAATGTAAATTACTTTTGAAAACTAAATTCTGGTTGTTCAATAGTTGCATAAGAAAAGGGAGGGAACTCCAATTTTTGAAATGGAGAGTTTTAATCATTTTTAGGGCCTTGTAGAACCACAGTGCAGTCATGTTGGCTATATCCAAAAACATTATAACTAACTTCCATATCATGTTAGTTCATGCATGAAAAAAAAGTTACGGGGATTGTTGTTGCTAAGGCCGTTGCTATGGTAACGAAAATTCCTCGTTTTGTCAAGTTTGATTCCATCCCAGAATGTAATTTTTCTGGGAGAGCATTTCCAGTTGCCTCTTCATCTGACCACTGCAGTTTTGTCTTTATTAATTATCACTGCTGACTTGAAGCTTATTACAGTTTTACCGGACTTGATACAACATCTACAATGATGGTCTCAAAGGGAGAATGCCACTGTTATTACCTGTTCCCTCTCTGACCCTTTACACAGACTCCAGATTGATGGGTGGGAGAGCTTATCTAGAGGAAGACCTGATATCAGGTCAGGGGAATCCGGCTCAACAGCAGAACCACACATCAACCATCTAGAAATGGGAGAATGCCACTTTTATTTCCTGTCCTCTCTCTGACCCTTTACATAGACTCCAGATTGATGGGTGGGAGAGCTTATCTAGAGGAAGACCTGATATCAGGTCAGGGGAATCCGGCTCAACAGCAGAACCACACATCAACCATCTAGAAATGGGAGAATGCCACTTTTATTTCCTGTCCTCTCTCTGACCCTTTACATAGACTCCAGATTGATGGGTGGGAGAGCTTATCTAGAGGAAGACCTGATATCAGGTCAGGGGAATCCGGCTCAACAGCAGAACCACACATCAACCATCTAGAAATGGGAGAATGCCACTTTTATTATCTGTCCCCTCTCTGACCCTTTACACAGACTCCAGATTGATGGGTGGGAGAGCTTATCTAGAGGGAGACCTGATATCAGGTCAGGGGACTCTTGCTTTACAGCAGAACCACACATCTAGAAATGAGAACAGTGCTCTTAGCTCTAACTCATTTTCTAGATTCTCTTCGTAACAACAGACAACACTACAGTGGCTGCTTGCCCCTAGAATCAGGGAGGAGATACATTCAGATATATTGTCATAGCAAAGAGGTATTACTTTTTTGTTCAGTATGTGAGTTAGTGAGTTGATGTTTAACGCCATAGTTGCACTGTATATGTTATATTAGGGCGATAAACATGAACAGGATGGTAACATTAACTTGAAATGAAGAATAGAAAAATTTGGGGTAAGGTTCCCACTAAGGAACAGAAAAATTATGAAGACCACTGGAAATGGGGATTCGTAATATAGACTTGACAACCCCCTGCAGACGAGGACAGTCCTACCCAATAAAGCCACATAGGGTACACACTTGGTTGCTCTGTGGGCTGAGCACTAACTAGCTGTCAGAATTCCAAGACCCTTAGTCTCTTCTTACTACAAGCTAGGCTCTGTTGCAGGCTTATTCGCCATTCGAGCCCCTCATGGGATTTTTAGGTTCATTAATCATGTTCCATTGACAGAACTACGCACTCTAGATCAATTCAATATTCCAGCGGATTCGCTCAGTCGATCTCTTTCTCTAGTGACAGAGTGGGAACTTTCACCAGCGATATTCAGTGCGATAACGTTTCATTGTTGGTGTCCGCACTTAAGACTTATTTGCAACAGCTCTAAATCACAAGCAAGAAACCTGTCTCCATTTCTGGATCTTCTAGCATATGCAAAAGACGCTATGTCTCTTTCTTTGGTAGGAATGTTCGCGTACGCTTTGCCTCCCTTCAGGCTCCTATCTCAAGCTCATAATTCATAAGATCTGTCGGGAATCTTGCAAGATCATTCTTATTGCACCAGCTTGACCAAGACGAGCTTAGTTTACTGATCTACTTCAATCTTCTACCATGGATATAGCCTCCTTGTTCGAACGTTTTGGTTTTAAGTACTTTTCGTTGTCAACAGTTTTGGAATTTGACCTTCCAATGTTTTGATTTAAATGCTACTGATGATAGGTTACTCCTTGAAATATCGATATATAACATATCCAAATTAACACGCCTGGTTACTCTACGGAAGGATCTCAGAGACTTTTTTTCGCTTAGTGGGCTTCCAGTTACAACTCTGATTGTGGTCCTGTCGACAGTCTACAGAGAGAGTCTAAGAGGCCAAATGGTCCGTCTTCTTTGCTTGGTGTGGTGACAGGGAAATTGATCCAATCAATATCTCTGTACAACAGCTAGCTGATTTCTTAGTTTCTCTCTTTCAAGTAAATGATCTATCACCTTCAACTATGAAAAGTTATTTCTAGCACTAAACCAGATCAACTTCTTCTTCAAGATTCTTTCTTCCTTTAAAGAAATGTATTTCTGACTTGTCCGAGAAATCCATCTCAAGATGAACATGTGACACTATTATGTTACATTGTAGCTTACACATCCTTAGGTAAGGAAGTTTTGGTTTAGCATGCAGCTACAGCTCATGAGCTCAGAGCTATTGCAGCATCACGTCCTTTATCTAATTCAGCCACAGTTTTTGATGTTTTATCTGCTGGGTTTTGGGGGTGTTAAATTTCTTTCACTTTCCATTAACTCCCAGTTAATGGAGCGCCTCTGATGAGTCTTGAATAGACGAAACGCGCGTCAGGCGTAGCAAAATTTATTGTCTGGAACTTTGTTGTCATTTGTATTTCGAACACACGTGAAGGTTAGCACTGCTGGTGGAGTGTAAATTCCCCGAGGTTAGCCCGCTCCGGCACCAACACTTTTTGAGTTGGAGAATACATCAAAGCTTTAAATTATCCGTCTAAATTTCAAAATTGTCTAAACCCTAAGGTTCTTCCTACCCCAGACATAGGTTGATTATCTTAGTAATAAATTGGTTCCCCAGTTTGGTATTTTTGGTTATACTGTTCTATGCTCTTCATATTTATACAGTGTTTGGCATTTTCAATATTTTTGGTAGAGCGCCTCTGATGAGTCTTGAATAGACGAAACGCGCGTCAGGCGTAGCAAAATTTATTGTCTGGAACTTTGTTGTCATTTGTATTTCGAACACACGTGAAGGTTAGCACTGCTGGTGGAGTGTAAATTCCCCGAGGTTAGCCCGCTCCGGCACCAACACTTTTTGAGTTGGAGAATACATCAAAGCTTTAAATTATCCGTCTAAATTTCAAAATTGTCTAAACCCTAAGGTTCTTCCTACCCCAGACATAGGTTGATTATCTTAGTAATAAATTGGTTCCCCAGTTTGGTATTTTTGGTTATACTGTTCTATGCTCTTCATATTTATACAGTGTTTGGCATTTTCAATATTTTTGGTAGAGCGCCTCTGATGAGTCTTGAATAGACGAAACGCGCGTCAGGCGTAGCAAAATTTATTGTCTGGAACTTTGTTGTCATTTGTATTTCGAACACACGTGAAGGTTAGCACTGCTGGTGGAGTGTAAATTCCCCGAGGTTAGCCCGCTCCGGCACCAACACTTTTTGAGTTGGAGAATACATCAAAGCTTTAAATTATCCGTCTAAATTTCAAAATTGTCTAAACCCTAAGGTTCTTCCTACCCCAGACATAGGTTGATTATCTTAGTAATAAATTGG
Source organism: Arcuatula senhousia (assembly GCA_963971305.1). Taxonomy (NCBI): domain Eukaryota; kingdom Metazoa; phylum Mollusca; class Bivalvia; order Mytilida; family Mytilidae; genus Arcuatula; species Arcuatula senhousia. Next base: position 36,222,288 of record OZ020307.1, on the reverse strand, counting down.
TTCCCCAGTTTGGTATTTTTGGTTATACTGTTCTATGCTCTTCATATTTATACAGTGTTTGGCATTTTCAATATTTTTGGTAGAGCGCCTCTGATGAGTCTTGAATAGACGAAACGCGCGTCAGGCGTAGCAAAATTTATTGTCTGGAACTTTGTTGTCATTTGTATTTCGAACACACGTGAAGGTTAGCACTGCTGGTGGAGTGTAAATTCCCCGAGGTTAGCCCGCTCCGGCACCAACACTTTTTGAGTTGGAGAATACATCAAAGCTTTAAATTATCCGTCTAAATTTCAAAATTGTCTAAACCCTAAGGTTCTTCCTACCCCAGACATAGGTTGATTATCTTAGTAATAAATTGGTTCCCCAGTTTGGTATTTTTGGTTATACTGTTCTATGCTCTTCATATTTATACAGTGTTTGGCATTTTCAATATTTTTGGTAGAGCGCCTCTGATGAGTCTTGAATAGACGAAACGCGCGTCAGGCGTAGCAAAATTTATTGTCTGGAACTTTGTTGTCATTTGTATTTCGAACACACGTGAAGGTTAGCACTGCTGGTGGAGTGTAAATTCCCCGAGGTTAGCCCGCTCCGGCACCAACACTTTTTGAGTTGGAGAATACATCAAAGCTTTAAATTATCCGTCTAAATTTCAAAATTGTCTAAACCCTAAGGTTCTTCCTACCCCAGACATAGGTTGATTATCTTAGTAATAAATTGGTTCCCCAGTTTGGTATTTTTGGTTATACTGTTCTATGCTCTTCATATTTATACAGTGTTTGGCATTTTCAATATTTTTGGTAGAGCGCCTCTGATGAGTCTTGAATAGACGAAACGCGCGTCAGGCGTAGCAAAATTTATTGTCTGGAACTTTGTTGTCATTTGTATTTCGAACACACGTGAAGGTTAGCACTGCTGGTGGAGTGTAAATTCCCCGAGGTTAGCCCGCTCCGGCACCAACACTTTTTGAGTTGGAGAATACATCAAAGCTTTAAATTATCCGTCTAAATTTCAAAATTGTCTAAACCCTAAGGTTCTTCCTACCCCAGACATAGGTTGATTATCTTAGTAATAAATTGGTTCCCCAGTTTGGTATTTTTGGTTATACTGTTCTATGCTCTTCATATTTATACAGTGTTTGGCATTTTCAATATTTTTGGTAGAGCGCCTCTGATGAGTCTTGAATAGACGAAACGCGCGTCAGGCGTAGCAAAATTTATTGTCTGGAACTTTGTTGTCATTTGTATTTCGAACACACGTGAAGGTTAGCACTGCTGGTGGAGTGTAAATTCCCCGAGGTTAGCCCGCTCCGGCACCAACACTTTTTGAGTTGGAGAATACATCAAAGCTTTAAATTATCCGTCTAAATTTCAAAATTGTCTAAACCCTAAGGTTCTTCCTACCCCAGACATAGGTTGATTATCTTAGTAATAAATTGGTTCCCCAGTTTGGTATTTTTGGTTATACTGTTCTATGCTCTTCATATTTATACAGTGTTTGGCATTTTCAATATTTTTGGTAGAGCGCCTCTGATGAGTCTTGAATAGACGAAACGCGCGTCAGGCGTAGCAAAATTTATTGTCTGGAACTTTGTTGTCATTTGTATTTCGAACACACGTGAAGGTTAGCACTGCTGGTGGAGTGTAAATTCCCCGAGGTTAGCCCGCTCCGGCACCAACACTTTTTGAGTTGGAGAATACATCAAAGCTTTAAATTATCCGTCTAAATTTCAAAATTGTCTAAACCCTAAGGTTCTTCCTACCCCAGACATAGGTTGATTATCTTAGTAATAAATTGGTTCCCCAGTTTGGTATTTTTGGTTATACTGTTCTATGCTCTTCATATTTATACAGTGTTTGGCATTTTCAATATTTTTGGTAGAGCGCCTCTGATGAGTCTTGAATAGACGAAACGCGCGTCAGGCGTAGCAAAATTTATTGTCTGGAACTTTGTTGTCATTTGTATTTCGAACACACGTGAAGGTTAGCACTGCTGGTGGAGTGTAAATTCCCCGAGGTTAGCCCGCTCCGGCACCAACACTTTTTGAGTTGGAGAATACATCAAAGCTTTAAATTATCCGTCTAAATTTCAAAATTGTCTAAACCCTAAGGTTCTTCCTACCCCAGACATAGGTTGATTATCTTAGTAATAAATTGGTTCCCCAGTTTGGTATTTTTGGTTATACTGTTCTATGCTCTTCATATTTATACAGTGTTTGGCATTTTCAATATTTTTGGTAGAGCGCCTCTGATGAGTCTTGAATAGACGAAACGCGCGTCAGGCGTAGCAAAATTTATTGTCTGGAACTTTGTTGTCATTTGTATTTCGAACACACGTGAAGGTTAGCACTGCTGGTGGAGTGTAAATTCCCCGAGGTTAGCCCGCTCCGGCACCAACACTTTTTGAGTTGGAGAATACATCAAAGCTTTAAATTATCCGTCTAAATTTCAAAATTGTCTAAACCCTAAGGTTCTTCCTACCCCAGACATAGGTTGATTATCTTAGTAATAAATTGGTTCCCCAGTTTGGTATTTTTGGTTATACTGTTCTATGCTCTTCATATTTATACAGTGTTTGGCATTTTCAATATTTTTGGTAGAGCGCCTCTGATGAGTCTTGAATAGACGAAACGCGCGTCAGGCGTAGCAAAATTTATTGTCTGGAACTTTGTTGTCATTTGTATTTCGAACACACGTGAAGGTTAGCACTGCTGGTGGAGTGTAAATTCCCCGAGGTTAGCCCGCTCCGGCACCAACACTTTTTGAGTTGGAGAATACATCAAAGCTTTAAATTATCCGTCTAAATTTCAAAATTGTCTAAACCCTAAGGTTCTTCCTACCCCAGACATAGGTTGATTATCTTAGTAATAAATTGGTTCCCCAGTTTGGTATTTTTGGTTATACTGTTCTATGCTCTTCATATTTATACAGTGTTTGGCATTTTCAATATTTTTGGTAGAGCGCCTCTGATGAGTCTTGAATAGACGAAACGCGCGTCAGGCGTAGCAAAATTTATTGTCTGGAACTTTGTTGTCATTTGTATTTCGAACACACGTGAAGGTTAGCACTGCTGGTGGAGTGTAAATTCCCCGAGGTTAGCCCGCTCCGGCACCAACACTTTTTGAGTTGGAGAATACATCAAAGCTTTAAATTATCCGTCTAAATTTCAAAATTGTCTAAACCCTAAGGTTCTTCCTACCCCAGACATAGGTTGATTATCTTAGTAATAAATTGGTTCCCCAGTTTGGTATTTTTGGTTATACTGTTCTATGCTCTTCATATTTATACAGTGTTTGGCATTTTCAATATTTTTGGTAGAGCGCCTCTGATGAGTCTTGAATAGACGAAACGCGCGTCAGGCGTAGCAAAATTTATTGTCTGGAACTTTGTTGTCATTTGTATTTCGAACACACGTGAAGGTTAGCACTGCTGGTGGAGTGTAAATTCCCCGAGGTTAGCCCGCTCCGGCACCAACACTTTTTGAGTTGGAGAATACATCAAAGCTTTAAATTATCCGTCTAAATTTCAAAATTGTCTAAACCCTAAGGTTCTTCCTACCCCAGACATAGGTTGATTATCTTAGTAATAAATTGGTTCCCCAGTTTGGTATTTTTGGTTATACTGTTCTATGCTCTTCATATTTATACAGTGTTTGGCATTTTCAATATTTTTGGTAGAGCGCCTCTGATGAGTCTTGAATAGACGAAACGCGCGTCAGGCGTAGCAAAATTTATTGTCTGGAACTTTGTTGTCATTTGTATTTCGAACACACGTGAAGGTTAGCACTGCTGGTGGAGTGTAAATTCCCCGAGGTTAGCCCGCTCCGGCACCAACACTTTTTGAGTTGGAGAATACATCAAAGCTTTAAATTATCCGTCTAAATTTCAAAATTGTCTAAACCCTAAGGTTCTTCCTACCCCAGACATAGGTTGATTATCTTAGTAATAAATTGGTTCCCCAGTTTGGTATTTTTGGTTATACTGTTCTATGCTCTTCATATTTATACAGTGTTTGGCATTTTCAATATTTTTGGTAGAGCGCCTCTGATGAGTCTTGAATAGACGAAACGCGCGTCAGGCGTAGCAAAATTTATTGTCTGGAACTTTGTTGTCATTTGTATTTCGAACACACGTGAAGGTTAGCACTGCTGGTGGAGTGTAAATTCCCCGAGGTTAGCCCGCTCCGGCACCAACACTTTTTGAGTTGGAGAATACATCAAAGCTTTAAATTATCCGTCTAAATTTCAAAATTGTCTAAACCCTAAGGTTCTTCCTACCCCAGACATAGGTTGATTATCTTAGTAATAAATTGGTTCCCCAGTTTGGTATTTTTGGTTATACTGTTCTATGCTCTTCATATTTATACAGTGTTTGGCATTTTCAATATTTTTGGTAGAGCGCCTCTGATGAGTCTTGAATAGACGAAACGCGCGTCAGGCGTAGCAAAATTTATTGTCTGGAACTTTGTTGTCATTTGTATTTCTATGACTGCAGATGAGATTGGCTGCACAAAGATAAATTCTCCCCTGTCAGAGAATTGTTTAAAGTAACATAAATTTTCATTATATAAATACCAAAATAATAATTGTTCCCATCCATTTCCCTTTCCTTCCCTTCGTCTCTAGTAGGATCCTTCTTTTCGCTTGGGGAAATTGAATGGGTCCAACAAAGGCATGTAAAGAGGCAGTCAGTGGATCACCTCATCCCTGTATTGGATTCCTAAGTTACATAAAAATCAATGCAAACAGCGCTTCATTGCAGGGTCATCCAAATGTACAACTAAGCCTCTTTCAGTTCTGTTGACTAAGATATTCAACCTATGTCTGGGGTAGGAAAAACCTTAGGGTTTAGACAATTTTGAAATTTAGACGGATAATTTAAAGCTTTGATGTATTCTCCAACTCAAAAGTGTTGGTGCCGGAGCGGGCTAACCTCGGGGAATTTAAACTCCACCAGCAGTGCTAACCTTCACGTGTGTTCGAAATACAAATGACAACAAAGTTCCAGACAATAAATTTTGCTACGCCTGACGCGCGTTTCGTCTATTCAAGACTCATCAGAGGCGCTCTACCAAAAATATTGAAAATGCCAAACACTGTATGAATATGAAGAGCATAGAACAGTATAACCAAAACTTACAAACTGGGGAACCAAATTATTACTAAGATATTCAACCTATGTCTGGGGTAGGAAGAACCTTAGGGTTTAGACAATTTTGAAATTTAGACGGATAATTTAAAGCTTTGATGTATTCTCCAACTCAAAAGTGTTGGTGCCGGAGCGGGCTAACCTCGGGGAATTTAAACTCCACCAGCAGTGCTAACCTTCACGTGTGTTCGAAATACAAATGACAACAAAGTTCCAGACAATAAATTTTGCTACGCCTGACGCGCGTTTCGTCTATTCAAGACTCATCAGAGGCGCTCTACCAAAAATATTGAAAATGCCATGCAAACACTGTATGAATATGAAGAGCATAGAACAGTATAACCAAAACTACCAAACTGGGGAACCAAATTATTACTCAGATATTCAACCTATGTCTGGGGTAGGAAGAACCTTAGGGTTTAGACAATTTTGAAATTTAGACGGATAATTTAAAGCTTTGATGTATTCTCCAACTCAAAAGTGTTGGTGCCGGAGCGGGCTAACCTCGGGGAATTTAAACTCCACCAGCAGTGCTAACCTTCACGTGTGTTCGAAATTCAAATGACAACAAAGTTCCAGACAATAAATTTTGCTACGCCTGACGCGCGTTTCGTCTATTCAAGACTCACCAGAGGCGCTCTACCAAAAATATTGAAAATGCCAAACACTGTATGAATATGAAGAGCATAGAACAGTATAACCAAAACTACCAAACTGAGGAACCAAATTATTACTAAGATATTCAACCTATGTCTGGGGTAGGAAGAACCTTAGGGTTTAGACAATTTTGAAATTTAGACGGATAATTTAAAGCTTTGATGTATTCTCCAACTCAAAAGTGTTGGTGCCGGAGCGGGCTAACCTCGGGGAATTTAAACTCCACCAGCAGTGCTAACCTTCACGTGTGTTCGAAATACAAATGACAACAAAGTTCCAGACAATAAATTTTGCTACGCCTGACGCGCGTTTCGTCTATTCAAGACTCATCAGAGGCGCTCTACCAAATATATTGAAAATGCCAAACACTGTATGAATATGAAGAGCATAGAACAGTATAACCAAAACTACCAAACTGGGGAACCAAATTATTACTAAGATATTCAACCTATGTCTGGGGTAGGAAAAACCTTAGGGTTTAGACAATTTTGAAATTTAGACGGATAATTTAAAGCTTTGATGTATTCTCCAACTCAAAAGTGTTGGTGCCGGAGCGGGCTAACCTCGGGGAATTTAAACTCCACCAGCAGTGCTAACCTTCACGTGTGTTCGAAATACAAATGACAACAAAGTTCCAGACAATAAATTTTGCTACGCCTGACGCGCGTTTCGTCTATTCAAGACTCATCAGAGGCGCTCTACCAAAAATATTGAAAATGCCAAACACTGTATGAATATGAAGAGCATAGAACAGTATAACCAAAACTACCAAACTGGGGAACCAAATTATAACTAAGATATTCAACCTATGTCTGGGGTAGGAAGAACCTTAGGGTTTAGACAATTTTGAAATTTAGACGGATAATTTAAAGCTTTGATGTATTCTCCAACTCAAAAGTGTTGGTGCCGGAGCGGGCTAACCTCGGGGAATTTAAACTCCACCAGCAGTGCTAACCTTCACGTGTGTTCGAAATACAAATGACAACAAAGTTCCAGACAATAAATTTTGCTACGCCTGACGCGCGTTTCGTCTATTCAAGACTCATCAGAGGCGCTCTACCAAAAATATTGAAAATGCCAAACACTGTATGAATATGAAGAGCATAGAACAGTATAACCAAAACTTACAAACTGGGGAACCAAATTCTTACTAAGATATTCAACCTATGTCTGGGGTAGGAAGAACCTTAGGGTTTAGACCATTTTGAAATTTAAACGGATAATTTAAAGCTTTGATGTATTCTCCAACTCAAAAGTGTTGGTGCCGGAGCGGGCTAACCTCGGGGAATTTAAACTCCACCAGCAGTGCTAACCTTCACGTGTGTTCGAAATACAAATGACAACAAAGTTCCAGACAATAAATTTTGCTACGCATGACGCGCGTTTCGTCTATTCAAGACTCATCAGAGGCGCTCTACCAAAAATATTGAAAATGCCAAACACTGTATGAATATGAAGAGCATAGAACAGTATAACCAAAACTACCAAACTGGGGAACCAAATTATTACTAAGATATTCAACCTATGTCTGGGGTAGGAAAAACCTCAGGGTTTAGACAATTTTGAAATTTAGACGGATAATTTAAAGCTTTGATGTATTCTCCAACTCAAAAGTGTTGGTGCCGGAGCGGGCTAACCTCGGGGAATTTAAACTCCACCAGCAGTGCTAACCTTCACGTGTGTTCGAAATACAAATGACAACAAAGTTCCAGACAATAAATTTTGCTACGCCTGACGCGCGTTTCGTCTATTCAAGACTCATCAGAGGCGCTCTACCAAAAATATTGAAAATGCCAAACACTGTATGAATATGAAGAGCATAGAACAGTATAACCAAAACTACCAAACTGGGGAACCAAATTATTACTAAGATATTCAACCTATGTCTGGGGTAGGAAGAACCTTAGGGTTTAGACAATTTTGAAATATGAGACCTGATATGGATAACCCATATGTATTCAGAGTGTTGGAGTAACAAATCAAGTACGTTTAATAGAAGTATGCTGGATCTAAAACTAAATACAGTATATATGATTTGTTTATAGAAAATGATATAAAAAATCCAGCTAAAACGCAAAGACGAAGACTAGGATAAAAATTCTTCCAATCAGACTTTTCAAACAAAACTGATTTTACCGTGTCTGTAATTGATTAAAAGAATGTGATCCCTTGAAAGAAATGGTACATTCAACATAAAAGCAGAAACAAAATCTCGCGAACAACAGGGACAAATGAAATATATTTGACTAGAATGATTAGATCAATAATATACAAGCCATTATGAAATATTAGCCATTGGTTATTCAACACCTATCACTGACATTACAAAAGGGGACTAGTTTGTTGCTCGATATGAGTAGGCAAAATGTCCCTTTGTAGGAAGTTAAATTACCTGACCTTACTTTTCCCCAAATTTCCCAATGGCAGTCGAAACTTGTTACCGATATTTTTTTTGTGTCCTCATCTTGTAAATTTTTCACTTCTTCATTTTTTTTAATTTTGTCATATACTTGTTGATCGTCTACCGGATGAAGCTTGATTTTACCAGACTGAAACCAACGTGGAGGAGAAGAACTAGACAGAAGACTTGTATATCAAATGGATCATAGAAATATGCTTAAATCCTATCTTAATCTGTTACCAGGAATTTAGTGTATAGGTGGTCAGCATACATTCGACCTACCCGGGAAGCCCCTTTAGCTGTTGAAGGTTAGCCATGCCGATGGCAATATTGTAACAGAAGTATTTAGCGAATCGGGTTCGTCATTTATTTGACCTTTCGAATACCATGATATACATTTTTTATTGGGAATTTCAAATTAAGAATGGAACAACTTGCCACGTTAAACACTCCGAGATTTTTTCTAGGTTAGGTTTGGTTAGGTTAGTAATTGACAAACTCCAAGCAGCGAGAATGCGGTTTTATTAATGAGATTAACATGGAAGGTTGATAAAATGAACACGAAATAAGTTCCCGTGTGGGCCTGGGAGGTGAATAGGCCCGTAGCAAAGCCTAGCTTGTCGTAAGAGGCGACAAAGGGTCTTGGGATCCTGACATCGGAGTTAATGTTCAGACCACATAGCGATCAAGGTGTATACATTAGGTGGCTGAAAAGGGTGACCCTCGTCCGCGGAGGTTGTCAGGTCTATAATACGGAAACCCTGACCGCTGATCATAGTGGGCCTACGTGTATGGAGAGTGTCATGATTCATTCACGTAAATGACTCCTTTGTGGACCGTCAAGTAGTGCACCACATAGTCTTACTTTTCCCACTCTGCCCAACTCTCCCCTTTTTCCTGTGGTCTTCAAAATTAATGATTCTTTGTTTCCCATCCCATACCCATATTTCATTAATCATCATCATTTCATGTTCATTTTATCACCCCTATCATGTTCATCGCCTTTAAATAATCTATATAGCGTTGCAAGGCAAGGGCATACAACACCAACTCACTCACTCACAAAAAGCAATTGTCAAAACCAGCTATATATAATCACAGTTAGCTAGTTAGTTATTGTTAAATACTCCAAAGCAGCACAATTTCGGCTATATCCGGGAAATGAACATATATGGGGTGATACAATGAAGATGAAATGATGATGAAGTTAAGGAATTTGGACACAAGGACAATCAGGGAGAAAAACTCTTGACTGCCACTGGAAATAGGAGAGGTGGGTATGGATGGGCAATTTAGCCTCCTGCATGGGGATCTTACGGGTCCTACTTTTGCCGAGACCTGCACCAGTGACGTGACATTTTTTCAACACGGTGTACAACAATGGTTTGAGATCAGATTTTCTACATTATAGCCCGACTACCCCGGCATTCATTATGACAGGGCTACCCCGTTCAACCACCTGGGGAGCACATCCCATTCGCTTTAATTGTGGGTAAAGCTGCCTGACCCGATGTCAGGTTTCCAAGCGTTCTCTATTGGACTTTAACCGATCAGCTTAGCGCTGCTGCGTGCCTATTTGCGACCCGGGACCCGCACGGGTGCCTATAGCTATTCGCATCCAAATTTGAAATTAATAAAATTTCTCATTTCAGTTGTCATGATCTTTTGAAAATTTTAACATTTTTCTAATTGTAAACAATTTGTTTGGTTTTAGATATAAAAAAAACACTACAAACATAACCAATTAATAACATATCAAATTTATATTTGTCAGCAAAAAAATGCATAACTTCGTGCACTTGTCATGTACCCTTTTACATGATTAAATATTCATAAAAATATCATAAACCCTGTTAACACATCTTGTCATAGAATTACTAAAGTAGTTAAATTGACACTACCAAAAACAATCTGATAAAGTAAGTCTATATCCTTTCATCTGATAGATATATGAAATAAAAACAATTTGGCGACAGCATAATTCATATTTATATAATAAAATATTTAAAATATTTAAGTATGTGTTATGACTTTATAGCATTTAGGATAAACTTAAGAAATTAAACGGCTCGCTGAGTCGATCCTGTGAGCAGGTACATAAAAGGACTTTTATACCCATCGATTGTTTTTTGTGACTTTTAAAACCCATATTTATATATGAGATAAAAGAGAGAGGAAGTTCACTTTTAACACCCTTTTACGGTTTTCTTATTGCAAAGCAATTAAAAAGGACTGAGAAATGCACATAAGATTGGCGTCCTTTTGGGCGATTTAGCGGTATATCTTGTTCCCCGTGGTATAATATAATACTATAAACTGAAGATTAGATTTCTTACGTATAAAATAAGCAAACTGTTTACAAATCCGTAAAGTAACTATTCGCAGACGACAGGAGCCGGTCGCCTTTGTAAGGACAATGACAACGGGGTTTTAATTGGCCACTGGCGACTTGCACACCATTCAGCACTTTAAAGAGGCATTTTGAAGGAGACCTTTAAACTATTATAAAATTAACAAATAAACGATTTAGAAAATTTAAAGAAAAAATAAATTAATTTCAATTAAATAGCGTTAGTATTTTAAAATGGCAAATGAAAGTTAAACTATATTACATCATCACGTGTTATTGTGACAAATGAAAAATCCCTTAATTTCAAATTATGTCACTAAAAAGGGTAAAGTACTATAGAGTCCGTTTCTTCAATCGGTAACCCACCAAAGATATCAGCGATAAGAGATATAAAACAAAATTGGTTATTTACCATGTTTACCACCAAGTTTTTTTCATTTGTATGAATGAACGTTAAATAGGGCGTGTGGAGATAAATGCGCATACTCAGCCTGGAGGGGCGTGTCGTAGTATTTTTTAACAAATTACTGACATATTCATAATTCACGTGATATCCATAATTCTACGTCGAGGTTTATTTATAATGTTTAATATTCGATAATTATGTATTTCTATCAGTTGTTTAGTATTTTGTCTACGATATTTCGTGGTATTTAATTGGGATAAAAAATTACAATGAAATGTGATAAATGGGTGAATGTGAAAAATAGTGTGCTAAATACATTTTAATTTGTGAAAAATATATTTTCCAGTGGATTTTTATAATTTTACAGATATCTTAGTTATTCATAAATTACATGTAATGCAGCTGAAATCATTTAAAAGCAACCAAATATCGAAATTTCAAAGATAGAGTAAATATGACTCGAATGGTGCACTTTTCGCCGTTTTTGTTCTTTCTTCTTATTGTGAGTGTCCGGACTAAACCTAAGCAAGTAGTTGTAAATGGAAATAAAAATATGGTCATGCATGAAACAATACGGACGCTTTTGGGATTCAATGATTCTCCAAAATATCGAGGAAAGCTGTTGCCGAATCCAAACAAAATTGATGAGGCTCCAAAATACATGATGACGCTTTACGAGCGGTACAAGAATAACAGGATTGCAAAGGGAGACGCCATGGGAAACACGGTCCGGTGTATTGAGGGAGAAATTGGTAAGATTAAATTTTATCTTGTTTAATTCCAATTATCAGATAACTAAATATATATGACAGATATCATATAAACATGACCCATGGTAAGTCCATTGAAATATAATTTGATTGTCTAGTAAAACTGACAGTCTTCCATTAAAGATTGAAATTGTGTAATACCAATGCATTTTTTTAAATTATAGCTTGTTTAGTCGTAGTTTGGTGTTGTAAAAAATGAAAGCATGTGCATCTTCAACAAAAAAGACAATTTATGACTAATAGGTACCATTTCAAAATGGAAAGGTTGAACAACCTGTTCTTATGATAAAATACTAGCTAAATTATTTATTAGTACTGATCGAGTAATATGCATATTAAGATGAAAAAAAGAAACTTTACGAACTATATAATCACAACAGAGAAAGTCTTTATTTTCAGAACTTTTTATAAATGTAATGTCTGTCCAATGCCAAAAATGTCGCTTTCTGTGCGTTTTCTTGAGAAAAGTTCAAAGATGTCTGTTATTCAATCATTATGTGTGTGTTCTGTTCATCCCGTCCCCCGGGGTGCATGGAACAAATAAAGGATTTGTAATGTTTATGATCATACAAGAAAAACGAAGATTAATTATTCATAACTTTGACAGAAACACCCGTCTTTCTGTTTTGCGATTGAAATTTTTATATTCATAAATAGAAATCCAATTAATTATTCATAATTTTTGTCAAGCGTCTCCATGTGTATAGAGAAAAACGTAAGATAGTTAGTTAGTAAGTCATTGCTTTACTCCCAAGCAGCACGAATTCGGCTATTTCAGGAAGATGAGCATAAAAGGGGTATTTAAATGAACATGAAAAGATGATGAAGTGTAGGTATAGGGAATGTATGGACAATCAGGCTGCCGACGCTCAAGTCTTGAAGTTTGGCATAAGAAAGCTGTTTAAAACTTCTACATGAAATTTTTAAACTTAGCCTCAGAAAAATTAGTTCGTTAATGCTAACTCCAAAGCAGCACATGCATGTTCGACAATATCAGGGAGATGAAGTTGAAAGGGGCAAGAAAATAAAAATTAAATGATGATAGTGAATGAAAAAGACGTACCTTTTTTCATTAATGGTTTTATTAGGTTACATTTACTAGTATAAGTGAAATCCACAATTTTTTAATGTCAATTTTGATACCGCTTAAACCACAAGCTTTGATTAAATCAAGCTCAAGACTGCTAAATTAGAAAAATAATCAGTCTCACTTGATCATTGAAGTTATTTGGGTATAGTCGCTTTATTCCCATGCAAGCAGTGCAAATTCGGATGAACATAGAAAAATGAGCACACAGAAGGTGGGATGGTGATCGTATAAAAATGAAATTAACCCTGACTTTATAATGGAAGGGTAGGTTTGGTTAGAAATTCATAACTCAATGAATATACCAGGTGAAAATAGCAGTACAGTCAAACTCAATAGGCTTGTCTTTAAAGTTTCTGTCACCCATATTTTAACGTCTATCGTTGTTTCAAATCAAAATTGATACAGGGGCATTTCAATTCTAGACCTATTAAAATATATAAAATGAAAAGTCATTTTGTTTAAAGTAGATACGTTCTGCCGAGAGCAAAGTGACGTTTAGAGAAAGGTGCAATAAAATATGATAAATGTGAAAGAATTAACTACGTTTTCAAACAAAATTGTGTCTCTTTCCTTTCATAATTGTCAATAATGGGCTAGATATCCGGCGAAAGGTGGTGTCCGTACATTACTGAATACTGAAAATTATCACGAAATCACGGGAAACACTATTTGTTTAGAAGGGGTGTAGGAAATGAATGAAGATAATGGAGAAATATATCGGGGCAGATTTGACCGTAGATAGGCACTAAACCATGGTACCCTTTTTAAACAAAATGGCGAAATTTTTATATTTGATACGATTCAAGTTTTGACAACTCAAGTTCTTTTAATCTTAGCTTAATGAAACTTCTCAGTATTTATACAAGTTCGAATGACTCTTCTTGACGAGTAGACTAAAATTGAAAATAAAATAAACAAAATGGCGAAGTAAGACAAATCCAACCCACACCGTATTTAGAAGTGCAAAGTAGATACACGTGGTTCTCGAGTTAACACTTCAAATTTTGCAACGTGAATTTTGACGTTAGCTAAGACACGTCGAGTTTCCAAAATACGTGGACTTCAAAGTTAAGGAGCTGATCTAGGGACTAGTTCTCTGCATATATCCTTTTGGATTTTATTCCCAAGCAGAATTTTACAATGGCACTTGCGGTGTATCTTTTATCACTCCGAACTGTTGAACGTGAGCTGTTGCGTTACCTAGCTAACATTTGTTGTTTTCGATGTTTTTTGTTGTTTAAAGGAGCACCTGCATGCATCGAAATGTTCGATGATGATTGCATGTACATGATAATATTTATATCTTAAATGTTAATTGTCTTTCAGTAAATAACCGTTATTTCGAAAATTAGACAGTCTAGAAAGTAGTATTTTTCGTTCATATTGTACATCTGTCACAATTAACATCAATGAAGTAAATTTGCAGTAATATTGCGACAGTTCCTCTCTTACGAGTATATTGCATTTGACATAAACTCTCAATAAAATCGGAATGGGATTATCTTAATGCCCAATTTAAGAAAAACTTAAATACCTAATTTTCAATCCATATGTAGACACAAAAAAAAACGTTCTATGAAACGCTTTACGTTCTTCGAATGTGAAATGATACTGCTGCAGGTTTTGGTAAGATCAAAGCCCATAGCATACCCTGCAGAATGTAAAAATGCCTTTCTTGTCGATGTCACAATTCGTTTCCCCGTTTTGCCTTGTGTCCCCATCCAACTTCTCACTTCTTCATCATTTCATGCTCATTTGATCATCCCTTTCATGTTCATATCCTGATATACCAAATTCACACTGCTTGGGAGGAAAACAATAACTAATTTAACTATATAATATATTCTTTATTGCAAAATTACAACCTTAAGGGTCAAGAAATACCATGAGTAACCAAACATACAACATATAAACAGTTTCAATAACACAATAACATCACATAAGAAATTTAACGAATGAAGCCTAGAACGTTTTAGCACTGGTTCTTTTTAAATGTCCTTCTAGAGACTTGATGACGTGTGTACAAAAAAATGGGGTAAATTGGTAGGTGAACATAACTGAAACTTCTACAAAAATAGTCCACATTAAAAGTTGCAAATCCACACAACTTGTATTTAAAAATATCATTTACAAAGCCAATCACTTAAGTACTTTAGTGTTGTTGTTTTTTTTTACTTCTAAAGAATTCTGAATAAAGCAACTTCAATCTTTTAGGGTTTCTTCTATATTTTATGTAATGTAAGCAAGTAGAATTCTGAATGAAATTACAAGAACAAACTCGAAGCGAATTAATTTCAAACATTCTTTTCAGCTAAAATGCATATAAATTAATTAATGTTTATGATTACAAAGTGGGCTATACCAAGGGTTTCATTTTCCCCGCCTGACACGAACACAATATGACTGAAAATGGCTCAATTCAAAAGTTTTTCACTTTGTTTCGAGTAGAATATTAAAAAAGGCTAGAAAAATGTCTCTATTTACCAAACGCTAAATAGTGTCACAGTTTGAATTTAAAAATACAATTTTCATTAAAATGATGTTCAATTCTCTTCTGATGAGCCATGAACAAGACTTTAATTAAACATCTGAAGGCTAGTGAATATATTTCTATACTAAGAACTAAAAACTGTTAAAATTTGCATGATTTGTTAAAAATTATTTGAACCTGTTCAACCCAAAAGGTTTTGGAAATAAGTATGTAATTTCACAGATGAACTGCTTTGAGTAAGTTTTATTGAAATAGTTGTATTTTAGTATTTTTTGACAAAATAATTTTAGGCTTGAAGTGAGCAAATGTAAGCATGGTTTGGGCTTGAAGGCCATATGCTTGCTAATTTGACGGGTAATGATCGGATGAAAAATTGCTTTATTAAAAATTTTAACAAAAAAGTCGAGACAAAAATCACAAACCCTGCTGAGACAACTTCATTGTTTCGCCCCAAACAAAAAAGACCTTTGATTCTTAACTTGCTTAACACAGATCTAAAAATTCTTAAAGTTTTTACCAAAACATTGTCTTTTTTCACTGTTTTTGTTAGGTAATAAGAAAAAAATGGGAAAGGCTGATTTTCTTTTTTTTCTTTTTCTTCTTCTTTTTTTTTTGCACAAGACCAATTTTACGATTCAGATCAATGTACATGATGTTTGATATTGATTAACGTAAAATAACATTGAATTACAATTTAGGTCAGCATTAAATATACCAAGGAAGTATATATAACCATGTGGTTGGTCATGTATCTTAAAAAATAAAAACAAGACGATTTGTCCTTTAAAACTAAACAAGGTTGAACTATAAGTCTATAATCTGTCTTCAAAGCCAGAAAAGTCAATCGTCGGGATAAAATTAAAGCCGTCAATGATCTATGGGTTACCGAGCTCCACATTATTAGAAAGTATTGACAGTAAACCAGTTTGTCTATAAAATCCCTGTGCAATAAAGTCAACCCAATACAAAACAAATAAATTAGAATCTGTTTATCTTTTTACAACCCCTAGCAAACAAAAGCGACTCTCAACATTTCATTAAGTACTTCTTCAAGTAAAACAATTATAAATTACATTGTCAACAATCACTAGACGGATATGTCAATAATTTTATCTTAAGCTTAAACCAGGTACAAGAAACTTTCACCTGAGGGTTACGAGATAAAAGCCGTTTTATCAGTTCTATACTTTCTAATACAATTATCACATAATTACGAAATTACAATTAAATATGGTTCCAAGTCGCGCGGGAAAATCCACCACATTGTAAATCTAGGTGTCGTCTGCGAAAATGTCATGGCGGGCCATGTCGCCAACAACCTTGAGCAAAAAATAATTAAATTCCCTTTTGTGTTGCTTGTCGATTTTTGACATGAAGGGACTAATTGGTGTATTGTTATGGTGTTCCTCAATATTTCCCCTTTCATGATTTATTATGACATTTAAGAAAAAAAATTTAAGAACTTAAAAATATGTACCACCAGAAACAATTTAATAGTATTTCATAACCGTTTATAATTAAAAAAAAGGGGGGGGGGATAAAGCGTTAACATTTTACAGCCTCGGTAAAAGCTCTAAGAATTTTGAAATTCAACAAAATTTTCTATTTTGATAATGTATATAGTTTTTTATACTTCTTCATGTACGTGGTTTTAGGACAGCCCACAACTAGCTTGTTATGAATTAAGAGAATGAACATGTATCTCTCAAAATGTTATTTTAAATATAGGAGGAAATAACTTTAACTTAGAATACAAGACTTGGTTTATTTGATTAATGCAAGCATTAATTTGCAATGGATCGCAATGGAAAGAAAGGTTTAAAAGCCTGTACAAAGTATTGACCAAGTTGTGGTCTTCAATATTTCCGACTATGTTTTCCTTGTTTTGTCTTTTTTCATCGACATTTGAGATTGATCCTCCAAGTTCGGTTATTTTGATATTTTGTACATTGTATTTATGCTTCACCCAATCCCCCTTAAACATGCAATATAGTATTTTACTGGGCTACAAGTTGTCGCTACAATGACAATATTTGCCCCGAAACAGGGATTTCTTTTAGCCATGTCAAAACTGACATTATACACAAGAAAAAATCGTTGTTAACTGGAAAGCTGATAATTTATAATAATTAACAAGCCTAAATGTCTTGTTATATTCTACTAATTGTATTATTTGTTTAGTTTATACATGTAACTTATTGTTTATTGCTTGTTAACATCATATGACACATATGTTTGTCTTTTGTTTGTCTTTAATTGGCATAAATAGTATTATGTCCATTTGTTGTAATGATTGAATTGCCTCAATGCTCTTTTCACAGTTATATCTGTTTTACCCTGGATTGCTGCTCAAAAAAGGTTGTTACAGCGCTCTTTTGTAATGCAATCTCCTACACGTTTGACTAAATTTTATCCTGCTTTAAAAGACTTATTCCAAACAGGTGACAATCATGTTTCACGCTAAGGCTGATGACTGTTCTCCGTATCATATATTATCTAATGCCAATGTTGTTTCATGCATCTTTTTCCTCATTTTACAGTCCCGTGCGGGACCGGGGTGGCGAATAGGCCCGCAGCAGAGCTTAGCTTGTCGTAAAAGGCGACTAAGGGTCTTGGGATTCTGACGTCGGGTCAGTGCTCAGCCCACAGAGCGACCAAGTGTGTACCCTAGGTGGCTGAATAGAGTGGCCCTCGTCCGCGGGGATTGTCAGGTCTATAATACGGAAACCCTGACCGCCGACCATAGTGGGCAAACGTGTGTGCAGAGTGCCACGCTTCATGCACGTAAAAGACCCTTTTATGGACCGCCAAGTAGTGCACCACATAGGCTAAATTTTCCGCCCCTACCCACCTCTACCCCTTTTCCTGTGGTTCTTCAAAATTTGCCGTTCCTTTGTTTCCCACCTCATTCCCATTTTTCATTTATCATCATCATTTCATGTTCATTGTATCATCATTTTCATGTTCATCGCCTGTAAATAACCTGTATAGCGTTTTGCACGGGCGTAAAACACCAACTTACTCACTCACTTCATTTTACAACATGCAAATTAGGCTAGATGAACATTAAAGGAGTGATAATATGAACATGAAGTGATTATGAGGACACATCTTGAGTTGGGTTTTTTTTCCATACATATGGAGACTTTTTCCTACCACTTGAAAAGGATCTCACTACAAATGTGATTGTGTTAGCCTTGCAAGTTACTTCACAAACCAGAAAACGCCTTAGGTCCATCGCTAAGTATTTGCATGGAATAGGAAATAATGAGATGTGGAATAAGTGTACGCGACACAGCCCACAATTAAAAGTATTATATATTAGTAAGGTGAGTTCACGTAGAAATGGTTTTGGTTAATATTTGTGTTTCGATACGTTAATTTAAATCACTAAAATAGAAAACCGATACTAAACAGAATCTATGTGAATCTTGGTAAGTTTTGTTCAACTCTCGTGAACTCCTCCGGTGTGAGATTATGTTCATAACCTGATGCAATAACATGAGTAAACAATTTCTGAAGTTATTGAAACATGGGAATATTCAAGATAGGTTTGAGTATAACATCGTTGTTAAATTACGAAGGTTTTTGAGAAGTAAATTATATATTATGTTTAGATGACAAGGGCTTTTTAAGTACAATTAGTTTTCGATCATTCAAGACTTTTTAAGAAATGTTAAACATCTTTACCATTTGTGGTATTTTGTGTTTTTCGTAATAAAATAAGCCACAAATTAAGGACATCCATCATGAATTGTGTACTAACTTGCACGAATTATACCAAAATAAATCAAGTAATTTTATTCTAATCTATCGTTCCGTCATATTGAGTTTACTAAAAAGTACTAAAACGTTGCACAGGTGCGAAAGTAATAAGTAATGTCTAAATTAAAAGCTTTTTCCGAACCCAGATGCTGTGTTAATAGGGGTGTTTTCAAAGTATGTAAATTGGGACTTTTTCGTAACACTGGTCCAATTATGGCCTTTATATTAAAGTCAAACGTCAAATATAAAATGCTTCGTAAAATCTAAAATCATTTTAATGCTAATTCCTACTTATACTTTTAAACTATTTCCGCCGAAAGGTACGAAACAAATTTGTTAAAAGATTTTTAAATCTGTGCACCGATTTAATTACTTGATCACAGTCATTTTTAATCACATTAAATTCATAAACTTTTACAGTAATCTGAAAGATCTTTTATATATATTTTTTTAAATATTATCTTCCAATTAAATGCGATTTAAATTGAAATACTCTAATAAAATCTAAACCTTAAAAAGTTTTAAACGTAACCTGAGGAGACAGGGAACCTATATCGCGTACTTGGTATATCAATGTTGTTTATTTGCTCCTTGGTATTTAGACGAACCTTAAAATTGGTTTAATGTGTATGTCAATAAAGTTATCTTTAAAACAATAAATGAACAACTTCCAAGTTTCCTAGCGCCGCTCTCAATATCGACCATAATTATAGAGGGGACCTATCAAAATTCAGATTGGGGACAAAATGGTCTAAATGCCAGACATAAAGTCAAGTAGCCCAAGTAAGGTGAGAGAAGCTGAGAGATACAAATGGGGCATTCGAATGTTAAAAGTCATCATAAAGGGCAAAGACAAAACCCGTAGACACGGACAAGAACAAAACGAAGAAACACACAACACAAAAACGCATAAGCATAACTGAAAATCAAACAACAACGTAAACTTAAGCGTAAACTTAAGCTGTAAAGAGAGTAAACTCAGGTGCTCCGAAAAGGTAAGCAGTTCCTGTATGTTACAACCCACCGGTGCGGTGTTGCAAATAAAATGCCTTTGGTAAAGATTATGTGTTTTCGAAACGAAACACACAATTAGAATATCCAAACATGTTTTAACTTTTTTTTCAAGACAGGACCAAACTGAAACTATTGAAATGGCTTTCCAAAACCAATTTTATGTGAACTTTTGGTTAATTTTGATTATCTGTCATGGACTCTTCCATTTTATCATTATTTCATTTTTAATAGTTAAATAAGACAATGATTTGTTCGTCAATAATATTGAAAGTGTAATTGTTGAAACATAGTGGCTTTTTCTTTCTGAAAGTTCGTATTCTTTGTTTTGCTTTTTGATTGCTTCATATTACTGCATATTTTTTTATTCTGTTTACGCATTTGTTGTTGTTTTTTTTTGTTTTTGTTTTTGTTTTTTTTTTTTTTTTTGGTATAAATCTCGCTGTTTAACTTCCCCTATAGTCTGTCTATGGTTGGAAACATTTTTAGAAATGCATGGAGATGGGTTTTTTTTTAAAACGACTCGATGAGAAATATCTTTAAGACGTTTATTAGAAAACAGTGATAGTTTTATTGCGTTTTTCTTCCAATTGTTTTCAACAAATTCAATACCTTTTCCAGTTTTAAGTACAATTTTATGTATAGTCAAGCTCGTAAATGGTCAGCATGTTCTCTCAATATTTCTTGGCAACAAAATCAGACTTCTCTCCATCTTATTACCGGCTTAATGTCCTCAATTGACAAACTGGGAAAGAAATTGATTTTTGTTTGATACTGATTTAGATTTAAAGTTTTGATGTATATAAACCACGAAGCGGATCCAATCTTTCCTTATATTTATGGCAAATACTAAAGCGAAATTAATCTAGTTCTCAACGTGAAGCAGAACCTTTTATTTCAATTTCACAAGTGTAATAAACCTCTGATGAATGAAAAATTACTTGACAAGGAAAACATTTTGCTATAAACACCTGATTTTATAATTCATTTTATCAACCTGGAGGTCGACTATTTTAAAAATTCGTCTTGTATTTTATCATTATTGAATTAATTGACCTTAAAGAAGTAAGTTCAAAATTGTTCAAAAGCCAACGTTTCTCAACTAAAAGTTGACGCACTTTTTATGCATATATTATATTTATATATAAATCTTAAAACAACTGACAGCTAGGTATGATTTTTCGCGCATTCTGAGACTTGACCAGACTTCTCAAACACACCTTACCCCATGCGGGTACCGATTGCGAATAGGACCACACTTGCATTAAGCTTTACGGCAAAAGTTTACTTCAGAGTGCCCGTGCAGTAACTCTTATCTAACGTGGTGCACTTTTCCCACAAATTTACAGGGGTATGGTTGAATGCATAGGGTATCGTTATCCTATGATCTTGCATGCCAGGGTTGTCAGGCAATAATACAGAAACCCACACTGCAAACCTTAGTAGTGCACCATATGGTTAAAAAGTCCCCACAACTGGTAAGGATAGGACACGTAGGGGTATCTGATGTAGACTGAATAGCCAGGCCTTCCCCATCCTGTCTTTTCCAGTTTAGCATCAATGCTCGTTTTCCCGATTTCCTTTATGACCCAATCTAACGTCTCACTTTATCATTTCATGTTTATTCTAATACCATATCTTGTTCATCTCATCTTCTTGGTATGCGATATAAACAGAATAAATTTAACATGTTTAAACGGAACAGCACTGGTTGGGAGTAAAGCAATAACCAAACACGCCTGATTCTGCACAAAAGACACAAAAAGGGTATGACAAGCCAGAAAATTTTCACATGTTCGGACTTATCAGTAACATGTTTCGGAGTAGAAATCTTGGCGTAAACGTTAAAAGATAAAAACATCCTACACTATACATTTATATACTTTGATAGAGGTGAATACCAGGTTTTATCAACCCGAAGAAAATTATATTCACCGAGCCAACGGCGAGGTGGATATTATTCTCTGGGGTTAATAAAACAGGCATTCACTGACATCAAAGTCTATGAATGTTTTGTTATATGAATACCAAAAAAATCGAGAAGAAAAAAAATGAAAAAAAAACCTTGACATTTTAGTACTGAAAAACACTGATCAAGAAACTTTATTTTTCTTAAAACCGTATTTGTATGTTGATGTTAGAATATGATGAGATGTCTGAGAGTGAATGGAATCAAACCACTATATATATATAAAAAACATATGCATGATTCTGAAACAGACTCATCTTGATAAATTGAGGTCACATGTTCACCCAATGTCGTCACAGTCAAGATTCTATTTTAAAAAATTTAACGACTGAAAAGTGATAAATATTCTATTTTTAGCGAATCAAAAGTCAAAACTTTTTATCAGTCTATTTTTAATTACTTTGAGGTTACCATTGTCTCTGCATAATACTTTTCATGATATTCTGAGCCAATCAAAATGAAGATAGATTTTAGTCATATAATAAAAAAATTATTATTGATGCGCATGAAGCTAAACTGAAGACATGAGAACGGGAAGATAGCTCTGAAATGGGGATTATTGACCTTGGTCTTGTTTATAAACATGTTACATTGAAATAAAGATCGCATTGCGTCCAATTATATAGTTTCTTTCATTGTTTTATTCATTTCAAACATGAAATGTCCTTAACATTCGTCACACATGTTGTTTCATCAATAGTCACTGGCGTCACGTTATTTCAAAACAATACAGCAAAGTCCAGTAGCTAAATCGTTTGTCTCTTTGATTTTGTCGGCATTTGATTAACTATAAACAGCTGTAAAATTTCATATTGTCATCATAATTAGATGAAATTCGAACATGTCTTTATTGCTTGAATGCGTATATTGTAAAATTTATAATTTAAAAGCTCGATGACATATAATTACATATCGGTTGTTTTCTTCCTACTACTTAGTAATTTTATTATTTTGATGTGCTTTTTTATAATATTTATTCGTACCCACTTTGAGAATATGATGTACGATTATAAGCTAATAGCCTGATTATGATGCCCTGGAATGAGTCTTGTTATTCATTGAACGTGTTGAGCGTAACGATTAGACACCACCGCCATGAAAATTGAACCTGTAATTTAAAAAAAGATAGCAATGGCCTAAAATTATTATTTTTCAAAAGCATCTCTTCTTTTCATGCTTTTTTGTCTTTTGTGTTTAGAAAAACTTCCAAATCTAGTATTTTAAAATCAAATATCATATAAATGTTCCAGATTTGTACGTAACATTTAATTTTATTGGTCAACCAGGTGCGAATCCAGAGGGGGCCCAGGCCCCCTTTTTGCGAAAATTTTTTACGGGATGTATAGGAAATCATTCAAGCATAATCAAAGTGGGCCCCTTTTCGAAATTTCTGGATCCGCCACTGTCAACCAATAAAAGCGCAAAGGACTGTTCAAAATCAATTTGCTTTAAGGGTCTTTTGCATTTCCAAACTTAAAGCTGCTTTTGTAGATTTTACATCAGTCTTTCCGTGTCTTTTTGACATATCTATTTCTGTCCCCCGTCGCAATGCGAAGCGAAGACAAAGAAATGCCAGGCGTCCATTCGCCCGTGTGTGCGTCCGTCCGTCCGTCACACTATTTTCGTAACAGTTTTCTCAGCAACTATTAATCATAGGCTTTCAATAATTGGTATGCAGCTTCAGGTAGGGGTCCCATATAGTGGAATGCGTTTTCAGATCCGTCGCTCATCTTTTTTCCGTTTAACGAGTCGACTTAGATTTTTTTCCACTCAACGGGCGGGGACCTAGCATCTGTTCTTATTAGAAACAGAATTAATCAAAAGAGCTACAGACCATTTGCTTTCGAAAATTATCATAAATATAGGCCTTATCAACTCCGTACTCAATCCCTAAAAAGTACAAGATTTATTTTAAACGTGTACAGATCGGTATAGGAGTTTTACTTCTAATTCATTTCCTCGTGCAGTCGGTTGAAGAAATGAAGATATCAAAATTCATTTTTATTTCAAATACACAATAAATCATATTAAATGTCTAAATTTATATTATTTCAATAAATCATCATTTTAATAACACCCATAAGTGTTAATTAAACATTTAAATTGATCATAAAAATCTTAATTTTTTTTCTTGATCTTCGAACAGTGATCTATCAACATAAAAATAAATGACGTCACAGGTCAGTTCCGCAGTAAAAACGACCCTGATAGACAAATTTTAATGTCACTTCCGCTTGTAATGTTTTGACTCATCTTTCTTAATCTATGTAAATTTATTGTTTTGTAATAAGTCAATCAGTTCAAATTTGTATAGAAATTCCGTTCGCGGTTTTTGATCTATTATTATAATTACATGCATAATTTCGTCCTTTGAATTAACAGATTCTTTAATAAAAGTACAAGCCTTAAACACAAATTGTGGCTTCACATGTACAATTACAGTTGAATTTTGAATTGTTGTGATAAAACTCTGAAGCAAAATTACTTTAACGAAAAAAAAAAAGAATGAAATTTGTGTAAATTAGGTAAAAGGTGTTTTAATTGCTTGCATTCTTATAGAACGGAACAAAAACATTCATGGTGTAAATTTTAAACTGGAGCTATAAACAGCTAAATACCTAAAAAGACATGTAGAAAGGAACAAAAAGATCATGCAATTTAAAGAACAGACTCTATGCAATTAAAATACCATCAATTTTTAATTGGCTTTTTAATTTGTTTTGACTTCAACAGCTCAAATGATGCTTGAAGCTGCCGCTTGCTAATTTGTATTTGTACCATTTTAACGATACTACCATCTTACGACAATAAGAACCAAAAGGGACCATTTTACAAGTAAACATTTGCCCTAAATCAGCAAAATCAGTTATTGAAGCCTTATTTACATAATTTATGATAGTGTCAAAACCGACAAAGAAAGACGTCTTGCACAAAGGTATATTCCAATATTTCACAACAGTCTCAATCTTTTGATTCTATGGTTCATATTTCACATTAACGCGTGTTCTCCTATCAGTAGGAGCAAAAAAAGAGAACCTATTAACTGTTCATTAATATATTACAAAGGATCTAAATCATGGAGTGTAATTCTATACCATTAAAGGGTAACACAAGAAGAACATAACATTGCCTTAATGAGTCGTGTTTGTAATAGTATATGACAAGTTTAAAGACATAATACCATGCTGAGAATCTTCAACCTAGGCAGTATTTGTGTTCTTTGTTGCTTTAAATTAGCCGTAAAATGACGATTGCGGTGCATTGTTATAATTGTCTTTTTCGGTTTTTGTTTAGATTAATAGGTCATGTGGGCTGCTTGTAGTGCGGATCATACCGTTTAAAGGGGTCACAGTGTGCAAAAGAATTCTGTTCTGACAATAATTTTTGTTATCATTTTTTGCTCCTAGATATGACCATCTTTTCAGACCAATTATATCTTAATAAGACGTTTATATGACATATGCATTAAGTCTACAACTTTCTTTTTCATTTTGGACAGTTGCTTTTCGATCAGAAGTTGGCATCATTTATTTTCAGTTTCATGGCAAAAGCCTGTGGTCATAAACTTTATGCAATAAAATGAAATTAGATTGTTAACTTAACATCTGACTTTCGGCATTTTGCCATTAATGCGATAGCTTGACATCAGGGTTTCGCCATTATTTCGATTGCTTGACATCAGGGTTTCGCCATTATTTCGATTGCTTGACATCAGTGTTTCGCCATTATTTCGATAGCTTGACATCAGGGTTTCGCCATTAATGCGATAGCTTGACATCAGGGTTTCGCCATTAATGCGATAGCTTGACATCAGGGTTTCGCCATTATTTCGATTGCTTGACATCAGGGTTTCGCCATTATTTCGATTGCTTGACATCAGGGTTTCGCCATTAATGCGATAGCTTGACATCAGGGTTTCGCCATTAATGCGATAGCTTGACATCAGGGTTTCGCCATTAATGCGATAGCTTGACATCAGGGTTTCGCCATTAATGCGATAGCTTGACATCAGGGTTTCGCCATTATTTCGATTGCTTGACATCAGGGTTTCGCCATTATTTCGATTGCTTGACATCAGGGTTTCGCCATTATTTCGATTGCTTGACATCAGGGTTTCGCCATTAATGCGATAGCTTGACATCAGGGTTTCGCCATTAATGCAATAGCTTGACATCAGGGTTTCGCCATTATTTCGATTGCTTGACATCAGGGTTTCGCCATTATTTCGATTGCTTGACATCAGGGTTTCGCCATTATTTCGATTGCTTGACATCAGGGTTTCGCCATTAATGCGATAGCTTGACATCAGTGTTTCGCCATTATTTCGATAGCTTGACATCAGGGTTTCGCCATTAATATGATAGCTTGACATCAGCGTTTCGCCATTAATATGATAGCTTGACATCAACGTTTCGCCATTAATATGATCGCTTGACATCAACGTTTCGCCATTAATATGATAGCTTGACATCAACGTTTCGCCATTAGGCACGGACCATTTGATTTTCTGGGGGGGGGGGGGGGCTGGGATTTTTTTGAAAAAAATTTCCCGGCCCTGATTTTTGTAAAAAAAAATAATCTGGCCAGCACCTAGGTTGAAAAAAATAATCTGGTTTCAATCTTGCCAATTGAAAAAAAATAATCTTGCCAACAAAATTTCCTTGCTTAGTATTTGTGTGAAAAAAATAATCTGGCCCGCAAAGCGGGCGAAAAAAATTTCCCGGCTCAAGGTAAAATCCCAGCCCCCCCCCCCAAGAAAATCAAATGGTCCGTGCCTTAATATGATAGCTTGACATCAACGTTTCGCCATTAATATGATAGCTTGACATCAACGTTTCGCCATTAATGTGATAGTTTCGCCATAAATGTGATAGCTTAATATCAGCGAATGTGATAGCTTGACATCAGCGTTTCGCCTTAATGTGATCGCTTGACATCAGCGTTTCGCCCTTAATGTGATAGCTTGAGATCAGCGTTTCGCCATTATTTCAATTGTTTGACATAAAATGATGTCAATTCATTCTGACACTGAACATTAAAGTAAGTGTATGCGACAAAACCTCTAGACAATATAAAAGAAAATTTTAAAAATCCGCATTGCATCCCTAAATATGACCAGTGGTCGCTGCTCGCTGTATTGCAATTGATCTTTGATTAAGAATATAATGCTTATGATTAAAAAATGTTTAAGGAAGGCTCATTCTAAACAAGGAACAAATAACATTAGTAGACGTGCACTAAGGTCAACTTTGAAAAAGATTCCTGTTTTAGGACAGGCAAATATAGAATGTAGCGGGATATAGTTTTTTGGGGGCCCAACTCAACTTTGACATTACAGTTTGGCCGCCATTCGTTATGCAATCGACATCAATCTCTTGCCATTAATTTGGGAACTTTGCATTAGAGTTTGGCCATCAATTCAAAATTCAAAAATTACATTATTTCATGATGGTGACGAAGAGAAGCTTTACACATTTTTCTCAATAAGTGCGCTTTCTGTAGTAGTTATTCAAAAATTTTCGGCAAAATATTTTTGTGATCTTGCTAAACATTTGTCTTCTAGCATAGATATGAATTTGTAGTTGCTTTGCCATACTTTGCCTATTTTGCTAAAACATGATGTTCAATAAAAAATGCAAAATGCCATTTCTAAATATACGAAAGCCACCTGTACAAGCCATATTTAAACCACGAAAAAACTAAGCAATGGAAAAAATAATGGTATAATTTTAAATGGATGTGCATCTGAAATGTGAATGACATAATATTATATGATTATTTTGTTTTCTACAAATTGCTTGTCAAAAGAAAATTGCTTAAATGTTTTATTGAAATGTCAACTGATTTTTTTATATTTTAAGTTGTGAATTTTGAATCATATGGCGTAAACAGATAATTTATTTTGACATGAAGATGAATTAGTTTAACACTTAAGCAAGAAGACCTCTTAATTTTACATTCTATAGGGAAATTAGTGTTATTATATCACAAATCATTCATTTCAGAAAATTTGCATTTTCTATTCATAACGCATTATGAAAGTTTTACTCATAATTCTAAATGCATGTAAACTATTTTACCAATATAATTTGTGTAAAAAGACAGCTTAATATTTTGCTGAAACATCATTTGTATTTTTATCACAAGTCTATGGCATTTTTATGAGCAGAATTTTTAGCAAGATCACAAAAATATTTTGGGGGAACACTATTAGAATAATTAATAATGATATGTTTCAACAGAAAGCACGCTTGTTGAGTAAATCTGTAGTCACATTATAAGATTTGAATGGTGTTGCCACTTGAAGAGGGTTCTTGCAAGACAGGGGTGCTGCGCATCAAAAAACTACGCCCCTCAAGCAAAACTATCCCCCCCTGGACCTTTATTTAACATGTTTAATGTTTATTTCTGGCTTTTATATCAAATTTGCACTTTTATGTAGTTTGGTCTTTGATAGAAAAAAGATTGCACTCCATCTTCTGTGATAAAATTTTCAGGTGAATTCTTGTTGAGAACTGTAGTTAGTCTAAGTAGAAAACATGCCGTTACTGAAATAAAACGGAACAAAATAGTTGGAATATCTATGAATGTACTTATATTAAGTTGAAGTAAGTCAGATAATTCCTTTCTGTTTGAGTTACATTTCGCTTTTTATTTTCAGTTGAACTAAATGGAGAACCGATGTTCCTCTTTGATTTGTCGTCTGTTGCAAGGACAGAAAGGTTGATAAGTGCCGAGGTCCATCTTTACAAACGTAAACACAAGAATAAAGACAGGTCATCAGGCCGTGACGTGGAGGTTAGGATGTTTGAAATCGCTCCGCACTATATGTCTGAGAACGGAAAAATCACGATGAGAGCGGAAGCATTCGGATGGCAATGGTATGATATTTCAAATTCTATAAATAGCTGCCTTTCCACCAGAAGAGAGAGACCTCATTTGTTTGCTCTTAACTTCGTAGCTGAGAGATCAAATGGAAGGATTGTTCATCTGAACCTACGGAAATTCATTCGGCAACATTCTATGCCATTTTTAATCATTTACTCTAACGATACTCAGAGCTTATCTCTGGATCATTTAGACAGCTTCTCTGAAAATACGGCAGACGACATCGTCATTAGCAGACAAACAGACGAGGAAACGACGACAGAGTCAACAGTTGATGTAGAGATCAATAAACATGGAAACAAAAACAAAACAAGCCCGCCATTGGAATCAAATCGTTCGAAACGTTCAATTTTTACAAATGAAATTCCTGAAGATCCAGTCGAGTTCAAAAATACAAACAAAAGATTCAACATTCCACAAACTCATCCGAACATTCTCAAAACAAGGAGTGAGAAGAGAATAAAGATTAAGGACGATATGTTAATTCCTTACCCCAAAAAAACAGTGCTCAAAAGGGGTAGAAAGAGGAAGCAAAGAAGACGGAAAAATAAAAATAGGAAAAACAAGAGGAAAAATAAACTGTTATTTCCATCAGAATGGAGCGATTATCATCCCAATTCAGTTAAAGATGAAAACAATGATAATTTGTGCAGTCGTAAAAAGCTAATTGTAGACTTTGCAGACATTGGTTGGGGTGATTGGATTATCTCGCCTAAATCCTTCGAAGCTCATTATTGCTCAGGAACATGTCCATTTCCATTATCAAAGGTAACGGTTTATGCAAATCAATTTACATATTTCACTTGTGTCTAGGTAGAGAGCAAAAAAAACCCAATAAAAGTGGTAAGCAAATCTTCATGGAATATCCGATTTGATAAAATATAAAACAAGGGAAGGGGCATTCAAATCACCACATACGAATATAATAAATCAATCTTTATTTGCAAAATTATACCCTTGCGGGTCAAGCAAATACAAAACAAAAACAACATAAAGAAGCGAAATCATCGACGAACATAACAATCCAGCAATAAAGACAGGATTCAAGAGCAATGACATGCATGCACAATTCTTAGTGTAAAATTTTCATCTATCAAAACTTTAAAGAGTAACAAGTTCTTTCCCTTAGTATACCTTTTACAATATGTACTTGGTGACATTTCATTTCATAACTACTCCAATCTAACCGTTATTAAAATTGTATCAAAATATATAATTTTAACTGTTATCAATCTCATGGATTTATTTTGAAAAATTAAATTTTCTTGTGCATATTACAAATTACAATTGAAATGATTAAATTGAATTTTGAAAATTAAAAATAATTTTCTCAAAAATGAATATTAAATTGAAATTTTATTATGAGAATTACTTTTTCTTTGTTCAATCTACATATGTCATTAATATGTGAAAGAATTTTAGGATATTTCGTACCCGTATGCCACAATCCCTGAAATTAGTTCCCTATAATCATTTTGTCAAAACAGCTTGGTATGGGGTACATAGCAAATTGGACAATTATCTTATAAATTGTCAAAGGAGTTATCCCTTCTCATTTCTCATTACGAATAAACTATCGCTTTAATATATTTGATTACACCGATTTCGAGTCTTTTCATGGGTGCTCATTTATCTTATCCCGCTGTTTAAGTATAAGTTTGGCGGTTCAAAAAATAAATTCACCCTTTATCATTTTGGAAACTGTTTTTGTTCATTTGTTTATTTTCTTCTGCTTGAATGGACCAAATTGAGTACAAATTGATAATCGGACCCTTTTCAATGTATCTTTTCCTCCTGAGCCTTGACTAAGGGTAATTTGAGACCACATACGAAAAAGGACAATTGGTGTTTGTTGCCACAATTTGAGGGAGGGAAGTTACGGATTTCATTCTTTTGAAAATTTGAATATTCGAATCGAGGACCTGGGCCTTTAGAAATCATTACGACAATATTATATTTCAGTTGTGAAAATATATCAATTACCTATTGTTATCTAAACCTTTTTTACAATATCATGTTAAAAGTATTTTGTAGATTTTTTTTAAAGATTAATAATTTGTGATGCATTGGACTTCTTGTGTGAATGAACTTTGATCGTGTAAAATATTTTTTTTCTTTGGGGGGAGGGGGGTATAGAACGGCAAGTCTTTCAAATTAATTTTTCGATATGAAAAAAGACGAAAGTCGAAATTAAGAATTCTATGTCCGCCTCAAAATACAGTTTGAATGTGACAAATAATTTTAGAGGGCATTGTATTGAAACCTGGAAAAATATTCATTATTTGCTTAGCTATAGTTGTAAATCGTGAAAAGTAGTGTAACTTAGGGGCGGATACATAAACAAATCGAATGGGGGCTTGCAACTAAATGTGTTCAAGGCCAACTTTCAATTGGTGAAAATCTCGACAATCCTACCCATTAAAAAAAATACAAATGCACACCGTCATGTGTGATTAAAATGTCTATCTTAAATGGAAACCAAATAGTTGCAATAGAATCGTACGGGTTATTTCCCATTTATTTCGCCTAAAATTAAAATTTAATACTGTTACCATGTAAATATGTACAAAAAACTAGCTCATTACCTTCAACAGCATGAAACTTAACCAAGGAAAGGTCTTTAAAGGTTAGGATTTGGAGTTAGGATTAGGGATAAGGGTTTAGGGTTAGGATTAAGAGTTAGTGTTGGTGTTTCATAGCACAGTATTAAGATTGTAAACACTCTAAAGGTTATGGGAGTATCTTCATAGCATTTAATTGAGCAATTCACCTTTAAGTTAATTGATTTATATAAGACCAAATAGTTAATATTTGAAAATCTCTTACTTTCATTCAAATTATCAAAACAAAAACTAACTTTAGGATTATCAAAACCGCTAAATCACCGTGATATTAGAAATATTTAATACTTCAAGACAAGAAAATTGCTTCTGGCTAGCTTGTAAGCAATTTGTATTCGTTGAATGGCAAATTGTAAATAAATACATCACCACCAAAACAATAGATCACAAGAAATGAAAACATAAAGAAATAATAGAAGGGATATTAAGCAAAATTATTTAAATGAAAACTATTTCATAAACTGTGGACTAGCTAATTTTCATAATCCTGACACGAGATTTTACTATGCCCATAAGATCTTATCGTTAACCTGTCATATTTTCTTACAATACGAACTTAAGTTATCTGCCAGCACAATTATCGAGGTATTTTTACCATATATTCACTAAATTGACAATATAATAACATAGGGCCTCTGTGGCATTTCAAGTACGTCTTAAACCATTCATGTTGACCTGTTTTCTAATTATATAAAAAGTATTTTATTTTTAACATAAAAATTCATTGAGTTTTCTTTAAATTCCTTTGTAAAATATTTTTGTGCTATTTAACCATTTTTGTCAGCCATGAAATTAAATTTCAAAGGTTTTAAATTGCCATGTGATAGATCAATAATATACATAGCAAATTATTTTAGAAATTACTCTTAATTTTTTTAAAAGAACGTTCCAGAATATCATTTAAGCATCCTGGCAATTAGATAATGTACGTCATAGAATATGACCACCCAAAACATTTATACAAAAAACAAAAACACACCAAAGAGGAATTATAAGTCTATAATTTAAAACTTATGAGAAAAGAAATATACAAAACAAGTAAAAATGACACTCAGCGCAAAGCTAAATTAATATTTGTCGTTTTATTTTCTTCAAATCTAGCTGGAATATGCAGTTGTCTACATAATGACTAAAACAAAATCAAACAATTGATTTTTCTTGAAAAGGAATTGAACACAAAGGGATTTAAACATAACTTATTTTAACCACCGAGAACATTAATGATGTTCCATTGGTAAACAACAGTTATCTCTTTGGGATAATTTTTGCCTGCTCAATTATATGACAAAAAATCTATTCAAGAAGTTTTACCTATTTTATTACTTCTGTTAACAAAAAAAATGTTTGCAAAAGTTTTGTAAAGTTTTTGTTTTCCAGATCAGTCCAGAAATTTACTCAAATTGAAGGGCTTGCATTTTGTTATCTCACAGCTACACTTTAGACTTTAATATGTCATACTTCTACCTAGACATAATTTGGTCTGCAATATAAACATATAGACAAGACAGAATTATACAAAAGGAAAATACATAGACATAAAAACTTATTTCAAAGTTTAAGCCACTGTGTAACAAGATAACAAGGTTTTCCATCCATAACAATAAAGACAAAAAATAAAAATAAATTATGTGTAATACGTTTGTCTTTTTCAGAGACTGAGACCATCTAATCATGCAACAATACAGAGCATGGTACACGCCATCGGTCTGAATAAAGACGTACCAGCACCTTGCTGCGTTCCCGATTCAACATCTTCACTGACACTTCTATATTTCGATGAAAACAGAAATGTCGTTTTGAAAAATTATCCCAGTATGACAGTTAATTCGTGTGCGTGTCGGTAGATTGCATACCAATTTGTATTTCGTCATGCTTGTTGTGATGTTGAAAATTAATTCCATTTAAGAAAAAAGTAAACAGTTTTGCATCACTGCCAGACGCAGGTGTCAAGTCATGTGACTTCACTGAACGCATTCAGATGACGTAATGCGCATAAAGTCTCTTTATCTACCTCACACAGACATATCTTTGTTGCCCATGGTTACAGATGGGGAGCAGCGACTGTTATTGGATATTCGATGATCACGTGCCAGTTTAAAGACAAGAAAGAACGTTATTTCAGGACACATTTTGAATTCCATACCTCAGGTTCAGGTTGAAATCCTTTTAAATGTAGATTGCAAAATATACATTTTTCACCCTGAATTTCATAATTGACATTTAGAAATGTACTTTGATTATCATTATGTTCTTATGTTTCATTGTAACATTTGGACTTTTTACATTAATGACAAAAATGTCAGAAGTCAAGAATGTTCTTCCTGTTTTTTTTTTACCAGAGCAAAGTAATATCTACTCAAAACCTTTAAAGGCCTTTTTGGCCTGGTTATCACCATCGGAAGCTCTCTTCTCAGTAGTTCCAGATCTAAATTCAAATATTAAAAAGTCAAATTAACCATCTTTTGAACTTTCATAAGACATTCCCATAGCAGTAAATATTGTTCATCCTGTTTACAAGTTTGCAGATAGCAGGAACATTCTAACTCTACAACATCAAGATCTACATGTACTTAATACAAGTTTAATTGAATAGAAAATTGGTTGAAATCTCAGATTATAGTTATAAGAGTTTTTGGGAAAGGAAATGATCATATACCGTATAGCGGGTAATTTTCGCGGCCTGCAAATTTCGCGATTTCATACCAATTGACCTAGTTTTTATTTTTGCGGACATTTATTTTCGCGATTTCATATTATTTTCAATACAAATTAATATTGATTCTATATTACGCGGGTTCAATATTTCGCGATAGAATAATGGTCGCGAATATAGCAAAAATTAGAACCTCGCGAAAATTTCCCGCTATACGGTATAACTGTATAGCCAAGTAATTTTGTGTTGCTATGTTGTGACTGAATTACCTTTAATACATTCCAAAATGCTTCATAATAATCATGTTGGTCGCATGTTTTTGTTGTGTAATTTACAATACAACATTTCTGTCTCGTTCATAAGATCACGCATTCACACATTGATACATTATATGTTGTTAAAATATATCGTTTTCATTGGAAAAGATTTATTGTTATAATTCTATTGACATCATTGAATCATGAGGTCATTTTTGTCTATTTAATAAATATTTATAATTGACTTAGCTCTTTAGTTT
Source organism: Arcuatula senhousia (assembly GCA_963971305.1). NCBI lineage: Eukaryota > Metazoa > Mollusca > Bivalvia > Mytilida > Mytilidae > Arcuatula > Arcuatula senhousia. The sequence goes on along the minus strand of OZ020307.1, from coordinate 36,187,556 downwards.
CGTACCACATGGCAGGAATAATTAACAAGGAAGCGGAAATTAAAGCCGATAAGTAAATAATTTTTGTTTACTTTGTTCCCTAATGTTTTGGCACACGTCTGCGAATTTAATCCCTGTGACATATTTGAATAGGGTCAAATGAGTAACATTTTGTTCCAATACAACATTTAAAATAGATCAAATACTTGCTAACTAATGGCAGTCAGAAATTGATAGTCCTCAATTTCGAACGTGTCTAATGTGCAAGAAAAAGCCATCATCAGTAGAGGAGGACAACGACACAAGTACTAAGAGAAAGCTGGAAACATAACTAAAGTGCAACGTGAACACCTGAAAAAAATGCAACCAGAAAATTTAACGTTTGTATAAAAGTTACAGGGCGATAAGAAAAATGAACACTTGGAAAACAAACTTAAAGGCAATCAGCAATCAAACACTTCTTAAACAAGAGGCTCCCATGAGCCTGAATCGCTCACCTGGCCCTTAAGCTATAACGCTCTTCTATGAGCATCTGACAACTTTGATCCAATGTAGATTTTTGTAGCGGTTTATGAGCTGAAGGTTTAAGCAAGCAATGCACAGCTTTTCTTTATCTGCAACATTTTTCAGTCCTGGAACAACAACATGAAAAAAACAATAATTTTACCTTTAAAGGACCAAAACTCCTACAAGGGGTCATTTCAAAACTTCCACACAATAGAGCCTTCTGTACAGCTAAATGAGCTGAAGGTTTAAGCAAGCGAAAGCAAACGTTTTCATCTATAGGCCATAAACATGAAAATTCGCTATTTTATTTTACCTTAAAGGTCCATAATCCCTATAAAGTGTCATCTGACCAAATAGAGACTTTTGTAGAGCTCAATGAGCTGAAGGTTTAAGCAAGCAACTTTTTTTCTATCTGCAATAGTTTTCATTGTATAGGCGAAACATGAAAAAACACTATTTTTGACCTTTAAAAGGCCATAACCCCTATAAGGGGTCATCTGACATCTTCGACCCAAATGAGACATTTGTTAAGCTGAATGACCTGAAGGTTTAAGCAAGCAACAGCATTTGTTTTCATTCTTATGGCCAAAAATATGAAAAACGCTGTTTTACCTTTAAAGTGCCATAACCACTGTAAAGTGTCATCTGACAGCTTCGACCTAATGGAGACTTTTGTAGAGCTTTCGATGCTGAAGTAAATGTTGCATTAGATTTTCTTCATCTTTTATACTCTTTGATTTACAAGCCAAAAACAGTAGTCTGGCACTCTGGTCTTTTTAAGCAACGGCGGCCATGTTTTTTGACGGATAAAAAATCGAAAATACATTATTGTGCAGAACACCCTACAGATCAATCATACCAAGTTTCATTAAATTCTGTAAAGTAGTTCCAGACGAGAATATTTTTGAAAAAAATGTTAACAGAGGACAGACAGATGACGACGGACGCCAAGTTATGGCAATAGCTCGCATTGATCTTAGGTCGAAGTGAGCTGAAAAATAAAGTGCAATCAGTGAAGTGAACACTTGTAAAAGGCTTAAGTGATATCAGCAAATGGAACACTTGTAAAAAGCTTTAAGTGCAATCGGCAAAGTGAACATTTGTTAAAACTTAAGTGCAATCAACAAAGTGAACACTTGTAAAAAATTAAGTGAAAACAGCAAATTGAACACTTGTAAAAAACTTTAGTGCAACCAGCTATGTGAACACTAGTAAAAAACTAAAGTGCTACCAGGTAATTGAACACTTGTAAAAATACTTAAGTGCAACCAGGTAAGTGAACACTTGTTAAAAAACTAAAGTGCAACCAGCTTTTGCTTCTTTGTTAGTGAACACTTGTTAAAAAAGTGCAACCAGCAAAGTTCGGTCAAGTCTTTTGGACATGTGTACAGGTATGGGCATCATAGTTACCGACTGTTTTCTTAAAAAAAACAGTTGTAGAAATCATCACAACTTATGATTTATATTAGATGTACCAGCGAAAAGCCAAAATACGTTGGCAAAATACAATAGTGTCCTAAAAAATATCAACTGAGAGATGGAAATTCAGTACTGTCAACAAGCACATGACGTCTTCCGTAAAATTTCTCGAGTGATGACAACAATCTGGGAGCAAGGTAACCCTGTGTTAGCAATTTGATTGTCAGCCGTGATGCTCTATCAAGAAAGTCGTTATACTCCCCACTTGCTCTGGAATAAAGAAAAGGTTACATTCTTATCGAAAGAGGAAAAACCATTGGGTTACACACTTGTAATACTATTTTAAATTTCAATATCTTAAAACAGCAACGACAGATTTCGCAAAAAAGGTAAAATCACGAGACGTCACGTAACAAATAACACATATTGAAGACATTACATTGATTGAGACCAATCGTTATCGGTAACGGATTGACCCAATAAATGGCTTGATGTTGGGTGACGTCGTTAAAATGAACAGAATTAGATGTATTTATAAATGAACACAGTAATTGTTAGGAGAATTTTAAGATAATAAAATATTCATACCGAAGAATATAATATTTATTCCGATGAATATCGTAGAAAAACTCCAACAATGAGTGATGGCTGAATAATGCAAACTAATTCGTCACCCTACACAGCTGTACCCTTAAAAATCATTCCTTACCTTAGACCAACCCCTATCCTTTTAATCCACAACCAACCCCTAGACTAAAACTAATTCTTACCCTTACACTAGCATTTATATACCCTTACCCTTATCTTATCCCTATGCTCAACCCTAACCCTAACCCTAGCCCTAACCATTACCATAAACCTAGCCCTAACCCTAACCCTTACCCTAACCCTAACCCCAACCCTAACCCTGCCCTAACCCTTACCCTAACCTTAGCCCTTACCTTAACCCTAACACTTACCCTTACCTTTACCCTAACCCTTACCTTAACCCTAACCCAAACCCTAACACCACCCTTAACCCATACTCTAGCCATTACCTTAGTCATAACCCTTACCCTTAATCTTACCTTTAAAATAATAAAATATTTATACCGATGAATAATCGGTTAATCTCGTAGAAAAACTCCAACAATGAGTGATGGCTTAAAAATTCAACTTAATTCCTCACCCTACCCTGTACCCTAGAATATACCATTCCTTACCTTAGACGGCCCGTGCGGGGCCCGGGTGGCGAATAGGCCCGCAGCAGAGCCTAGCTTGTCGTAAGAGGCGACTAAGGGTCTTGGGATTCTGACGTCGGTTCAGTGCTCAGCCCACAGAGCGACCAAGTGTGTACCCTAGGTGGCTGAATAGGGTAGCCCTCGTCCGCGGGGGTTGTCAGGTCTATAATACGGAAACCCTGACCGCCGACCATAGTGGGCCAACGTGTGTGGAGAATGCCACGCTTCATGCACGTAAAAGACCCCTTTGTGGACCGCCAAGTAGTGCACCACATAGGCTAAATTTTCCGCCCCTACCCACTTCTCCCCTTTTCCTGTGGTTCTTCAAAATTTACCGGTCCTTTGTTTCCCATCCCATCCCCATATTTCATTTATCATTATCATTTCATGTTCATTTTATCATCCTTTTCATGTTCATCGCCTGTAAATAACCTATATAGCGGTGCACGGGCGTAAAACACCAACTCACTCACTCACTCACTCACTCACTCACCTTACCTTAGACCAAACCCTAACCTTTTAATCCACAACCAACCCCTAGACTAGCAATAATTCTTACCCTAACACTAACATTTATATACCCTTACCCTTATCTTATCCCTATGCTCAACCCTAGTCCTAACTTTAACCCTAACCCTTACCCCAACCCTAACCCTAACCCCAACACTAACCCTAACCCTTACCTTAACCCTAGCCTGAACACTTACCCTAATCCTAACACTTACTCTAGTTCTAACCCTTACTCTAACCCTAACCCTAGCCCTAGCCCTAACCCTAACCCTAACCCAACCATAACCCTAACCCAAACCCTAACCCTAACCCCAACCCTAACCCTAACCCTAACCCCTAACCCTAACCCTTACCTTAACCCTAGCCTGAACACTTACCCTAATCCTAACACTTACTCTAATTCTAACCCTAGCCCTAACCCTAACCCTAACCCAAACCCTAACCCTAACCCAAACCCTAACCCTAACCCCAACCCTAACCCTTACCTTAACCCTAGCCTGAACACTTACCCTAATCCTAACACTTACTCTAATTCTAACCCTAACCCCAACCCTAACCCTAACCCTAACCCTAACCCTAACCATAACCCCAACCCTAACCCTAACCCCAACCCTAACCCTTACCTTAACCCTAGCCTGAACACTTACCCTAATCCTAACACTTACTCTAATTCTAACCCTAGCCCTAACCCTAACCCAAACCCTAACCCTAACCATAACCCCAACCCTAACCCTTACCTTAAACCTAGCCTGAACACTTACCCTAATCCTAACACTTACTCTAATTCTAACCCTAGCCCTAACCCAATCTCAACCCTAACCCCAACCCTCACCCTAACCATAACCCCAACCCTCACCCTAACCCTAACCCTAACCCTTACCTTAACCCTAGCCTGAACACTTACCTTAATCCTAACACTTACTCTAATTCTAACCCTAGCCCTAACCCTAACCCTAACCCCAACCCTAACCCTAACCCCAACCCTAACCCCAACCCTAACCCTAACCCTTACCCTTACCCTAACCCTAACCCTTACCCTAGCCCTAACCCTTACCCTTACACTAACCCCAACCCTAACCCTAGCGATAACCCCAACCCTAACCCCAACCCTAACCATAACCCCAACCCCAACCCCAACCCTAACCCTTACCCTAGCCCTAACCACAACACTTACCCTAACCCTTACCCTTACCCTAACCCTAACCCTTACGTTAGTCTTGAAAAGCAAAAAACATCAAATTATTTTTCTCATTTGCAAGTGGTTCTCACTTGGTACACGCCATTCGAATCTGTCTATTGGGGTTTTTCTGAATTGTCCCTTGATTGTGGGCTGTGTCGCGTGCACTTATTCCACATCTCATTATCTTCTATTCAAATGATATACAAGTTATTTTTTGATAAACAAATTGAGACATTCATCTATACATAATTAATAAAACAAATTATCTTAATCTTATCATTTTGAAAGTCAGAAATTGTTCCAACCTATAAGAAAAAAAGTATTTCTTATTTATTTGATTAAAGATATTTGAAAAGAGGTGAATTCCTTATAGCTATCAGCGTTTTCCAGGTTTCAAAATATTATTTGTTTACATGGTTTAGAAAGAAAAACAAAAAGGGAATTAGATAAACATAAGAAGTCATTTCGAACGTTTTCGAATGAAAAAGTAAAAAAACTTCCCTGTAGGGCAATTGCATTTTTCAGTTAAGCAAACAGATTACAAATAATAACACACTAATATTTTTGAAAGTTTAGAGTTTGCATATCAATAACTTTTACATTATATCAGGACAGCAAAAAATTTTTCAAAAGACTAGTACACGACTAATTTAGATTGACCCCTTACTCATCGGAATACCCGTTCTTTAAATTGAAGACAAGAAAAAAAGTATATAAAAAGATGGATAAATAAATGGATGGTGAAGCCACATTTAAAAGGTAAAAACTAAATAAGAAATATAACGAAATAAAACCTTTAAAACAAATAAAACAAGAATGCCCAAATTTTCGGACATAAAATCCTTCTTCAGGGGCTAAAAAGTAAAAAGATGTTCACACATCGACTGACGAGGACAGAATGACATAAAATTGACTCGAAGAACATCACGTGGTAATTTAATCCTGAACTTGATGACTAATTTATAAATATTAAGAAAAGGTCTGTCTTTTTACATTCATACCAAAGGGTTGAAAAGTGCCTAAAAAGTTGATTATTCTTTGCTCAAGAAACTGTCTTTGTTTTCCGCCTGTGCATGTTTCAAGGAGAACGGTCACCTGCATATCCTTGACGCCATGGTTTGGCAATGAAAAGTGCTGGCCGACTGGGCAATCATCGCATTTGAGAACACTTCTCCTGTGTTCAGCAAATCTGTCACCCAGTCGACGACAAGTTTCTCCTACGTAAATTTTAAGGCACTTGGTACAGCGGATGGCGTAAATGACATTTTCGGAGATGCAGGTGTAACCGTTCTTCAACTTGAAGGTGTTGGAGGGGCCAACTATCTCTTCAGTCTCCCAGGTAAAGGGACATGTGACACAGATTGATCGACCACAACCCCTGGTGCCTGAAAAGTCAGAGCAAGGACGTCTCTTGGATTTCTCAAATGAACTGGAGACAAGATGTTGCCTCGAACTCTTACCTTTGCGAAAAGCAGTCAGGGGTGGCGAGTCGAACACTGTCGACATGTGTTCGTCCTTCAAGACGATGGACTTGAAATTGCGTAACAGAATGTTCCGTATAACGATGTTATGAGGGTGGTATGTAAGTACCAAAGGTATACGGTCATTCTTGTGTCTTGACTTGGGCTCCAAAGCCTTGGATCGTGTCACCCGGGAAACTGAGTCGATAGCTTTATCCAAGATGTTGTTAGGATATCCCCTTTTGACAAAGAATGATTTCATAGTGCTGCTTTGAACTTTAAAATCATCCTCATTGCTGCAAATACGTTTAAGTCTCAGAAATTGAGACCTAGGAATGGCATTTTTGCAGCTCTGGGGATGACAAGATTGGTAGTTCAGGTAGCAGTGTGCATCAGTGGGTTTATAGAACACAGACGTTTCTATTTTGCCGTTAAGGATGCTACATTCCAAATCAAGGAAGGAGAGTTTCTCTTGCGAGATTGTAAATGTGTACTGAATGGCAGGGTGATAGGAATAGACAAAGCTGATGAACGAGTTTAAATCATCTTCACTATCAGAGGATACACCGAAAACATCATCTATGTATCGTTTGTATAGGTCAGGAACAGGACCAACGTATTCAGAAAACATTTTCTCTTCCAAATACCCAACAAACAGACATGCGAAACTAGGACCCATCTTAGTGCCCATGGCAACACCGCCAGACTGAGAATAAAACTCTCCATTAAACTGAAAAGTGTTGAGATTGAGAACAAGTTCTGCTAATCTCAAGATGACATCCGTTTTCACATAGGGATTGGGTCTGCTGTCCAAAAAATGTTTTAATGCGATCATGGCATCGTTGTTCGGAATACTAGTATAAAGAGCAGTAACATCCATGGAGAACAATCTAAAGTCATTCGGATTTTCAGGTTCAAAGAACTCTAGGATATTAAGAGCATGAGTAGTGTCCTTAACAATCCGAATGACTTTAGATTGTTCTCCATGGATGTTACTGCTCTCTATACTAGTATTCCGAACAACGATGCCATGATCGCATTAAAACATTTTTTGGACAGAAGACCCAATCCCATAGATGTGAAAACGGATGTCATCTTGAGATTAGCAGAACTTGTTCTCAATCTCAACACTTTTCAGTTTAATGGAGAGTTTTATTCTCAGTCTGGCGGTGTTGCCATGGGCACTAAGATGGGTCCTAGTTTCGCCTGTCTGTTTGTTGGGTATTTGGAAGAGAAAATGTTTTCTGAATACGTTGGTCCTGTTCCTGACCTATACAAACGATACATAGATGATGTTTTCGGTGTATCCTCTGATAGTGAAGATGATTTAAACTCGTTCATCAGCTTTGTCTCTTCCTATCACCCTGCCATTCAGTACACATTTACAATCTCGCAAGAGAAACTCTCCTTCCTTGATTTGGAATGTAGCATCCTTAACGGCAAAATAGAAACGTCTGTGTTCTATAAACCCACTGATGCACACTGCAACCTGAACTACCAATCTTGTCATCCCCAGAGCTGCAAAAATGCCATTCCTAGGTCTCAATTTCTGAGACTTAAACGTATTTGCAGCAATGAGGATGATTTTAAAGTTCAAAGCAGCACTATGAAATCATTCTTTGTCAAAAGGGGATATCCTAACAACATCTTGGATAAAGCTATCGACTCAGTTTCCCGGGTGACACGATCCAAGGCTTTGGAGCCCAGGTCAAGACGCAAGAATGACCGTATACCTTTGGTACTTACATACCACCCTCATAACATCGTTATACGGAACATTCTGTTACGCAATTTCAAGTCCATCGTCTTGAAGGACGAACACATGTCGACAGTGTTCGACTCGCCACCCCTGACTGCTTTTCGCAAAGGTAAGAGTTTGAGGCAACATCTTGTCTCCAGTTCATTTGACAAATCCAAGAGACGTCCTCGCTCTGACTTTTCAGGCACCAGGGGTTGTGGTCGATCAATCTGTGTCACATGTCCCTTTACCTGGGAGACTGAAGAGATAGTTTGGCCCCTCCAACACCTTCAAGTTGAAGAACGGTTACACCTGCATCTCCGAAAATGTCATTTACGCCATCCGCTGTGCCAAGTGCCTTAAAATTTACGTAGGAGAAACTTGTCGTCGACTGGGTGACAGATTTGCTGAACACAGGAGAAGTGTTCTCAAATGCGATGATTGCCCAGTCGGCCAGCACTTTTCATTGCCAAACCATGGCGTCAAGGATATGCAGGTGACCGTTCTCCTTGAAACATGCACAGGCGAAAAACAAAGACAGTTTCTTGAGCAAAGAATAATCAACTTTTTTGGCACTTTTCAACCCTTTGGTATGAATGTAAAAAGACAGACCTTTTCTTAATATCTATAAATTAGTCATCAAGTTCAGGATTAAATTACCACGTGATGTTCTTCGAGTCATTTTTATGTCATTCTGTCCTCGTCAGTCGATGTGTGAACATCTTTTTACTTTTTAGCCCCTGAAGAAGGATTTTATGTCCGAAAATTTGGGCATTCTTGTTTTATTTGTTTTAAAGGTTTTATTTCGTTATATTTCTTATTTAGTTTTTACCTTTTAAATGTGGCTTAACCATCCATTTATTTATCTATTTTATTTATACACAAGCCACAGTGCAACATACTTTATTTATATAAAAAGATGCCCGCGTCTTGTCGAGATATGCTCGCGTCTGTTCGCAATATTTTTATTATCACTAAATGCTTTTGTAGTTTAGTTTTTAAATAAATGAACCTTTGTGATAACTCTTATTTCGTTACCTCCTTAAAATATGCATATACAGCATAACCAAATTAATCTAAATTAGTCTAAACCGCTTTAGTATTTTGTATTTTGAAACAACTAAGTAGATAGCCGCTGCAGGTGGACCAGCGGTCCGCGAGGGTAATCACATCCTCGGTAGTCCGCATTACCAGGCACTAATTAAATGTTTAACCTTTTAAATTTTTTATTGTCTAAATTAAAAAAAAATGAAAACACCCGGCTTGTTTCCTTGTTTTGCATGCACATGGATGATATTTTAGGTGCTTTCATGTTCGATTGTTTTGGAGTACTTATCCTTCAATAATTCTGGTTTTTCGGCTTTCCATCCATTGTTTTGATAAAATTGCTGCTGGTTGGAGGTTATTTCTTGAAATATACGTATACCGCATAGCCATAAGTTAGCCGTAATTTATAACGCTTCAATATTTTGTATTTTGAACTTTTTTGGTAGACAGTGTCTGCTCTTTCTGCATTTTTTTCGACCTTCCAATTATATGTATTCTATTTTCAAATGCTGAAGATGAGACCCGTGGCGTTTAAATGTGCACTGTTAACTGACATTGTTACATTGTTCTGTGTATTTTGAGATGTTTTTTTGCCTAGGCACTGAAAACCTTTTTTCAATATTTGTGCATACTAATTTTATTTCAGAGTCTATACAATCTATCAGCAATGCATGGGGTCTTGATAATAACAGAGAAATAAACGATCATTAACGCTTAATACAAGAAATAATAAAAGTTAATGTATTTTGATGAATAATAACAATTATCAAAAAGAATTAAATTGTCACCAAGACCAACGGACGATATGCTTATCAGTTGTCATTTATCAGCAAAAGCTGAATCAATTATGATGATGATTTACTGTTCTTGCGTTGACCCTGAATTTCTTTGAGTATTGTGATTCCAATCGAAAAATGTGATAATTATATAATCCGGTTTTTATGGGTTGAAAAGCTCAGCTCAAGTCGCTTGCTGTTCAATTTCAATCCGTGTGCCTTTGCTATCTGAATCATTTCAAACAAACATTTTGAGTTTTCACTTGCTACCTGGGCAAGCTAGATAAAATACACTTACATGTTCTTTTGGTCATCTTAAAAACCTATTTTGTGCAAGTTGTTATGGCTTGACACTTTGTGCATTTTGGTCAGTTTAACAATACAATTGAAAAATATTTTCGATTTTTCGTTTGGTCTACTTTTTTTTACTTTTCTTTCATTTCTATACTACCTTGAAAAAGAAACATTAGCGATGGTTATTGCTAGCCGTGTCTAGATGAGCTTTAAAATGGCTACTAAGTATAATTTGGTGTTAACAAGCTCTTGACGTATTTGGTATGAGATTAAAAGCAAATTTAGAAGCATTTATCATGATTCAAAATCTATATGACTAAAACAAAAAATTTCTTAGATTTTATTATGATTCAAAATGTATAATAATAAAGCACAATTGTACAGCTGGTTTGTGGAAATGTTGTGGTGTAATTAATTGACAGACATATTCTGCATTAGGTCGGATCACAAAGACTTCATGTTTTGGGTATATAACTTTCCAGACCTGCCTATAGTTAATTTGTATAACTTGGTTTGGATTAGGTTAATCTAGATTCGAGGTAAAACTTTGCTTCAGTTTACACCGAAGTACTTAATCAGCTTTCGCTGAATTTCAATTCAACTTTAATATCAAGTTTATTCACATCAAGTTGCATTCGCATTTTTTTTGCAATGGGTTTTTATACGGATTATCTTTTTTTTTTAATCTAGTCAAGTTGAACCATGTTATTATTAATAACTGATAATCTGAGTTCACTTACAGTGTTAACAGACTAACTTTTTATGCTTTAAATAACTTATGGAATATTGATAATTTATTATTTAAAACAAATGTAATCATGAGCGCATTTAGTGGCGATATCTTGTTTGAAACATTGTAATATATTAGTAACATGTGGTGGTTGTTTTCACAACTATGAAGGTTAAGCGTCAAGCCTGAAAAATTGTGTGAAAAAACAATCAAAGTGTGAAATACATTCTGTCCCCGAAAAACAAAAACAATTGAGTCCAAATATTTTTCTTGTTTATATAATATGTTATTGCTACACGTGTTTAATGTTTCACGTTGATACGTTCTTGCATTTTTAATGCAGTTATTAACAGATATCATGTGACCGTAATTATTTTTGTTGATAATGATGCTTTACATATAAGGGTCATGATTCCTGTGGGGAATGCATGGCCATTGGGGTGTATATCTTAAGATGGGTGGTGGGATTAAAGAGGAATTCTTATTAAACATTTGTTGGCAACATTGCTTTTCTTACATTTTTTCTAGAACAGCTTTCTTCATAAAATGAAAAACAACAAACAAAAAATCTATTCCTTTGGTAAAAAAATGAATAGTACGTACGGTCTTATTAGATTCATTCATTTATTTTTATTGTTTTTTTTTATGATTGTAATAAAATCACTACACAAATTGGACTTTCATTTATATTGTTGGTTTTTTACCTTAAGCTTACATTCATTTTGATTCAAATGCTGCTGCTGAAAGGTTACTCCCATCTTCGCTAGACAAGGTTACGGATCGTAACCCTTGGCAAGCGAAAATGGGTTACTCCATGAAATATGGATATACAGCATGACCAAAATGAGCCGTTGTGTTGATACCTGTTTTTGTTGTAGTCAATGTATTTCAAAAATCATATAGATAAAGAGAAAGCCATCAAAGGTAATAAATTTGCAATATTTCATGTCTTGATGATTATGCCAAACAAAAAGTAAGTTATATTTTTTTTTTATTTCATAATTTAGATTATGGCAAATGATTGGGGCCTTTTAGCCATTCTCACACTTAGTTTTGCTATTAAACAACTACCGATAGCTATGGACCAACGGATACTGTTATTACCAGATTTCTGTAAATTATATAATTTGCATTCTAACTGCATCCTTTACAATAAACAACATGGCAGGAACACATGAAGTACTATTACATATTACAATAAAGAGGAATTATATGGATATGAACATTATTTCAGGAATATATTGACTTTGCACATGACACAACTATTCTGTCCCCAAAACCAGACCACCTACAGAAGAAAACAAATGGCATTATAAGATGATGCAAAGCAGTTTAAATTTAAATTCCACATGAAGGTCCAGACTGAAGCATTTGAGAACGATTTTAAGTCCGACTTTACCAACGTGTCATTCGTGTGACTGAAGACTTCTTATAATTTTTCATTGACATTTCCGATTGTTTAATTCAAAATTGTTCAAAACACCTGGTTTCTTTTTTTGTACAAAATGTACTGCACATGTTCGATATATCCTCGGAGCTGGATTTGGCTTTCAAACTTGTTGGTTTTGAGTACTTTTCGTTCAATACTTTTGGTTTTTGATCTTCAAATATTTTGATTAAAATGCTACTGACGTGATTAGAGGTTACTTCTTGAAATATCGATATGCAGCATAACCAAAATTACCGTTTTATACCCTTTTTGGGGTATTTGTATATTGAAAGGTTTTCATTTTACTTGCGTAAAAAAATTCTGCAAAATATTCAACAATAAATAACCTCTTTGAAAGAACAAGCGAGCAATGTATAATCACCGCCATCAAACGGTCAAACAGAGGCAATTTGACTGGCTAGACCATGTAATAAAAAGACCACCACTCGGGTAAACACAAACAGAAGAAAAGAATTGGGGAGAGACCCACAGAAATATAGATGAGAAACAAAGACAGTGAAATAAAGAAGACATGGAAAACCAGGGAAAGAACTAGAAAAGGTTGTAATGGGCAGACTAAAATGTAGAAAACTCATTCATATTTCCCCTTTTCAGCCTTATGTGCCGCCAATGAACAAAGGGGATGTGTAGGTAGGATCAACAAAGCTTGTGGACGACTTCAGTCCTATGTGATCTCATCTCTAGCAAGTACATTGTAACTTTTGACAAATGGTGATAAATTGTGTAGGAATTTGGGTGGTTTTTTCCGTATCTTTCAGGAATCGTTGCTGAAAATGGTGATATGATTCATGAGTACATATTGGGACGGTCCCAAGTCTTGGATGATGTTTGTTGTGTCCTCGTTGATTAAAATAAACGAGGGGAAACTGGGGTTTTTTTGTGAGTTTGATTGTTTGCTTTAGGGTTTTGTGTGTGTGTGTGTGTGTGTGTGTGTGTGTGTGTATAAGCGATGTTGCCTTTCAATGTGCTTATACTGACTTGCTTCCTTGGCCTAATATATTTTAATAATTCGTGGGGTATCAATTTTCGTGGTTTTCATGGATTTTCTAGACCCACGAATTTTGATACCCCACAAAAAGGAATTTAAACATTGATCTGTATGCTGCAGACTTCAGAATACCACGAATTTAAGAATCTATGAACTGTTCCTTTCTTCAGACCACGAAAATTGGTACCCATGAAAACAAATGATTCCACGGTATTTCAAAAAGGTGTTTGATGTTTGTCTTCTCTAAGTTGATAGTCATCTCCGTTGACTTGTCTTCCCTATTTGACCTCATAAATTCGTCACATAGATCTAACATGGTAGGTTTATCTACATTCCAGCCTGCTTTCCTATAGTTTTAAACTTTTTTATTAATGTGTCTTTGCCTATCTGGTTTCAATGCTGTTACGGCAATAATGATTTTATGCAATTATTCTCCCCTAGTGTTCCGCTCGATTGTCCTGTGGTATCCACAAATAGGTAAGCATCAGGTTTTCATCAAACCACGAAAATTGGTACCCATGAAAAAAAATGAAACCACAGTAATTCAAAAAGGTGTTTGGTGTTGTGTCTTTCTCTGGGATGCTATGTTTAGCATTTGAATAAACTTGGGGTTAGGATGAGGTTATGGTTAGGATCAGGTTAGCGTGAGGATATGGTTAGGATTAGGTTAGCGTGAGTGGGACTGCCTCGACTATCGGGTTAGCTGATGCTCCATCTTCTTTTCCTTGATTTAGCATTAATGCTAAGTATGTTTTTATATAGATGACTATCGGACTTAAGCTTGTGTTCCCAATGTATTTTGGAATCCAACGCACTTTGGCGTCAAAAAGGCATCGCACAATAGCGTCATTTTCGCGTGACCATCGTACTTTGGAGTCTCATCACACTCTTAGGTTTTATATTAAATATGATAATTTAAAATTTAGTTGAATTATCCAGAGAAAAATTCTGGGAAATATTCCAGCCAATTTTTTTTCTCAAAAAGTCATCTAGGAAATTAAAAGATACCAAAACTTAAATCTAATTAGAATTAATTATTGTATCAAAATGAATTCATACGAGCCAAAAATTCTTAATTCAAAAATTTGTGTGCAGTTCACTGCCTGACTCTTTTGTAGAATACTAGTACTACTTAAAACGTGTATTTCGATAAGCATGTATGCACCTTAGTTGCGATATGTTATTTGACACATTGCAATATTTTTGAAACATGTGAAGATCTTTTCACGCAATCTTTTACAACTACGAAGGTTCAAAATCAAGTGTAAAATAGTTTAATAAAGCAAAGTGTAAAATACATTCTCAATCTGTGCCTTTTATGGTACTCATTACAAACAATTGAGTCCAATTGAGCAAAACAGTTATTGTTTATGTTTATATAACATGTTATTGTCACACGTGTTCAATGTTTCACGTTGAAACTTTCTTGCATATTTTAATGCAGACTTTAACATATATAATGAAATTTGAAATAGCTTTTCATTTATATTGATGAGGATTAACATAAGGGTCATTCCTAAAAAAAACAGGATGTTGGTCGGCCTTTTATATATTTAAAGAAGGGTGATGGGTTGAACTACAAAATCTACTTAGGGACGGACCATTTAACTTGAAGGGGGGGGGGGCTTGGTTTTTTGTTTTGATCAGAAAATTTTTTCCGCACAAAGCGCGGACAAAATATTTATTTTTCAAAGGCATTGCGACAGAATATTTTTTTCATTATCAGCATTATTTTTTATAACAGAAATCCTTCTTCAGAATATTTGTTTTTCTTATGCTGCCAAATTATTTTTTTCATCAAAAATAATTTTCAGAATATTTATTTAGGAAAAAACCAAGCCCCCCCTTCAAGTTAAATGGTCGGTCCCTTATACACGTTTTTGACAAAATCACCTTTCCTACATTAATTTCAAGAATAGCCTTTTTCGTATTAATTTTATTTTAAGATTTTGTGGGGTATCAGTTTTCGTGGGTGGCCTTTACCCACGAAATCAAATATTCCCCGAAGAGAATATTTAATATTGATATGTATGCTGCACACTTCAGAACCACAAATTGGACCTTTTTCATCAAAACACAAAAATAATATGAATCCGCAGTAATTTTAAGATGTCAAAATCATGAAATATAAAAGAACAAAGGGCCTGTTCCGTTGCTAAAAAAAGAATACTTAGAATTATTGATTTAATTCGTTTTATTATAACAAAATCTATAAACAAACCCGATTTTCAATCATACTTTTGGTTTTTGACCTTGCATTTATTTTGATTCAACTGCTGCTGATGAAGGTTACTCCTTGAAATATGGATAAACGAGGTTTGTGTAGGGTATATTGGGATATGGGGTATTCGTGCATATTTGAGACTACATGTAAACTAACTGGTATATGGGATATTTTTATCCATGTTATTTTTAGGGATATGGGATATTGGGAAAAAAACACTTTTTCGGATACGGGATATTTGATATAAAGTTTAATAAGATATAGGATATTGGTTACCCACCCCCTTAAATATTTCCAAACCATAGTATAAAAGAGTTAGCCATGAAAGTACAACTCGTTGCCATATTTCATGTCGTGGTGATTATGCAAGAAAATAGGGTAAGTTATCACATCTTTTCAATACTTAACTTAATAGCAAACGATTAGGGTATTATTACAACTGTCACATTTAGTTTTGTTATTAAACCAGTTACTGTGGCAATAGACCAACGGAAAAGTAATTATCAGATTTCATTTTATTATTTTCACTGCATGCTTCCTTTAGGGACCGACCATTTAACTTGAAGGGGGGCCTTGGTTTTTTTCCTAAAAAAATATTTTGAAAATGATTTTTGATGAAAAAAATATTTTGGCAGCAGAGGGTAAGAAAAAAAATATTCTGAAGAAGAATTTCTGCCATATAAAATAATGCTAATAATAAAAAAATATTCTGTCGCAACGCTTTCAAAAAATAAAAATTCTGTCATGACGCATTCACAAAATAATTTTTTGGTCAAAACAAAAAACCAAGCCCCCCCCCCTTTTCAAGTTAAATGGTCCATCCCTTATCATAAACAACATAGAAGGAACACGTGAATTACAAGAACAACAAATCTTGAAGGTGAATCAAATGGACATCAGCATCAATTGTGGAAAAAATTGACTTTGCTAACGACATAGTACATGTGGTTTCTCAACATCAGATTGAGATCTGCAGAAGAAAGGAAACGACCTTAATGTAAAGGCAAATCGTTTTGAATTTAAAATAAACTAAAAGAAAACTTAAAACTGCTACCATGACTTCAGGAACCTATAGATGTCATGTTCTTGACGTTGGTCTGCCCTGATGTTTATGCAACTGCATACCAAAAGTCAGTTGTGTACTATAACTTGTTCACATTAAACAGACTTATAAAAGCTTAAGCAACAATACCAGTTATGGATACTGCCTCTACCACTGGAACCACTATATCACAGTTTTACTTCCTGGAAAAGTCGTCGCAGGTGATACAACAATGCAACTTTGCCCGTCACAACCACTGACATGGCCCTTAATATTGTTTACATTAAATATACAGGATTATACCATTGATGAATAGACCATGAAGAAAACATTGAATTTACCACCCTTTGAAACATTAAAATCAAGACAATTTCGACAGATAAGATATATCCAGCAAGCTATAAAGGGCTATATAATTGAATAAAATATCGAAATCAGGCAGCATCAGAGAAAGAAGACTACACAGAAATATTACCTTTAAAATTCTTTTTTTTATGGTTAAAGATAGAAGGGTTTTCATTCAACAGGACTAAGAAAAATCTGCAAAATGAAAAAAAAAAAAAACAGGTCCACAATGTGTTTATATATCACCACGATGGAGTAGCCATGTTTTAAAAGGGACAAAAATTCCAACACAAAGATAGTTCCAAAGTTGATACCAGAAGACTGCGGATGAAAACAAAATTAAACTAGAAAATGTGTCTATTAGCCACAGGATGGCCCTACCGTTCTTAAAATATCATTGACCCTCAATGTGTATTACCTGGGATATGGACCTTTACCAAGAAATTGATCAAAAGTGTTCATGTGTAAAATATAGGTCGCTGTGACCTTATTTCTGGTGGGTGGTGCGATGTTACCAAGACTCATCGAGTAGTGAAATATTATTGACCCCTAACATGTAGTATTCAAGATATGGACCTTAACCAAGAACTTAACCAAAGTCATTCATGCGTAAAATTTAGGTCACAGTGACCTCATTTCTAGTGGATGGTGTCACCTTACCCAAGACACATTTAGTGGTGAAATATCATTGACCCCCAACATCTAGTATCCAAGTTATGGACCTTAACCAAGAACTGAACCGAAGTCGTTCATGTATAAAATATAGATCACAGTAACCTAATTTTTATTGGGTGGTGTCATGTTACCCAAGACAGATCTAGTGGTGAAATACCATTGACCATCAACATGAAGTATCTGAGATATGGACCTTAACCAAGAACTTAACCAAAGTCATTCATGCGTAAAATATAGGTCACAGTGACCTAATTTCTAGTGGGTGGTGTCACCTTACCTAAGACACATCTAGTAGTGAAATATCATTGACCCCCAACATCTAGTATCCAAGTTATGGACCTTAACCAAGAACTTAACCAAGTCGTTCATGCATAAAATATAGGTCACACAGACCTTATTTCTAGTGGGTGGTGTAGCCCTACCCAAGACCCATCTGGTGGTGAAATATCATTGACCCCAAACATCTAGTATCCGAGTAATGGGCCTTAACCAAGAACTTAACCAAGGTGTTATGGACGGACAAGGGTAAAACTATATGGTCAATCCACATATGGGGTCGGGCCATAATAAAAAGAATCTAGTGAAAGATGGAGAAGAATCATAGTATTTGAAATAAAGTAATTGGGAACAACCTGGAAAGAATTAGAGAAGGTTGCAACAAATGCACAGACCAAAATAGGGAAGACATGATTCAGCCTTACGTGCTGAATAGGTAGCTAGGTAGGTACAACAAAGCTTGTGACCTGATTACCTCATGAAGAAAAATAACATTAGGGGTATGGACTTCATGTGTGTGATACAATTTATTTTTAACACAAAATATTATGACAAAAACACCAGACAAAAGAACAAATATTAAATTGTTGTTCTTCATCCTAAAGCCCTTATTTCAACTTAGGTCACAAAGGATGGACTGCTTTAATTATACTTGATGAGGATAAGTTTTCTTGTCATGGGAACCTTTGAAATCTCAGAGAAAAGATTTCCAAGCCAAAATTTTACCTCAAATTACCTGAAAACCTATCAAAATTTCAGTGTTTCCCCAGGCCCTTATAGCATCTTGGCAATGTGATGCTATCTGGTTGAAAATCGCAAATAACAGGATGCTATTAGAAATTTCTAGAGAGAACACTGAATTATGAACTTACTCTATACCTTCACCTATACTATCTTTTTTCGTTTTAAGACATCAGTTTAAAGCCCAATTAATGTACAAATATTTTAAGGACATCCATATCATGTTCACCAAAAAAGTGTCTTCAGTTTTTGCTTCTGTATGATTATTTTGAGTTTTAAAATCAACATTTGGTTCTAAGACAGTGTTATGCATAAATATTTTAATTGAGATGGCTTTAATTTTTCTCTTTGATTATGTTATTACTTTTATATACTGCAAATGACTGTATGTGACAATTGTTAAATTCATTGCTCTCAGTGCATTGCAGAAATTAATATAATATTTCATACCACGGAGAAATGATATAAAAATAACTATATATGAAAAAAAAAAACATTTATTCAAAGTGGTTACCAAAAACATTTATTCAAAGTGGTTACCAAAAACATTTATTTAAAGTGGTTACCAACAACAAAAATCTGCTGTAAAAATACAATTTAAGTTTGACATCTATAGATATATATTTATAAATACATATCTTTATTTTAACAAAAACTTTTTGATTCAGCAGTATATCCCTTGATTTTTGTCAACATGCAACTTAATTATCATGGTCATATTTAACATGTATTATTATTATAAAAGGCATAAAATACATGTATTTTTAAACAAGAGGCTCCCAGGAGCCTTAATCGCTCACCTGAACTACACAGATACATATATATATATAGTAGATATTATTGTTCTTGTCCATATGCAATTTAAATTTCTGAAATATCTTGGTTAGTTTTCAAGATATTGGGCTTAATAAGTGCAAAATTTGGCAAAAAGTACGAAAAAGGGCAATAACTCCCACATCAGCAGTCAGATCTTTTCCAAAATTTCAGGACAGGTACATCTTAATATGCTGATCACTTTTGATTCCCATCCAAATTTTGATATCTGTAACCATTTTTGAGATATTAGCAAAAAACTGCAATTAACCCCTATGTTCTATTTTTAGCCATGGCGGCCATATCTTTTGACCAATCAAAAATCTGAACGATAGAATTGTAGCATGTATGCTATTAAACAACTGTGCCAAGTTTGGTTGAAGTTGGATGTATGGTGTTAGACAAGTTAATCTTTGAAATTCAGGGGAAAAGTAATGAAAAATGGTAAATTTTGACGCTTTATGGGCCATAACTCCTAAAATAAACGGTTCTACAGCTTTGACCTAAATACATGAAATGTAGATCTTGATGTGCTTAATCATATGCAATTTGAATTTTTAAAATATCTTGTATAGTTTTTAAGATATAAGGCAAAATATGTGCAAAATTTTGAAAAAATCCAGAAAAAGGGCAATAACTCCTACATCGGTTGTTGGATCTTCTTGAAAATTTCTGGGCATGTAGATCTTGAGGTGCTGATCACTTTAACCCTTGCCAGAATTTTGATATCTGTGACCGTTTTTGAGTTATTTGCAAAAACACTGCATTTGACCCCCCTGTTCTATTTTTAGTAACATCAGCCATGTTTTTTTACGAATCAAAAATCCGAACGATAGTTTAGTACACATAATGCCACTAAACAACTATACCAAGTTTGGTTGCAATTGGACTTATGGTGTCGGACAAGTTAACGTTTGAAAAATTGTTTACAGACGACGACAGACGACGACAGACGCCGACAGACGCCGACAGACGACGACGACGACGACGGACGCCAAGTGATGGTAAAAGCTCACATGGACCTTCGGTCCAGGTGAGCTAAAAAATGGTTTAAACATCAATATCTTGAAGCTCATACTAAAACACACTTTTACAAAAAATATCACAGTCATTCATAGGTTAAAATGATTAAAAATAACAAATATAATAAAAGTTTATATATAAAAAATACATTATCTTTTTTAAATGGGTTTAAGCTGTGGTTTATTAACTTATTAGGTACCTTTAAGGTTTTTTTTTGTTTTTTGTTTTGTTTTGTTTTTTTGTTGTTGTTTTTTTTTTTGAGAGGGGGGGGGGGGCATAGATATTTTGCCTCGTAAGAAAATTTCAAAAAGGGACTTAACAAGCTACAAACCAGCAGCTAAATGGGATTCAGAAAGACCATCCCACCTAAAGTGATGATTGGAATTATATATCTTTCCACAAACATTTACACTACAACTACTTAACAAGTCTTTGACACTTGGAAACATGAGCAACGAGTAACATACAACAACAATGGTACACTGTTTATACAAAACGGCATTATTACTGCAATGCAAAGAGCGAGAAATTCACATTAAAAAAAGTAGTTTCATGCTTTATCATCCTTAGTATATCCCACACTGCCATAAGCTATTTGGGTAAATTCAAGTTGAAGAGACCAAAAAGGACAGGCACAATATAAACTTTAAAGCTGAAGCAGTGTAACAAATTTTAAAATAAATTCTTTTTGTAGAAGTTGAGACATCCAGCAAGGAAAATCTAAATAGTAATCTTTCGCTCTATATCTTTTTTTACATAATTTTTTTAACAAAATGCCTGTATTAGTGACAAATTGCATTCACAGTTATAGATAGTCCAAATGATATAAATTTTGGCCACATTTTTTTTTTTCAAAAAAATGTGAAAAAAAACAATTCTTAACCCAATGTAAACATCAATGGTAAATTGCAGTGTAAATAAGTCTAACTAAATATATGTTAAATAAAAGACTAGAGTGCACAGTGCATTTTGATTCCCTAAGATGTAAAAGAATGCAAATAAAAATAATTAATTATGACATCTAATTAAGGATGTAGAAAGGGGCAGTGCAAGAATGAAAATACTGATATTTATATGTATAACAACTTATAAACAGACAGAGAGAATCTTTTTTAGTCTCATAAAATCAATTTCATAATCAAAGCTTAAAAAATGTTTACAAAAATAATACATAACAGGCACAATCTTCTTAAAAAATGATGGCAACATAACCAAAAATATGTTGATTCTTAAGACACTTGCTCAAAAATTCAGATAGCCGAATATAAGCTTCTTTCTTACATCCTATATTGTAAAATTTATTTTTTTATTTCAATCTTGTATCTTTAAAGTAATTGCCTTTTTTAAAAAATCTCATGATATAATAAGTCTTGAAAAATATTTTATCAATAAAAGGAAAAGTGGGAACAGTATTCATTTATTTTTATTTAAGAATGACTTTAAAAATAACTTATTTTTCTGTTACATTTCTGGAACTCAACAATAAAAACAGACTTGAAGAACAATTTGCTAACTAACTCTGCTTCAAGAACATTTTTCTTTGATTGTAAAATTGTTTTTTTAAAAGTTTCATAAAACAATGGAATGGAAATCACTATCGTAGCAACAAAGCTTACTTATCAAATTTAGATTAAAATCATTATAAAACATAAAACTTTTCATATAAGATAAAATAAAGAATGTATTTCTCACTGCAATAAAAAAAGAATCATTTTTAATAGATGCAAACTAATTGAATCTTTCAGACCGGCTTCCTAACTCAAATACTGAAGATTTGTATTCCTCAAAATCAGTATATACTCTCAAATTTGTGGAAATTCACTCTTAGGCAGGGAATTCAACCATTAAATCCTAAATTTCAAAATACAGTGGAAACCCTGAATTTCCATTTTACATGAAATTTGTAAAATAGATAACATAAAATTTAGCACAATTAGAAAAACATATATCAACAAAAACATTAATAAACTTCTGACATTTGATTATCTGTCCTATTTCCTACACGTAACAATCGTACATGTTCTTTTTCGTGTTCTTCTAACTGATACTTGTCTTCTCTCAGATGTTGTCTGTGTTTCTGTAACTTTATATAAGATTCTTCTCTTTCAGCATGAGCCTAGAAAATAAAAATAAAGATGGTTGATATTTGCAACAGACCCTAACAGGGAGAAACAATGTAAAAATATGACTACAGGAAAAAAAAACATATCATTGAAATTACAAAAGAAAAATTTTAAAAGAGAATATAACTTTTTTCCTGTGCAACAGACATAATTTTGATGAAACAAACGATTTATTTTTTTTTTGCTTTTTTTTTGTGTGTGTTTTTTTTTTTTTTTTGTATCACTAAGTTTTTTTTTGTTTTTTTTTCTTTCTTTTCCTGAACTTCACATGTTTGTGCCACAATGAATCTTATTTATATCTCCTCACATTTCATTCAATATAAACATATTTTTCTGTCTTGGAGATTTAAAATAAAATTGTATGAACAGAGTATAGTTTTCTGGTGCAAAATATTTTAGCTTAAAGTCTATAACATATAACCTTTATCACATTCACAGTTGGAAATAACAATTTTCACAGTTTTCTAGGTCATCCTATTCATATGGGTTACAGCAAACTAATTTTGCATTTATGGCAATCTCCCTTTCTACCCAATTTTGATACCCTGAATTCAATTTTAACAAACCTTATCTAATTCTGCCTTCTCCCTTATCAACATTTGTTCTAATTCTCTTTCCATCCTTTGCCTTTCAGATAATTCTTCTCTGATTTTCATAGAGTTTTTACGTTTAACTTCAGCTAACTGTTGTTGTAATCTTCGTACATTCTGTTCCTGTTTTTGTCGAGAGTACTCTGAATTCCTGACTTGATTGTAATAGTTCTTCTCCTGGTCTTCACCCTTTGTCACCATTTTCTGTAAATAAAGTAAAAAATAATTTTACTAAATAAAATTAAATAAAAAAATTTTAATTGGATTTTTAATTCTTTTTTTTAAATCACTATTGCACTTTTCCTTTATATTACCTTTTCATAACCCTTTATTTTTCAATTCAAAATACAAAAAAAGAAACACTGAGTCCTAATCATGTAAAATAAAAGTACATAAAATCCTTAAAAACTGTAAGAAGCCCTGGGCAAAAGATACATGTAAAAAACATAAATTGTTTATTAATGTTGAGCCTCAATGCAGCTTCGTCAGTTTTCAATCTTTAAAAGTCTAACTTTTGCATAAACCATATGTACCAACAAGTGTCCTTCGAATAATTGATCTTTCATTCTCTTAGAAGTCTATCCAGTTTTCAATAATTTGTTTATTAGGACCTTCAAGTATAATTGTTGACCTTTATAAGATATATATAATATATATAGAATATAGGACTTTTGAATCTCAAGATTTAAAAGTCCTATATTCTCTTTATCGGTATTCCCCAAGCACCAACATGGTTGGTTTTTTTTCGTCAAAAAGGGGTTTTTAATGTTTTTTATAAGGAACTTTTTTGTGTGCGCACTGGTAAAACACATGCTAAGTCACCTACTGACCCGATAATTTCTGTGATTAATACCTGTTCATGATAGAGGGTTTATCAGCGGCAAACATCAAAGGAAAATTGTAATGATTACCGATAAATTGTTGTAATAGAATGTAAAAAACAAATTTAAAACAAAGTTGAAAAATATTTACTCTGAAGAATTTGAGTGAATCCTCATGTTTTCTTCTTTCTTGGTGAGCATGTCTCTGTTTAAATCGCCCCTCCCAAACAAGTTGTTGGGCCTCCTCTTTTTCCTTCTTATTTCTCATATTTGTTTTCATGTAGTGTATTCTTCTGGCATTGTGATTCTGCAACAAACAAATATTTTGTACATGTATAACTTATTAATACTGTGGATTTATTTATTTTCGTGGGTAGCAATTTTCGTGGTTTGGTGAAAAAGTATTAGTTTGTGGATTCTTAAATTCGTGGTTCTTTAGCCTGCAGTATACACACCAATGTTAAATTTCTTTTTTGTGGTTCAAGGCTACCCACGAAAACCACGAAAATTGATACCCCACCAATAATAATGAAACCAAATTATATCTTGTTTCAAAATACTGTAAATGGGAAAAATTGTTTTTGTAAAGTGAATTTTTTGCTTTCCTTTTTTGTTTTGAATCTTATGTTTATTTATATTCTTTACTATAAGAATTATAAATTATTTTTTATGGCGAACGATGCGAAAAAAATCTAAACCTAGCATTTTTACCTTTGTATCGTGAAAAAAACCCATAAATATTCCTATGCATTAAAGTTTTCTCCCTGCTTTACATTTTTGTTCTATTTGTTAAAAAGCATGTGCTGTATCCTGTAAATCTACTTTTTCAATAACTTGCCATCATATTATCATGAAGTTTTAGAAGACAACTACTGTGATTTCATTTATTTTCATGGGTATCAATTTCCGTGGTTTGATGAAAAAGGATCAGTTGGTGCATGGACTCTTTGTAAAAAAACAGATCAAATAAATTTCCTTTTCTTGGAGTATGTATTTTTTGTATGTAAAGACCGCCCACAAAAACCACAAAATTTAATACCAAACAAATAATAATGAAACCACAGTATCCTTTTTATAACAAGGGAAGACTGGAGGGTTCCATCATCAGTTTATTGATGATAAAAGACGTAAAATAAATTTTGCTCAAATTGAACAAAATTTCCACAGAAAAGGGGGAATTTCACCCCAACTTGATCCTCCAAAGAATTTGATCAGCTTACCTCTAATTTTTGTTGTATCTGTTTAGCTTTAAGGTCCATTTCTGCATGTAATGCTGCTTCTGTTAATTGTTTCTGTGTATTGGTATTGTCTACTAATCTAAACTGAGTATCTGTTAAATGGCGAGTCTCTGAAAAAAATGATTGTACGGATATTAAAATTCATAGTCAATACATTTCTCCATCTAATTGTGAAACATGTATTAATGAAGACAATATAAGTTATTTCTACAGGGCAAGGCACAATAGTTCATTTGCTCCTATATTAATGATATTAACAATTTTCATTTTAAAATGAGCTGAATTTTTATATCTTTTAAGTAATATTCTATATGATTTTTTTCCTTATTATTGCATGTGTCCATTTATATGAGCAATTTCTTTCTGAAATATTCATTGTTTTCCTGAAAGCTACAATGAAAATTAACATAAATATGGAAAGCTTTATAATTAATTTTTTTCTTCATATTTTCCCTATCAACAATCTTATACTAAGCACAAAATAAGTAAGTTTTTAGTGTAGATCTCATTGAAGTTCAGGTTTTTTTTAAAATCACTTACCATCTCGTTTTTTAATATCTAGATGTGTTTTTGTTACATTTAAATCAACATTAAGTTTTCTTTTGTTTGACTCAGCTGCCTTTGTATCTCCGTCACTTTGTCTAAAATAAAAATTCAGGTAAATATATAA
This sequence comes from Arcuatula senhousia, assembly GCA_963971305.1. Classification (NCBI taxonomy): domain Eukaryota; kingdom Metazoa; phylum Mollusca; class Bivalvia; order Mytilida; family Mytilidae; genus Arcuatula; species Arcuatula senhousia. The sequence goes on along the minus strand of OZ020307.1, from coordinate 36,161,677 downwards.
TATGGAGTAGGCATTGCCTAAATGCGAGCATAGCTAAAAGGGACTATGTTTTGTTTATATAATGTATTTGGGGTGAGATGGTATGGAGCGATTGAGCTTTGAGACACGTTAGTTTCATACGTGCATATAACCAAGACGAAATGAGCAGCTTATGTGTATTTATTATTTTAAGAATATTATTTTCTTGTAAAAAGCGCAATTTATTATTTTTTTTAGCATTATTTCTTTTCTTATAAATTATTTAACATTCACCTTGGCCCTGTTAAAATAATAACCCTTTCCGGACCATAAAAAATCTAAATCAGCATTAGCAAATTTCTCGCAGAAACAAATACCGTAGAGCTCTCCGCTTGTGAGCTAGGTTCTATAGTTTTCCTGTTACATGTTTCAATTATCAAAGATATAAGTCTTTCAAAAATATATTTCACTGGTATGCTTAAAAAATTAATAAAAACATTCCTTCAAATGCTACTTATCAACAATACAGAATTTCAAAACTTAATTTAAATTCTATAAACAATTTTAAGCTTTATTGTTCATTTTGAAAAGGAATTTTTGACAGATGATCAGACAAAGTGAAAACTAGGGCTCTTGCATCTAATCTTAGCTGCTCTAATATGAAAAATAACTTTCAAATATTCAATTTTCTTCAAGGTGTAGATTTTTTTAGTAATATACCTATATAACACAGAATTAATTTTATAATAGAAATATCTTCTTTTTCGCTGGATCATTTTGACAAGGGACAAATAATTGTCAATGTAATCAACAACATGTTTATTCATTTATTTGTACAATATTCAATATTTCTGATTTTACTACTACATGACTATTGGTTCATTTACTTTCATAGGTTTCAGTTTTAGTGTTTGTTTTTTTTCAAAATAAAGACATTTCGTTGGATTTTTAATTTCAAGCTTTGTACATGAGGCAAAAAAATATTGATATGAAATTAAAACTTTTTTGGGGATTCTTTTTTTGTGGCTGACCGTCACTCACAAAAAAACATGAAAATTTGTTCTAAAAATACTAAAAGAAAGTTTAGTTTTATTGAAGTATTTCATTTGACTTCTATCTGTGTAGCCATTCAATTCACTACCTACTTTATTTTATTTTCTACAGATCTTTTTGCATCTAAATCTTCATTTATTTTATCATCTTGTTGTCTTTTCTTTTCTCTGAAAAAGGCAAAACAATAACATCATAAATATGTGGCTCTTTTTAAGCCATCCCTTTTTAAAATGTCTGCAATGAATTGAGACAATAAGCCTGAGACAAAACAAGAGGCTCCCAGGAGCCTGAATCGCTCACCTGGTCTTAATGTCAACCCTTTGAAGACTTTTGTATAGCTAAATGAGCTGAATGTTTAAGCAATAAAAAGTTTTTCTCTATCTGCAATAGTTTTCATTCCAAAGCAAAAAACACTATTTTTCACCTTTAAAGGGCCATAACCCCTTAAAGGGGTCATCTGACAACTTCGACCCTAAAAAGACTTTTGTAGAGCTAATTAAGCTGAACATTTAAGCAAGCAACATCTTTTCTCTATCTGCAAAAGTTTTCTTTCTTTAGGCCAAAAACACTTTTTTTTGCCTTTAAGGGGCCGTAACCACTATAAGGGGTCATCTGGCAACTTTGACCCTATGGAAACTTTTGTAGAGCTAAATGAGCTGAACATTTAAGCAAGCAACAACTTTTCTCTATCTGCAATAGTTTTCATTCCATAGGCCAAAAACACTATTTTAAGCTCACCTGGACCAAAGGTCCATGTGAGCTATTGCCATCACTTGGCGTCCGTCGTCGTTGTCGTCGTCGTCGTCGTCGTCGTCCGTTAACAATTTTTCAAAAATCTTCTCCTCTGAAACTACTGAACAGAATTGAATGAAACTTGGTATGATTGATCCTTAGGGTGTCCTGCACCAAACTTGTGTTTCGATTTTTGATCTGTCAAAAAACATGGCCGCCGTTACTAACAAGTGTGGCCACTAAAAGTATGTCTCGCCTGCTGGCACCATCACTAAAATCAACTACCTTAGCTTTCATTTCTTGATATAAACACAACAAGAGGCTCCCAGGAGCCTGAATCGCTCACCTGGTCCTTAAGCTGTAAGGACTTTTCTCTGGAAAGTAATACCTATGTGTTGAGTTTCGTCGAAGGTAAGACAAAAATGAGGTCAAGGCCAGATGACATGGTGATAAACCCAAACACTTTAATCTAATCCATCAATATCCAAATTATCAGATGCCTAGTTATTACAATTTTTTAAGAAATTCATTTTCCATAATAATCCTACAATCAAAGTTTACAGCATGTAAAAAAAAAACTAAGTTCACAGTCATTGAAGGGTCAAGGTCACATGTCATTGTTATAGCTGCGTAAAGATTTTCCCAACTGTCTGTATTTAAAATATCAGATGCCTAACCAATATACTTTTCAAGCAATTCATTGTCCACAAAAGTCTTACAAAAATGTTTATGGCCTGTAAAAAAGACCTAAGTTCACAGAATCACTGGAGCGTAAAAATGGGGTCAGGGTCACATGGCATGGCAACAGTTGCGTAGACCATACCCTCAACTGTCTGTATACCAAATATCAGATGCCTAGCTATTATACTTTTCAAGCAATTGATCGTCCACAAAAGTCTTACAAAAATGTTTATGGCCTGAAAAAAAACCTAAGTTCACAGAATCACTGGAGCGTGAAAATGGGGTCAGGGTCAAACGGCATGGCGACAGTTGCGTAGACCATACCCTCAACTGTCTGTATACCAAATATCAGATGCCTAGCTATTATACTTTTCAAGCAATTGATCGTCCACAAAAGTCTTACAAAAATGTTTATGGCCTGAAAAAAAACCTAAGTTCACAGAATCACTGGAGCGTGAAAATGGGGTCAGGGTCAAACGGCATGGCGACAGTTGCGTAGACCATACCCTCAACTGTCTGTATACCAAATATCAGATGCCTAGCTATTATACTTTTCAAGCAATTCATCGTAATCAAAAAGTATAAGAGATAGAGGAAATCTGAGGCCACGCTACTGATTCAGCATCAAAAGCTCTACTAAAGTCTCCATTTGGTCAAAGTTGTCAGATGACCCCTTATAGGGGTTACGGCCCCTTAAAGGTGAAAAATAGCATTTTTTCATGTTTTTGGCCTACAGAATGAAAACTATTGCAGATAGATATTAGCTGTTGCTTGCTTAAATGTTAAGCTCATTTAGCTCTACGAAAGCCTCCATAGGGTCGAAGTTGTCAGATGACCCCTTATAGGGGTTACGGCCCCTTAAAGGTGAAAAATAGCCATTTTTCATGTTTTTGGCCTACAGAATGAAAACTATTGCAGATAGAGATAAGCTGTTGCTTGCTTAAATGTTTAGCTCATTTAGCTCTACGAAAGTCTCCATAGGGTGGAAGTTGTCAGATGACCCCTTATAGGGGTTACGGCCCCTTAAAGGTGAAAAATCGCCATTTTTCATGTTTTTGGCCTACAGAATGAAAACTATTGCAGATAGAGATTAGCTGTTGCTTGCTTAAATGTTAAGCTCATTTAGCTCTTCAAAAGTCTCCATAGGGTCGAAGTTGTCAGATGATTCCTTATAGGGGTAACAGCCCCTGAAAAAAGCGATTTTTCATGTTTTTGGCCAACAGAATGAAAACTATTGCAGATAGAGATTAGCTGTTGCTTGCTTAAATGTTCAGCTCATTTAGCTCTACTAAAGTCTCCATAGGGTCGAAGTTGTCAGATAACTCCTTACAGGGGTTATGGCCCCTTATAGGTGAAAAATGCTGTTTTTGGCCTATAGAATGAAAACTATTGCAGGTAGAGAAAAGCTGTTGCTTATTTAAATGTTCAGCTCATTTAGCTCTACAAAAGTATAGGGTCAACATCAAGACCAGGTGAGCGATTCAGGCTCCTGGGAGCCTCTTGTTTGCCTTTAAGGGGCTGTAACCCCTATCAGGGGTCATCTGACAACTTCGACCATATGGAGACTTGTGTAGAGCTAAATGAGCTGAACATTTAAGCAAGCAACAGCTTTTCTTTATCTGCAATAGTTTTCATTCTATAGGCCAAAAACACTATTTTTTGCCTTTAAGGGGCCGTAATCCCTATAAGGGGTCATCTGACAACTTCGACCCTATGGAGGCTTGTGTAGAGCTAAATGAGCTGAACATTTAAGCAAGCAACAGCTTTTCTCTATCTGCAATAGTTTTCATTCTATAGGCCAAAAACACTATTTTTTGCCTTTAAGGGGCCGTAATCCCTATAAGGGGTCATCTGACAACTTCGACCCTATGGAGGCTATTGTAGAGCTAAAGGAGCTGAACATTTAAGCAAGCTACAGCTTTTCTCTATCTGCAATAGTTTTCATTCTACAGGCCAAAAACTCTGTTTTTTGCCTTTAAGGGGCCATAACCCCTATAAGGGGTCATCTGACAACTTTGACCTTATGGAGACTTTTGTAGAGCTAAATGAGCTGAACATTTAAGCAAGCAACAGCTTCTCTCTATCTGCAATAGTTTTCATTCCATAGGCCAAAAACATGAAAAAATGCTATTTTTCACCTTTAAGGGGCCGTAACTCCCATAAGGGGTCATCTGACAACTTCGACTCAATGGAGACTTTTGTAGAGCTTTTGATGCTGAAGCAGTACCGTGGCATCAGATTTCATCTATCTCTTATACTTTTTGATTTACAAGCCAAAAACAGTAGTCTGACCCCCCTGGTCTATTTTTAGCAACGGCGGCCATGTTTTTTGACGGATCAAAATACCGAACACAATTTTTGTGCAGGACACCCAAAGGATCAATCATATCAAGTTTGAAGAAATTCTGTTCAGCAGTTTCAGAGAAGAAGATTTTTTAAAAATTGTTAACGGACGACGACGACGACGACGCGGACGACGACGGACGCTAAGTGATGGTAATAGCTCACATGGACCTTCGGTCCAGGTGAGCTAAAAAAGTGGTAAAACAGGAAGTAGGTGATTACCAGACCTGACATTATGTCCTACAATATTGAACCCCATGCTGATGCTGTAAACCAAATAGCAAAAAGCTGTAATTGGTGTAGTGGTTAAGAGAGCCGGTGGTGTAGTGGTTAACGCGTCAGGCTACTAACACCAAGGTTCGTGGTTCGATCCTCATCAGGGGTGAAAATTTAATGAACCAATTTTGCGACTCTCTCTTGACACCATTTGCGAGGATGGTCTCAAGGAACAATGCTAGCCCTTCGGAAGGGACGAAAAAAGGTTGTCCCGTGTATGTGGAGAGCAATACCCCATGCTGCACGTAAAAGACCCCTTTGTAGAGTTCGATAAAATTAGACTCAATGGGGGCTGCTGCAAAGGCCATATCGCAAACTGCTAGCTGGAGAGGGATTTACATAAGCAATAAGCTTGTTTCCCAATCCAGGATAAATAAATATGTTTAAACTAAAAGCTGTAATTGCTAGCTGCTGACAAAACTGTTTAAAAATATTTTTTTCTTCCATTCATCACCAGACATTCATGATTTTCATTTTGTGAATGTATACAAATTGAAATAATTGTGATACTAAAGGACTAGAGCCACGAACCCTGATATTTGGCCCTGTAAATAAGCAAATATTAAAATTGGTTTGTTTCACTTGCAAATTTGCTGAATAGCAGAATCAAATGAGACATGATTTGTTTTTGATGTTTTGATTAATTTGTTAGCACCCCAAAGCTTAAACAATACTCAAAATTCGTAATTTTTCAATTTCCTGACAAAATAACCAGTTTTTCAATCCCTATTATGTGCTTTTCTATGTGGCGCCACCCCTCGCCCATCAAAATTTATATAGAAACATGAAGAAAATAATGTATTTGTAAAATTTAAGCAAAAGTATTTATGGGCGAGGGGTGGGGCCACTGTCATTTTCACTAAAAACTAGGTGAAAAATGGTAAAATTCTGCTGAAATTAGCATATTTTCAATTTAAACTTGTCAATATGACGTCATTGCTATGTCATAATTGAAAAAAAAAATTAAAAAATGATTTTGTTTTGTAACAAGCAATAATTCTAGACTAATTAGCCACCATAGTCTGATCTTAAAAAAAAATGAACTTGAAAATATCACCTGATTTAGGGCCAAAAAAGGCAGTTCATGAACATACTCCTTTATTCAAATAATACTTTTGAAACAATGTTTCATATTGTTGATATAAAACTGTGATTGGTGTTGCATGCATTGAGGCAGTCAGATGTTTAATAGTTAGCAGAAAATTAACATCCTTACAAATGCCTATAGCCAATTCAATTTTCTCATAAATTCATACTGGCCTCATTGAAGGCTGCTGGCCGTTGTCCATTGTGGTTTTTCTATTCCAAATATCATTATTTTCTATTCTAGTTATTGTCTAATTGTGTCTGAGTGTTTTCATTTTCAATGGGAATTATTTTTTTTAACAATTACTATAAACCAATGAAGCTGATAATTTGGATATAATTTTATGGGTTTTTGTTTGTTCATATCCTGGTGAAATATATGTGTAAGTTTCATGATAATACATATTTCATTCATGGAAAAATTACTTCAACCTAGATAAATTTGATTTGGGATGGATGTACAAACAGATAGAGCAAAACACTAAATGACTCTCTACTTTCCTAGATGGAGCATAAAAATAATAGCTAAACATACTTGTGGAAGTCAAACTTTTGTACTCTATTTTTCTGAGCTTCCATATTTAAATTGATAGCTAATTCTGACAGTTCTTGTTGGATCCTATGTTGTTCTTCCTAAAATAAAGAAACAAATTATATTTTAATACATAAAAATGAAAGAACAATAATTATTTACAACTGTATAAAAATTCATTTTATTTCACAGCATATATAAGAAAGTTTATAATCATAAGTACATAATTTGTTGGTTTTTTATAATGTTTCAAAACTTTTATACAGTCAGACATCTTAAGTAATAATTTCTAGAATACAGTCTTTGTAATTAGGATTTGTGATTCAGGTGCTCTAGATTTTGTCTTTTCATCCTTTACAAAGTTCATAAAAAAAATTAGAAGGTTGTGAATAAAACATATAAGAAACCACGGCAATTTTAAAATATCAGCAAGTTAAATTAAGCAACAACCTTCAATACAGACACATGGTGACTTTTCATATCTTGCAATAGGCCAATGATAAAAGTTATAATGAAAGTGGTTAGAAACTGGCCCATGTGTTATTTAAGTAAATTCAAGTGTAATAACTTGGAGGGAATCATAAAAATTTATACCTCTTTTGATCTCATTTTGGCTTCATATTCTTGATTCAATCTTGATAACTCTATTCTCTTTAATTCTAACTCACTCATTTTAGTTTTATATTTCCTAGCAAGCTCAGATCTAGGGAAAAAATACAGTAAGAATGATAGGCATATTACATACAGGCTTCAAAACTATTTATGATGTGATATGGATTTTTTAAGATATCAGGCTTGATGTTTTTTATTTAAAGCCTTAAACTCTTTATAAACATAATTTGGGATGTATTTTGCTTATCTTTGTACAGGATGAGTATATAACTGTGGTGTTGCGAATGGATAGCCAGTCAGACTTTGAAATGATATCTCTTTTTTTAAAGCAATAAGATAGAGGTGTAAAACAACTCTTTGAAAAAAGATATAATGCCAACACAGAATTCGGCTTTAATGTGAAAGCCTTTTCTTTTTCTACTTACTTTGTGAGTTCATTTTTTCTGCCCACAGATTTACTGCCCTGTTCAAAATTCACTGATTGTTGTATTCTTTCTTTAGTAGCCTAAATAAAAAGAGAAGATTCAATTTTACACTTGGAAAATAAGAAAAAGATGAAGTGTTTTTCAAATAGGACATGATCAAGATTGCTAAATGAAATTTATCCAATTTGTTTATATGGAACAAAAATTAATAGGAGGACAAAGTTACATTCTAAAAACATGTAAGATATGTTTCTTTTCCTTGGTTTATGTCTTGACCAGTGTTTTTTTTTGTATTTTCCGACTGGTTAATTGAGAAATCGGTCCAGTTAACTTTTTATAACTGGTACGTATAATTCAATTGGTATGCCATCCTTACTATACGTCTTTCATGTTTATAGTACCTGTTCTTTCCAATGGATATGGTCTCTCTGTAGGTCTGTATACTTTTTTAAACCTGTATTCAGTTTCTTTTCTTCTTCTAGTCTCTTCTTGTTTATTGCTAAAAATAGACATGCATGTAAATGAAATATTAATGATGTTTGTTAACTTTTATTGAAAATAAATAGGTTTCAGATTTGATACTTTTAATGAAGAGATAATAGTAAAAGGTATAAAATAAGCAAAAAAAATGATAGGTTCCTGACCTCGTTAAATTTTTGGCGGGAAATGATATTCTCTGACTTTTTCATAGGTTTAGCATTAACACTTTTTAGCTGTTAAAACCCATGACAGAAAAAATAGGATTTGATTACACTTTGTATATAACCTTTAAATAACATATTAAAACATTGATAACGAGAAAAAAGGTGGTTCGTGGGCAAAGAATTTAAGCCTATTTTGATGGTAAAATCCAGAGGATTCAGAAAAAATGACAGAAATACCAAAACAAGACTAGCGAGCATCCTTAACATCACTGCAATGAACAAAAAAAAATGTGCAACTTTCAATAATCTTAAAACTGAAAAAAAGGAATATTGGGTTGTCCCATCAAATATCTAGTTAAGTAAACCCAACCACTGCACAATGTATTCGATGTGAGCAGTATATTATTTTATGATGATTTCTTTTTTTCTTCATACCAAAGACACGGATCATTTTATTATTACTTCTTTAACCTAAAAGTAAACAGATGAACAGACAGATCAGTTCACATGACTACATGCCCAAATTTTATTCAGACCTGTACACTCAAAGATCTTGAGAGGAACTGTCAATGCCCAAACACTTTTAGACACACATTGGGGAACAAGTAAAACATTAAATGCATGCTTTAGGCATAACATTTTTTTTGCCTGGAAGTTTGTTGAAATTTTGATTTCTGAATAAAAAGTAGATAGACAGAGCAAATAATTATAAAAAGGATTCATACCATTTTCAAAATCTCTCATAGTGTGTCTAACAGCTCTCTGATTTTTGATAATGTCACCCTCAATTCTTTTCAGTTCTCTTTCTTCTTGTTTGTGTTGCCACATATGATCCTGAAAAAAAGGACAAAAGTGAAGCACAAAAAGAAGGCAAATGTACTCAAAATATTAAAATTGAATGCTACAAAAATCTGTCAAAATCAAAAATTATTATGATTATTTTGGGGTTAACAAAAATTTCAATTTTCATACAAACATAGAAGGAAGGCTGAGCTTACTACAACATGAAAAACATTTTTTTTTTTCAAATCATAACCTAATCAAAGATACTAGAATGGTGGCCTTCATAGAAGACGTATATCGCCTGCACCTTTAAATATTTCGAAAACAGGAAGTAGATGAATTACAGACATAAAATGGTTTTACACCATATAATAGTACTATAGAAGAAAGCTACATGTCAAATATCAAGAAGCTGTGACATGTAGTTGCCTGAAAAAATGTGATAAAAATTTTTGGGACACCGCAAGACGACAGACAGTGTCAAAGTAACCCCTTTATGTCACTTTACAAGATGTTGCAGGGGTCATAAAAACAGACAGATAAATGCAAAAATATAAAAAACTTACATCAATGGATTTAACTCTTCTGTCATATTCCTTCTGATCTTGTTCAATTCTTGTAGACAAGGATACCACAGAGGGTTTATGTGAGAAAGTCTGCTGTCTTAACCGTTCTTTACTTTTACGAACATTGTAAGGGTTTGTGTATCTCGTTGAATCCAAAAATCCAAGTTCTGGATCAACTTTCCTCTCTTGTTCCCTAAAATAAAGATCATCATTTGAATTAGTTTAACTCTAATAAATGCTGAAAAGTCAGCATATGATGGGTACTTTGAAAATATCAAACTACCTTATTGAGTTGCCCAGTAGTCTGTTTCAGGATGGTCTATCTTTTTATAACAGAAAATCAGAATTACTGTACTTGAATTGCTGCACTAAGTTATAAAAACTCTAAAGCTTTGTTAAACATATAACATGGCCATATGGATATTAAGATGTTTGTTTTAAATTGGTGAATACAAGTACTACATGTAAATTAAGGAATTATTTTTTAAGGAAAATTTTAAAGTTGTTACCTAAGTTGTTTTTTTTTCTCATAATTTAGATATCTGTTTTTACAAATATGAGGCAGGTTAAACCTGTGACGCTCCTGAAGTCTTAATATTTTCTTTTTGTTCGAAAATAAAAACAAATTATAGTATAACTAATGAATGATTCTGAATATGAGGAAATATTTTTAACGAGTGACCGAACAACCCAATAATTCACGAGTGCACGAGGCGCACGAGTGAATTATAAAAGTTGTTCGGTCACAAGTTGAATATTTCCCATATTCGGAATCTTGAGTTTGTTATACTATTTATTACATATATAAATGTTAAATTAGGGCTTTATTTTTGGTTGAATTACAAACATTTTCGGTTGGACTATTTTCATGCAGGCGCAATGGTTTTCGACGTCACAGACGACGTTATAGGTAACGCCAAATAACAGTTAATTAAATGTTCCTGCGTTTTTAGTTATTTCACTCAGTGAGATAAACGATTTCTGTACACTTGGAAATCTCGATATTTCACTGCTATCTATGTAATTACAAGCTTTTCTTGTGGGTAACGCTTGCGTCTAAAATTTTCAAAGGAAAAGTGCTAAAAAGACGCCGAAAAATCAGGAAAACAAGCGCTAGCGTGGTAAAACCGGACGTTGAAGGAGAATTCAGCTCATAGTACAACTAAAATATTGACATAGCTACCATTATCGCTCCCTTCTGGAGGGTATAACTTACTTTAGAAAAGCAGCATATTTTTTACTGTGACTTGTCTTAACATCTTCATCTTGTTTCAGCTGTGGAGCACTCCCAGGCCGTCTCAACAAGTTGTATCTTTGATGAACTAGTGAACCTCGCTCAAATGGCAGATCTGTTAATACCATCTTTTTACCTAACAAAAATAAACCATGGGATCTATATGTATGAACAATTTTACATGTAATTAAAAAATGAAGATTTTTGTTGGATAGCTTTTAACCATCTGAAATATAAGCGCTTCAAAATTAGTTGAGAAATCTATATAATAATTTTAGGTAGTCCAGATAATCATGACGTCTTTCTGGGGTTTTTGTCATTCGGACTTTTTTAGATCCCCAGAAAGGGGTACCAAAAAAAAATAAAAGACAGCATGATTATTTGGACTCGATTTTAGGCATAAACATGTTCTGCTAAGTTTTTATTACTTTTCTTCATTCTTAGCAGAAGAAATGAAAACAATCTCATGTTTGTATTTACAAAAAAATATGCTTGAATAAATACATGTACATGATGCATATAATGGCCCAATAAAGCTGTACATCTCAGGAGTACAAGCATTGTCAGTTTGACATTTAATGGGAGTTGGAACCAATATGACATAAATGAAAGTTTCACAAGATCCCTGTGGCTTTTCTTAATTTAATTTGGTTTAGATAGAGTCAAACATGAATCTAGTGACAAGAAAAATATACTTTTTCTCCATTGTACATTTAATTTATCATTGACCCTTGTGCACCCATAAAATTGGAGACAAGCACCCGTGGAGAACTATTTAAGTTTCGATTGACATTGAACCTTTAAATATGAGTTTGCTTATTCATTTTGCTCATTCTTTACATCAAAAATGCTATTTTCACGAACTTTTAGGTCTTTTTCGACGATATTCTACATTATCTCTCTTGTCGTTGTCGTGGAGATTGTTTACATCTCGCGTCTCGCGAGAACTTCTTTGATCAGGAAACACCTAAATTAAAGAGTTTTTAAGAAAGCCTAAAACCAAGAGTTATTTAAGATATATTATCACAATAATATTCTAAATTAAACGTTAAACTATGAAAAGAATTTTAACAGATTTTAAGCGGAACTTATTCCGTTTTTATACGCCCACTTCAAAGAAGAAGATCTCTAAACATAACAACACCTGGAATTGAAAAACTTCTACATAACATAAACCCACACAAAGCAACCGGGCCCGACAACATCAGTGGCAGAATATTAAAAGAACTTAAAACTATTACTGCTCCGATCCTTAAAATAATCTTTGAAAAATCACTCATGACTGGCACAATACCATCTGATTGGAAGCATGCAAATGTAGCACCGGCATTTAAAAAGGGGGAAAAATACAATGCAGTAAATTACAGACCAATCTCACTCACATGCATCAGTTGTAAAATAATGGAACATATTATAACAAAACATCTCATTACACATCTTGAAACAAACAACATCTTATACGATCTTCAGCACGGTTTCAGACACTCAAGATCCTGTGAAACTCAACTTCTGTCCTTTGTCCAGGAACTTGCTTCCAACTCAAACAATAACACCCAAACAGATTTAATCATCATGGACTTTGCCAAAGCTTTTGACAAAGTCCCACACAAACGTCTTCTATACAAATTGAATTATTATGGAATAAAAAACAACACTCTGAACTGGATATCTGCTTTCCTCAACGACCGCACTCAAACAGTTATTCTGGATGGAGAGTCATCAGACATTGCCCCAGTAACATCGGGAGTCCCACAGGGAACAGTCTTGGGTCCAGTACTCTTTCTGGTTTATATCAATGATTTACCGGAGTACATTAAGTCCAGTAAACTCAGACTGTTTGCTGACGACAGCATTATATACAAGCCTATCAAGTCACAAAAAGACTGTGATAGCCTCCAGGAAGATCTTAATGCTGCCGCTCAGTGGGAAAAAGACTGGCTGATGGCTTTCCATCCTGACAAATGTACAGTCCTTACCATATCAAATAAGAAAAAACCAATACAGCACAAATATATACTTCATGACCACACTTTAGAAACTGTTTCTTCGGCTAAATATCTTGGAATCACACTGCAATCTGACCTAAAATGGAATCAGCACATCAACAATATAACTTCAAACGCAAGCAAAAGTCTCGGATTTCTAAAACGTAATCTAAAAACTTCAAATACAAACATTAAATCACAGGCATACCAAGCACTTGTCCGGCCGAAACTAGAGTACGCTAGCTCTGTCTGGGACCCTCACACTGCTGACCAGCAGAATAAACTTGAGATGGTACAGAGGCGGGCAGCTAGGTATGCCTATAACCGTTACCATAACACAAGCAGTGTAACAGACATGCTCCAAACTCTTAGCTGGCAACCTCTTCAACAACGTAGGCTCAAAACTAAACTGGTCATGTTTTATAAAGTCATTCATCAACTAGTAGCCGTACCAACAACAATTCTCATACCAACCGACACAAGAACACGTCAAAACCACCCCCATACTTTTAAACACATACAAACTTCAAAAGATTCATATAAATATTCTTTTTTCCCAAATACAGTTATATACTGGAATGCACTACCACCCATAACTGCATTATCTCCCACAGTAGTCACCTTCAGAGAACAGCTAACACCTGCTGTTCTCTGCCAACTTACAGCTTAACTTACCTGTCACAACATGTACATAGTTTTATCTAAAGATAATTAAAATCTAAAAAAAATATATATATAATATATACAAAATATAGTAAACTAAAAAAAATATATATTAATTTATTTGGCACAAATTGTAAATATGTTGTCACAATGTTCTGAGATTTTTTTTTTTTTTTTTTTTTTTTTTTTTTTTTTTTTTTTAATAAAGTTCTAAATTAAACATTTTTGCCCACGCATGCAACTGCTAACTGTTAGTGATCATCAACTTGTGATGGATAACAGTAAACCAAAAGAAGAAGAAGAAGAAGGGATAAACCGTTTTAATAAAAGAATTGTCTAGAAGGTAATTTTCCCCCATTTTAAAATCTTCTCGTCAACTTCTCTTTTCATTTTTAGCCCCGAAGAAGGATGATCAAGGATGTGAGGTCCGAAAATTTGGGGACCTTTTTATAATTGTAAATGTTTTATTTTTTAACTGTTTATTGTGGTTTATTTATAAAAAAAAAAAATGGGCCAATGACAGAAATGGCCGGATTTCGTTTCACAAGAAGTAGGTGAGCGACAGACCTGAAATCACATCCCACGTTATGGGAGCCCAATGCCATGTTGATGCTGCATACCAAATATCAAGAAGCTGTGGTAAGTAGTTTCTAAGAAAACTGTTACGAAAATTTTCGACTATTGGACATTAACTAAGTTGGTAAACAGGAGATGAGTGACAGACCTGAAATAGCATCCCACGTTATGGGACCTCACCCTGATACTGTATACCAAATATCAAGTGGCTATGATAAATAGTTGCTGAGAAAACTGTTACGAAAATTTTCTACTATTGGATATTATTGTCAAAAATTAACTAAGTCGGTAAACAGGAAGTAGGTGAGTGGCAGACCTGAAATCACATCCAACGTTATGGGACATAACCTTGATGCTGTATGCCAAATATCAAGTGGCTGTGATAAATAGTTGCTGAGAAAACTGTTACGAAAATTTTCTGCTATTGGACATTATTGTCAAAAATTAACTAAGTCGGTAAACAGGAAGTAGGTGAGCGACAGACATGAAATCGCATCCCACATTATGGGACCCCACCTAGATGATGTATACCAAATATCAAGTGGCTGTGATTAGTACACGTAGTTGCTGAGAAAACTGTTACGAAAATTTCTTCCCCGCCCGCACGCCGCCCGCCGCCCGCCCGACATTCACCATTTTATAACCCGAATTTTTCACTCCGTGAAATCCGGCCAAAAAATCGATAAATCAAGTTGTTCAACAGATTTTCAATATTTTGTATGTTCCATTGTACCGGCATATGGTTTATAGTGGGAAACTTATCATTATTTGATTCTGTTTACCGAATACTTAAAAAAGTATAATACATATCAGTTGGTTCAGTTTTTTTTCTGATAAGATGCTGAACAAAATTTTTCAGTCTTTTTTTTTTCTTCTATAATCAGTGTTCCTAACTACTTAATCGGATGGTACCTAATACATATTAATCAAATATTCAACAAAGTTCCATACAATAACGCGTGACGCGAGTTTCGTCTTTTCAAAACTCATCAGAGAAGCAGAGGTACCAATGGGGTATCCGAATGTCAAAAGTCCGAAAGGGCAGAGACAAAACCAGTAAACACAAACAAGAACGGGACAAAAACAGACAACATGTAAAACATGGAAACACAAAACAACTGAATATCAATCAACAACGCGAACTCCAGTCGAAACAAGAGTTAACTCAGGTGCTCCGGAAGAGTAAGCAGTTCCTGCTTGCTATAGCACACCCATCGCGTTGCCAATAGTCCATTCAGCGCGTGTCAAATCCGGTAAAGGAAGACAAAACAAAACTCTATGACAAACCAACATCTGCAATCATCTGAGAGATCGAAATCCCATATTTGTCTATAAGTGCATGATTTATTCCGTAAAATTTCTTGAGTGAAGACAGCAACCGAGGAGCAACATAACCCTGTGTGAGCAATTTTTGTGTCAGACGTGACGCTCTGCTAAGTAAGTCCCACATGCTCTGGAGTAACGAATCAATTGAGATACGTAAACTCCATAGGCTGGAGCGGACGGAATGTTGCTACACAAGCATTATTTTATACAGCAGAAATCCTTCTTCAGAATATTTTTAATTACACTCTGCTGCCAATAAATAAAGTAATATTATTTTCATCAAAATCATTTTCAAAATATTTTTTTTAGGAAAAACCATGGCCCCCCATTCAAGTGATCGGTCCCTTACTGTTGTTTAAAAATATATTTTACACTGAGAATAAAAAGACACATTTAAATACTTTATTTAATGAAAAAATAGCGGTAAATTTGGAAGGGATCTTCTCCCGACGGGTGGTCCATGCTGAAAAAGAAATTAATATGAGTCTCAAAACACAAATTATTGCACAATGTCAATAGGATCAATAGGATTATGTGAAGGTCCGTGTACTTTATACTACATTTTTGGTCCATTTAACTTATTAAAAAATGGTCGGGTTTCGATAAACAGGAAGTATGTGCATAAGCAACGGACTGACCTGGTTGGATCCCAACGGTATGGGACCATATGCTAATGCTGCATACCAAATACAAAGAGGCTTAGTAGTTGCTGAGAAACTGTTACGAAATTAATTTCCCCGCCAGCCTGCCGCCCGACATTCACAATTTCATAACTAAATATGTGCTCATGGATCTGTATTTGACACAGATTGTATGTCTTTGGTTAAGGGGGTACCCAACACTTAGGCTATTGTGTCATTTAATTTTTCTGAAAACTTGCAAATTTTTTCACTTTGAATAAGTAAAATCAATCGCAAAATCTTACAAAAATTTAACCATTGGTTTCTCGGGAAAATTTTTGTTGAACATAATGGAGTTTCAACATAGCCTTAGGTGTTCTGTACCCCCTTAAAAGTCAGTTCATAACATTTGATTTTTATTCGATTTATTGTCCTTCTTGACTCCTTATACCGTATGAACTAACAATTTTCATGAGGCGGACCAAAAACTTTTTTAAAAGGTAGTAGGAGTCCACCCATTCCACCCCATCCGCCAGCCGAGGCCCCGAGGTCGGGAAAAAAGGTTCGATCTAGGCAACTTTTAGGAAAATCTTTTATAAATGTGTACCCCCCCCCCCTTTTTGAAGTTTATGTGGTACGAATTAAAGTATACTAACCAGAATATCATTACATTCCTGGGGTAGGTGGAAGATGTTAGCAGGTACAGTAGGTTTGACATCCATAAACATGTAGTTAATCTCAGATACAACTGCCAACATAAAAAAGTCATCAACATTATACCACATTGTTCAAAACAAAACAAAAAAATCTTCAAGAATACATAAGAAACCCAGAGTTTAAGGCCATAAAAAATCGCACTAAAATATAGGTCTCACATGTAACTCTAGATAATAAATCTATATTTTTTTGTTTTACTTGAAAATATATACTATTTCATTTAATGTACGTATATTTTTTAAACAACGTTTTCTCATTTATCTCCAATATGCTAATTCTGTTATAATTAAGTCATTAGAACTGATAAAAGGATATAGATGTGTCTATTGTCTGTTAATGTTTGTACATTTTTGGCAACTTGACGGTTGTGCTATAGCAAGCAGGAACTACTTTCTCTTCCCAATCACCTGAGTTCACTCTCGTTTCGAACGACTTTAGTTCACGTCATTAAATGGGGTAAAGTTTTGGGTGTGTGTGGTTTTTTTTTTTGCTTGTTGTGTGGTTTATTTCCTTGTGATATTTTTTTGGTTTATCCATTTTGTCTAATCTTTTCGGATTAATGATGTTTTATTACCCTTTTGGCACACTTTTGCTTCTTGTATGCTCTTGTCCCTATTTATTGGGACACAGTTTTCATTACAAAAACATTAACGCAAAAGTAATCTTAAAGCCACCCAAGCCCGTACTTCATTTCTAGACCCAAACTGATTATATTTCTTACCTCCTTCCACCGTTCCAAACATTGACTCAGAGAATGGAAGACAATTATCCTTCGTCATGGAGATCTTTAGCGTTAGTTTAGGGTCGGGCTGTATCTTCCATGTGTTGATCAAGAAGCTGTGTCCCGTTTTGCCTATCCTTGATTCTCCCAGAAATGTAGCATTACCTAAAAAGTAATGAACATCATGATGAATAATTTACACCGGGTTTGAACAGCTATGGTAAACACATGAAATCTGAAGACGATTAATAAAGGATACAGTGTTTGATTTTTGATAATAGCAGAAAATGGTAGACAACAGTTTAAATGATCGTAGAGACCATTATCTTTTTCTCGAACCAAGTGGATATGATGTTGCCAGTCATTCCTCGGAAAAATTTTCCGCCAACTTACGATTGGAACTCAGTTGTCATGAAGTAATTTACAATGATTTCTTTTATTACATTGGACAAATGGTTATGCATATATGCTTTAGTAAACAGACAATCATTTCTCGACAATGAGTATTTTATTTTAAGGAAGTTGAGCGAAGTCGGCACTTACTTGGTATACAATTTGCAGTCATTGGTGTTGTAAGATTTCCCATTGTACACTTTCCATTCATAACGGTAAAAGCTTTTTTCTAAAAAAAGAAAAGGGTTTCAAAGCAAGTTAAAAGTTTTGTAAAACATAACATAATAACGGATATAAAATCTTACAACCAATCGGGTGGCGTAGCCATGGGCACCAAAATGGGTCCAAGTTTTGCGTGTTTGTTTGTAGGGTATTTAGAGGAAAAAATGTTCTCCGAATACATCGGTCCAGTCCCGGAACTTTACAAGCGGTTCATCGATGATGTATTTGGAGTCTCATCCGACAGTGAAGAGGAGTTGAAATCTTTTATTAACTTTGTCTCTTCCTACCACCATGCAATCAAATACACTTTCAACATCACTCAGGATAGCCTCTCATTCCTTGACATTAACTGTACTATCACAGACGGTAAGATCTCTACATCGGTGTTCTTTAAACCTACCGATGCTCATTGTTATCTGAATTACGAATCCTGTCATCCTTCCTCCTGCAAAGACGCCATCCCGAAGTCGCAGTTTCTGAGGCTTCGTCGTATCTGCAATGACGATAAGGATTTTGGGATCCAGTGTAACAAGATGAGATCTTTCTTCACGAAGAGAGGTTATCCTGACAAAGTCTTGGACAGGGCCGTGTCCTCGGTTTCCCGTGTGAACAGACGCGAGGCAATGGAGCCCCGGGTGAAGAGCACCAATGATCGTGTTCCGTTAGTCCTTACTTATCACCCTCACAATGTTGCCATCCAGAACATCCTTATTCGCAACTTTAAATCCATTGTCCTCAAAGATGAGTATATGTCCACTGTTTTTGCTGACTCTACCCCTATTACGGCTTTTAGAAAGGGCAAGAGTCTTAAACAGCACCTGGTCAGCAGTTCGTATAGGTCGTCACGTCAACCCGCCAGCTACAAAGGTACACGTCCTTGTAAAAGAACTCGCTGCTCTACTTGTCCGTTCACATGGGAGACCGATGCTGTGATTGGTCCCTCGAAAACTTTCCAACTGAAGGATGGGTTCACCTGCATTACCGAAAACGTCGTATACGCTATAAGATGTAAGCGATGTTCCATGATTTATGTTGGTGAAACTTGTCGGAGACTCGGGGACCGTTTTGTGGAACACAAAAACAGTGTCACCAGAGATACTGAATGTCCAGTTGGGGAGCATTTTCGAGGGTCCGGCCACAGTATAAAAGATATGCAAGTCACGGTTCTGCTTCAAACCCATCACGGCGAGAAACAAAGACAGTTCCTTGAGCAGAGAATAATAAAATTCCTGGGAACAGCACGCCCTTTCGGCATCAATGTCAAAAATCAAATCATTTCTTAGTTATTTACTTAATTTGATTCTTTGGGTATGATTTGGCCTATTGTTATATTGCTCAGTTCAGGATTTGGGTGATGATGACGTGGTTGTTTTTATCGAGTGAACACTTTTTACTATATTCACTTGTTGGTTGTCCTCAGACCGTGGCGGTCGTGATTTTTTTCTTTTTTCTCTGCCCCCGACGAAGGCTGAAAGCCGAAAATTTGGGCTTTTTAGATTTTAGATGTATTCTTTATTAATTTATATTAGTTTTATATTTTATATTTTTACCTTTTATGTGTGGTTTAACCAACCTACTTATTTTAAAATCTTATGAGCAAGTAAAAACAAACAGTTAAAGTTTTTAACTGTTTGTTTTTACTTGCTCATATTAAGTTTTTTGTGACCTTGACCTTTGACCTCTTGAATAACCCCAAAACCTATAGATGCATTTCTTAACATGATAAGCCTTAAGTAATATTTGTAACTTTCATGACATTTAATAAATATGTTCAAAATTTACGCCCCGAAACCAATTTCGGAAAGTCATTTCTAAATTCTCCCCGTGAGGGGGGCAAAAATGAAATACTATAGGCCTTGTTTTACTAAGGAACTTACGAACTACAATCGGTCGTAAATCATACAGAATATTGAAGAGTTATGACCAATCTTAAAACTTACGACCTTTTGTAAAACGAGGGCCGTCGTAAGTTCCTTAGTAAAACAGGGCCCTGGAAACTTAAAGTTTTGGATTTCTAGGAATAGATCTAAGTTATTAAACTTACTGTATTGTAGTTGTTTATCACCATGACTCTTTGAACAGACCCGTTTGGAAGTGGGACGTCCCTTTCAACCTTCAGCATCTTACTATCGTAGTCATAGTAAACTGTCGCCGTTTGCTAGAAAAAGAAAATACATGTATGTATCACAGCAGATTGAAAAAAAACTGAGAAAAGGCTCGTCTTCAAAAGTTCAATAAAAACCTGGGGGTAAAAGTCACGTGTTGTCACAATATGCTATTTTCAAATAAATTCGATCGTTGCATTTTTTATGTCAAAATCTATTTAAGTGCTTTTTTAAATTCTTCAAATTTTTGTAAAATTTTAGTTATTGGACTATTAATCACATCTAACTTACTCAGGATGTTTGTGATGTAGCGATTTTGGATATCGTAAAACAGTCAAAACTAGAAATTAATGCTACGAGCCACAAGTCACAAGTCACAAGACCTTCTGTCCCAAATAATCGTTTATACATAATAGGTCATAATATAATGAAAACTCATTAGCTTCTCGGAGGTGTAGCTAATACAAAAAGTGTGACGGGTGGACGGTATAAAGGAAAATGTACGGAACTTACCAATACTGTATATACCCGCTGCTAAAGCTAAAAGTATGAACTAATCAGAAAACTACGAACAACTTTTTAAACAATATTCCATTAATGATTCTGAAAATGCGCTAATGCAAGGCATATATTTTACTTACATCCACTGGAGTGGGGGTGTTTGTTTGTGGATCAAGATATCCTCCTAGTTCTATAAGAAAAACTGTAAATTTTGTCGAGGCACAGCATGGCGTCGCCGGAGCACAATGCACAATCGGCAAGAAAAGTAAAAGTAAAATTTTCATTGTTTCTTTGTTCATGACTAAATGTCAAGTTCCAAATTGATATCTTTCTGCACTATAAGTGCGTAATTTCAATCTATTTGGCCTTGTGTAACTTCGTGGGAATTCGTGCACCTGGTCCAGATTTATTGAAACGCACACTACGAACATTTGTCAGTCACTTTTATGATTACTCATCGTTTCATAAGATAAAATATATTGCCCATTTTATGTCTGTGAACCGACAGACAGCAGAATCTTATTGGCAAATCTTTAAAGACCTTATATCAATAGTTTTTTCATCGTTTCTTCTATCTGGTTTGGATTTCGTGTAACTCCAAAATAGTCATAGGTTAACAAATCAAACCATGTTTATACATGGTATTATTACAAATTGTACAGTCCGTAATAAACTTTAGACATGTTGGCCTGTCACAATAAGGGAGATAATTTACAGATTCCATCACAGTATCCAAATTAAATATTTCGCATAATGACTGTACGATTATTTCTCACTTTGTTCTATCCCTCTCTTTTCACTAACTGAGGATAGAATAAGTGTTTGTCTATTATAAATTATTACATGTATAGTCTGTCTAGTAACCGAGGTACTCGTAATTCAATCTCAAAACGTTAGAGGCAAAGACCACAGGGGCTTGAATTCAGGTCATTTATATCGACCTAAAAAAAATCGACCCCCTACTCTATAATACCCACGGAAAACAGGGATGCCACATATCGGAGAAATTACAATAGCAATTGTCCTGACTTATAAAAGGCAAAACTTAAAATACATTGTGAGATTTGTCCGTTTTATGTTGTTTTAGTATACTTTTATTACCATGAAAGCAACAAACTATGATCAGAAAGTAGTAAAATTCGGTACAAACCTGCAACAAAGCCGCCTAAAACTGCCAGTCCACAAATCCAACATATTGTTCTAACTTAAAACATGCAATCCAAGTGAAAAAGGAGAATATATCCAGCTCTATAAGCTAATTTTGTTGCAATCAAAAACACAAATTGACGCCATGTCAACAAACCGACGGACGTTGCTATGTAAAGGACGCGGCTTTCTATCACGTCCGCGTTCCGCAAATAAAAGCAAATGTTGACGTTGTCAGGGTCATTTTGCGGGAAATAGAGGTGTGCTTGATGCCGCTAGTACGACACGGTGAGTCATGTTTGTGTTTCACTGGAAATCATTCTAGAAATTTTCTTTCAAATTCTGATAGTTCTTCAATTAATTCTCACAATTGTAGACTTGGAAAGGAGATAAAGAGGAACATTTCTTGAACGGGTGAAGTGAACACAATAATATACGGTAAAAGCCAACTTGTTTCCCTCATTTTATTATTTTTATATTTTAAGTATTTCATGTTTTTAGAATAAAAATTACGTTTCATAAGTAGTTTGTGTTGTCTATATGTTGGCCTTCGATCTGCATGTTTGATGTCTACTTAAAGAAGGGAAACTTTGGAAAACAGGATATCTTCGAGGAAGGAACCTTTGAACAACCAACTCATCTTCAGATTGGATAGAAAGAAAGAAACGTGTTTTTTGCAAAGAAACGCGCGTGTCGGATGGGATAAACATACCCTTTACCCAATAAATAAATAAATAATATAAATAAAATAAATAAATAGATAAATAAATTTTGATAAAAAGGGGGGCCCACCCCTACAATGCTCATGGCCTTGACGTGGCGTAGGGGCTCCTTTCTTATTTAATAAGAAAGGTCTAACATGAGCAATGGTGAAAATTTTGAAAATAGGGTTCAATATTCCTAATAAAACTTTTTCAAGCTATATTCGAAGACCAGTGAGAAAAAAATCTGAAAAAAGACAGATACATGTAATCTGCTATTATAATTTTTCAGTGACCTGGAAAATCTTGTATAAGAAAAAAACATCAACTAAGCAAAAACACCACCGAAAAACAAAAATATTCTTGTACAAGCAGAAAACACATCTAGTTGAACGAAGCAAACAACACTAAACATTTTGGAGTAGAAAGAACATTAGATAAGCAAACAACAACACCAAAAAAACTTGTAGCAGAAAGAACAACAAATAAAAAGAGCAGAAACATCAAATAACTAGAAAATGTGTCTATGAGCCACAGGATGGCCCTCCCGTTCTTGAAATATCATTGACCCCCAATGTGTATTACCTGGGATATGGACCGTGTTACCAAGACTCTAATAGCAAAATACCATTGACCCCTAACATGTAGTATTCGAGATATGGACCTTATCCAAGAGCTTAACCAAACTCATTCATGCGTAAAATATAGGTCACAGTGACCTAATATCTAATGGGTGGTGTCATGTTACTCAAGACACATATTGAGGTGAAATATCATTGTCCCTCTGTTATATGGTAGGATGGCATGGTCTAGTTGTTCATGTTAATTTTACTATTTTTCATCTTTGAATTTAAGAATTACTTCCCTTTCAACACTTATTTTCATTTTTGTAATAACATTACGTTTCCATTCCATTTTATATTTTAAAAGTAATGTATGACGTAATGTCTCTCTTGCTTCTGGATTTTGAAATGTAAAGACGTGTAAAATAAAGTTGATCGTTTTATATATTCGTTGTTTTATTCAATATGAGGAGCGGAGCAACACTAATACATCACATGGTGGAGAACCTTTAAAGATCGGAGCAGATTCCCCAGAACTCCGAAAGGAAAGTATTTTTGACTTTTTTAAAAACATTTTTGAAATTGGAAAGCGAATCCAAAATGGCGACAAAGGTCACAACACATGGCCGGAATTTCAACATGGCTTTTCAAGTTCATTTTTAACATTGTATATGCGGAAAGGATTGCCTTTCTCATGTTTTGCATTGTTCGCCCGTGATTTTCAAATTTTATTTCAAACTTTTCGGAAATTTAAAGATGGACAAATTTCATTTCAACTGTTCAAAATTTTCCGGATATCCGTATGAAAATGGTGAAAAATTTCTCAGAGAATTTGAATCTTATTCTAAGCTTAACGAATTTGACGATGATGAAGATGACTCTCGCAAATTGGCTGCTTTTCATTTACTGTTAAAGGGTCCAGCTTTAACATGGTTTTTGGCATTAGGAGTTGATGAAAACTCAACATGGGACAATATCAGGAATGAATTTCATAGAAAATATGTCCGTCTTGATTGGCAACACCCTTCCGTTCTCGTTGAAAGTGAAAATTTTCATAGTTTAGTCCTAAAACCAAACCAACACATTGAAGACTTCTATAGTACTGTGTATGAGAAGGGACAATTATTGGGTAAGCCAGAACATGAAATAATGACACAATTTATCAAAGGGTTACCAGACAAACTTGCATTTTATGTAAGGGCAAGCAAGCCAAATGACACTTCTGATGCGTTAACTATTGCTAGAACGGGCGAGGCGTATAATTATAGGCATCATGAACCATCACTTGCGTCCGTCCAAAATTTCAGAGGCCAACCTAGTGAGCTGTCTGAAATAAAACAGCAAATTAGTCATTTAACAGAGTCAGTTTCGAAACTAGCCATGTTACAGGGCACACAGCCTAGGCGTGATTTTAAATCGGAACCGCCACGTCCAAATGGTGCTTGTTTTAAATGCAACTCTAAGGGTCATGCTAAACGCAACTGCAATTGGAACTCACAAGGTAGTCCAGATCCTCAAACTTCATGTCAACTCTGTTATCAAAATGGGCATGATGCGTTACATTGTAAAACTTTAGCTCTGCCAAAGAGTAACATTAGTGAAGCACTATGTCAGATTTGCTCTACTCCGGGCCATACTGCTAGAACGTGCAGCCGGGGAAACTTGCAAAACCTGGGGGCCACAGGGCACGATCCCCCGTGAGGTCAGTAAACTATGCCACAAGATTACGAAGCCGGTCGCCATCACGTGGAAATTGTAAAATCGGTAGTACAAGTATGGGTACAAGTACCGAGGATTCTACGTGTATTTCAGAAACTGATGACGACGCGACTTCGGATAACAAAACCAGTTCTTTTTTTTATGTTACTGTCCGTTTTCAGAAATTAAAAGTTTCTGCGTTATTAGATTGTGGTAGTGACATTAACATTATTTCCGAAGAACTTTATAAGTCTTTGCCGTTTTCATTGAAAAGTGACATTGATGTTAAATTATATGACAAATGCGTTTTAGCAAACGGTTCGAAAATTGAAGTTTTAGGCACTGCGGATATCAAAATGACAATTTCGGGTTTACGAAAGGTGATCTCGTGCTACGTTTTCAAAACAGCATCGCATCCGATTATTTTAGGCATGGATTATTTGAAACAGAATAAAATCAATTTAGATTTTGCCGAAATGAAAATTACTTACAAGGACACGACTGTATTTTGTACAAAACGTGTAACGGTTCCGCCACGCTCAGAAATGTTGGTATGGGGTAAAGTTCAGTCCGGTGTGTATGGCGATCAAGGAATTTGTACCTCTGGGAAACATTTAGCGAAAAAAGGCGTGTTAATTTCGAAAGCCGTCGTTACTGTTACAAAAGATAGACATGTACCGATAAAAGTACTCAATCCATACAATGACAATGTCATAATTCACAAAGGAAAACCGCTAGCCCAATTTAGTCACCTGTCAACAGATCAATCAATTGAAACCGTGTTAAACTCTACATCAGGTCACCGAGTTCAAAATGTTGAAATTATTACTGATGAGAAAAGTGACAAACTTTCTGAAAACAAATCTAAAGCGGATTTTATTAAGTGTTTCGATTTGTCAGACTCTACGTTAAATGAACGCCAGAAAACTGATTTTGAGACGTTTTTATTTAACAATAAAGATATATTTGTTACACCAGACAATCCTGATCTGGGATTTACTGATCTTATTCAACATAAGATTATTTTGAAACAGGATTATAAGCCAAAGCATCAGCGTCCGTACCGTTTACCGCCCGATCATCTTGATGAACTTTTAGCGCAGGGAATTATATGTTCAATCGATCCGAATGAGGACTTGCCGATCACAAGTCCGGTAGTTTTAGTTACAAAACGTTCGAAAACAAAGTCCGGCTCGGCATGTGACAAAGAATCAAGTCTTTCACATTATCGTTTTTGTTGCGATTTTCGTTATTTAAACTCGCAGTGTGAAACGTTTAGCTATGCAATACCAGACTTGCAAGAGCTAACCGAGTCGTTTACAGAACGCAAACCAAATTTTATTTCGTCCGTTGATCTTTCGTCCGGATTCTTTCAAATGAAAATACATCCCGATAGTGCGAAATATACGTCGTTCAACACATGTTACGGTACTTATAAATTTCAACGTTTGCCCATGGGACTTAGTTCTTCGCCGAACTCTTTCCAGTTACTTATGGACAAAGTGTTATGTGGTTTAACTTTCCGTTCGTGTTTATGTTATCTGGACGATGTTCTTATTTGCTCGGAAACCTACGAGGAACACGTAGCCGATTTGGATGAAATATTCAATCGCTTCCGACATGCTGGTTTAAAATTGAATCCGAAAAAGTGCTCTTTCATGAAAAATAATTGTATTTTTCTCGGACATCACATTTCGAGTGAAGGAATAAAGCCACCGCCTGATCGCGTTCGTGCATTACAAGAGTATCCATCGCCGAAGACTGTCAAACAATTACGCCGAGTTCTAGGGCTTTTTAATTGGTTTCGGAAATTTATACCTCAATACAGCGCACTTACGCAGCCGCTCACGAAGTTATTACGAAAAGGAGCCGTTTTCAAATGGACTGATGAACAAGAAACAGCGTTCTTAGAATTGAAAAGTCGCTTGTTACATTCCGATGTATTGGCATTTCCGCGGTTCGACATTCCGTTTTATCTGTCGGTAGATACATCATCGAAAGGAATTGGTTACATGCTTTACCAACGACATCCCGATCGTACTGTTAAAGAAGACAAAGTCCGTATTATTCGTTTCGGTTCGAAATCATTGAATCATTGGCAAAAGTCGTATGGCCCGACAAAACTTGAGCTTCTCGGTGTCGTTACGAGTATCACAGATTGTTCAAGCAATTTGCGCGGAAATCGATTCATCGTCGAGTGTGATCATCAAGCTCTCCGACCACTTGTCGAGAAACAACTAAAGGGAGCCATTTACGATCGTTGGCTAGCAATACTTCAACAGTATAACTTCGAGATACGATACAAGCCAGCTGCACAAATGCAGGTGCCCGATGCGTTGTCGCGATGCATGAGATCAGACGCGTCCGATGGCATATCAAGCCCAGAGGAAGCGGATCCGTTCTTTCCCTACATGACGGAACATAGCGGTGTAATCAAATTCGCTGAATCGCCTAGAAATACCGATAAAATCGAGGTCAATTATGTCGACGTTATTACCGATCTTGGAGGATATACGGCCGATTCAGAGGAGGATGTAGAAAAAGCTCGAAATAATAGTATTTCTGAAGCTTGTGTTCGTCGACTTATGCCGGCATCGCCTAGATGTGTCCGTAAAATGGAATTTTCATATTTGAATGAATATACTGGTAGAAATAAGAATGTTAGAAGTGACAGCATTTCTAACAATATTTCAAACTGTAATGATAGTGACAAAAGAATAAGGATCAATACTAGTAGTTTTGATGTCAATTTTGAGGTCAGAAATAATAGTATTTCTACAAATAGTGTAAATACGTTTTCTGTTGATTCATGTGAAAATTTCAAGGAATTATCGCTTTGGAATTTAATTGAAAACACTGTTCCAAAGACACAAATAGAAAACGGAATTAATAGTGATTCTGTAGTCTCTAAGCCGTTAGAGACTCAAGCCAAAACTGATGATAACGTTTGTGAACTGTCTGTTAATGCAGTCGCGAACAACAATACTTCAGAAGAAGATATTACAACTGATATCAATGACAAGTCAAGCGAAGAACGGATGGTCAAAGAAACTATTGAACTTTTCAAAAAGTCAGATTTTTGTCCATCAAGTGTCAATATATTGCAGAGAAAAGATAAGAAATTACAACCGATCATTGATTATTTGGAACATGGGACTTTGCCTAAATTGAGGGTCGGGAAGACCTTTTCCGGGACGCCGGGATTGACCATATTATTCAACGGGAATTCGGGAAAAGCGACTAGCGGGACACGGGAACCTGCATTTTATTTTTCGGGATGCGGGATCGGTAGTTTTTATTATCCGGGAAAATGGGATTATAAAATTATTTTGACGGGAATTCGGGACGGGACCCCCTCCTCCCCTCCCCCTAAATTGCAAAGGGAGGCACGTAGCCTAATAGTAAAATGTGCAGACTATATAATCTCCAACGATCTGCTATACCATGTTCGTAATGCGAAAAACAAAAGAAATACAGACCACCGTGCTAGGTATCAACTCGTGTTACCGGCTGTTTTAGTTCGACCAGTTTTAGAGCAATTTCACGATTCACCGATGGGAGGACATCGCGGAATACAGGCCACAATCGATTTGATTACCGAACATTTCTACTTTGAGAAATTGCCGTCTATCGTCACAACGTACGTCCAGTCATGTCACGACTGTCAGACCAGAAAGATGACAAAAGCGCATACCAAATCTGGGATAATTTCGTACAAAACACCCTTTGAGCCATTTCAGGTTTGGCAAATTGATATTTTCGGACCACTTCCGATGTCACAACGAGGAAACACTTACATATTTACGGCAACCGATATGTTTAGTAAATACGTATACAACGTATCCATCCCGAACTGTGATTCTATGACAGTCGCATTAGTTTTGTTTGAGATGTTTTGCCTTTACGGTGTATGCGACACTTTAATATCAGACAAAGGCAGTGAATTTATATCAGCTTGCACCAAAGAAGTTTGCAACTTATTAGCAATACGTCAGAATTTCACACCAAGTATACAATTCATCACTGCTTAGGTCTTTGCGAGAGAACCCACCGTACTTTAGCGGAAAGATTAACCCCGTTCACTCAAAAAGGTCAACAATGGGATATTGCGTTACCTGCAGTTACGTTTTCAATGAATTCGTCAGTTCAAGCATCCATAAAATATTCACCATTTGAAATTATTTTCGGAACCAGACCAAAATTTCCGCTTACCAACTCTTGTATTACAAATTTTTCGGACCTTCCTAAAGATTTTCACGAGTTCATCAAGGAACAAAGCAAAATGATCAGTTCTATTCGTGAGGATGTCAAAACCAACTCTTTGAAAGCAGGACAGTTAATGACCGAACGGTGCAACAAGAAAACCAACCCGTTAAAGTTAAATGTCGGTGACTATGTTTATATGCTTGTAGATCCAACGGGACAAGCTAGGACGAAAACTACAGCCGAAATACAACGGTCCGTACATTGTGCATTCGATTGTGTCAGACCACTTAGTAAAGCTTCGAATGCCCGCTACAGCTAAAGTGTTAAAGAACGATGTTCATTTAGACAGACTGAAAATCGCTTATATCAGAGCTCCACAGCCTACAGATTACTTCGTTCCGGAAGTTCGAACAAAAACTGTTGATACCGAAGACATTGAGCCTCTTGATGCAGCCACTAACACCGAAAATCAGGCAGTCGACAATATCGCTAGTGAATCGTCGGATACAGACAGTCCGTCACCAGCTCCAGCTCCACTCCGTCGTACGACCCGTATCAGAAAAAGACCAGTTCGTTTTGAAGCTTCCTCATTTGACAATGCGTCATCTTCAGATAATGGTGCAACAACATCTGACACTTATTATAAAATCAAACGGATTTTGGCCCAGAGAACCAAAGACGGTAAAAAGGAGTATAAAGTACAATTTAAAGGTGAACCTGCCCAGAACGCTATGTGGATTCCGTTTGACCAAATGAACTCCCAGGCGAAAGCAGTAATAAACCGGAAACCACTCCCACAGCTGAAGTAAGCGATTGCGCTTCTTCTTACACTGTGCATTTATTTTATGCATCTGTCATGTCTGTGTTCCTGTTAACATTTACTGCTGAGTGAGGACTTTTTTGGAAGATTGGTACCATGATTGACAATTGATAAAGCAAGTGATTGCACTTCTTTATACATGTTATTTCTGCATACAATTATGACAGTTCCTGGATGTACAGTTGAAGAACTGGTTACAGATGACTTTCGTGTTTTTGTGTGTGCTGAAATGAAGTGATTGCACTTCGTATGTCTTAAAATATTTTTCACATTTTTGACTATAAATTTAACGCTATTTTGATGCACATTGTAGTTTTTTTCATTTTTTCTTTGTTTTGATGTGACACTATTTTAAGTGCGTGTTGGATAATTATGACATGTTTTTTTTCTATTAGTCAGTATTTTTTTTCCTCTTGGAAAGGTTTTTTTTCATAACTGAATGTTGCTGTTGGCTTTGTATGTAATTGAAATTTTTATGTTTCGTTAAGCTTAGTTTTACATTTTGGGACATGTAAAAGTTTTACATATGAAAGTTAATGTAAATTATATCAGAAACAACCCCTTTATTTTGATATGGATGATTTTTTTTTATGATCCTATTTCCAGCATTTCTGATGAAATTTAGTTTTTCAAACGAAGAATGCAAATGGGCCATATTTTATAAAGAGCTAGGGACTCTGCTGGTACATTAACAAAATAAAACTGGTTCCCGTGATATGTTAAGACAGGTAGCATTGTACACCAGTTTGAAAAAGGTTAAAGTTTGAAGTTTTGCATTGTTTGTATTTCTCATGATTTTTTTTTTTTTTTTTAAGTTTGTTAAATTTTGTCGACAAGTGTAAATTTTTGTATATATTTGTATTTCTTATTAACTTGTGTTGTGAACATCTAGACCATCGGAAAATAACTGGCGTTTATTTTTTCGTTGCCGGGGGATGTTATATGGTAGGATGGCATGGTCTAGTTGTTCATGTTAATTTTACTATTTTTCATCTTTGAATTTAAGAATTACTTCCCTTTCAACACTTATTTTCATTTTTGTAATAATTGTTTTCCGGAACATTACGTTTCCATTCCATTTTATATTTTAAAAGTAATGTATGACGTAATGTCTCTCTTGCTTCTGGATTTTGAAATGTAAAGACGTGTAAAATAAAGTTGATCGTTTTATATATTCGTTGTTTTATTCAATATGAGGAGCGGAGCAACACTAATACATCACACCTCAACATGCACTATGCAAGTTATGGACCTTAACCAAGAACTTAAACAAAGGCATCCATGCATAAAATATAGGTCACAATGACCCAATTTTTATTGGGTGTTGTCATGTTACCCAAGACACATCTAGAGGTGAAATATCATTGTCCCTCAACAGGCAGTGTCCGCGAAATGGACCTTAACAAAGAACTCAACCAAAGGCATCCATGCATAAAATATAGGTCACAGTGACCCAATTTCTATTGGGTGTTGTCATGTTACCCAAGACACATCAAGAGGTGAAATATCATTGACCCTCAACATGCAGTATCCGCGATAGAATGACTTTTGTTAAGTTCTTGGTTAAGGTCCATATCGCGGATACTGCATGTTGAGGGTCAATGATATTTCACCTCTAGATGTGTCTTGGGTAACATGACAACACCCAATAAAAATTCGGTTACTGTGACCTATATTTTATGCATGGATGCCTTTGGTAAAGTTCTTGGTTAAGGTCCAAAGCGAAAAATATAGGGCACAGTGACCTAATTTCTAGTTCTACCCAATACACATCTGGTGGTGAAATATCATTGACCCGAGTAATGGACCTTAATCAAGAACTTAACCAAAGTGTTCCGGACGTACAGACGTATGGACGGGCGGACGGACAAGGGTAAAACTATATACATGGTCGGGCCATAAAAAGAGCAGCAAAACAACAACACGAATAATTAATTTCAACTTTCAATCAATGACAGATAAGCAACATCTCGTATTCAACATGTTAGAAAGTACAAAACCTGATATTGTCATAAGCACTGAAACCTGGCTACACTCAATGAGGTCTTCACAGATAATTTCAAAAAATAACCGAAGAGACAGAATAGGAAAACAAGGGGGTAGTGTACTAATAGCCATAAGTATAAGTTATATCAGTGATGAAGAGGAAGAACTCCATCCAACGACAAGAAAACTCTTTACATTTCATCGTACTATAATACCAAAACATCAGATGAATCAAGTATCAAAGTGTTAGAAAAATCAGTACAAAGAGACACCCAAATGCAAAATGCAGCCAGCTTAATCAAGGGCGATTTAAACCTCCCTGGTTGGGAAATACTAACGGGACACAATGAGAATACAAATTGAACAACTAAACGAAAAAAATATGACCATGTATGACTCACATCCAGTTGAAAAACTATGGACAGAATTTTAAGCAACAATTGAAAAAAAAGTAACAGAAAACATTTTTAAAAAGTTGGTACTAAAACTCAACAAGAGTTAGCACTAAAGTATGTCTCGCCTGTCGGCATCACCAGAAACAATAATTATTTCTTATTTACACTATATATTTTTGAATTTATAAGGTTTTTCAGTTTCTGAGATCAAAGGGCGTAAACTTAAACATTGCTTATATATGCAATACAAACTATCAAAGTCATTCAACCAGAAAATCAAGGTCAAGGTCAAAGATGGGGATGCAACTGTGCTAAGCTATTACTTGGGCATAATTATGCATACCAAGTTTCATCAACCCAGGACTAATAGTAATTGAAATATGGAGGTGCTGATATAACCAAACGTATTGAAAATTGTCAAAGTCACTCAGTCAAAAGATGGGGATGCAATTGTGCTAAGCTATTACTGGTACTTAATATGCATACCAAGTTCCATCAACCTAGGATTTATAGTTCTTGAGATATGGAGGTGTTCGCAAAAACTAAACCTTGCTTTTATATGTATTGAATTGACAAATTCACTCAACCGGAAAATCAAGGTCAAGGTAAAAAAATGGAACTGTGCTAAGCTACTACTGGGGCTTATGCATATCAAGTTTCATCAACCTAGGGCTTACAGGTCTTGAGATATGAAGGTAATCGCGAAACCTAAACATTGCTTATATATGCATTGAAAATTGTCAAAATCACTTTACCGGAAAATCAAGATGTGGGTCAAAGGATGGTAATGCAACTGTGCTAAGCTACTTCTGAGGCATATGCATACCAAGTTCCATCAACATAGGACTTATAGTTCTTGAGATATGGAGGTTCTCGCAAAACCTTAACATTGCTATTAAATGTATTTGAAAATTGTCAAAGTCACTCAACCGGAAAATCAAGGTCAAGGTTAAAAGATGTGGATGCAGTTGTGTTAATTAAGCTACTACTGGGGCATATGCATACCAAGTTTCATCAACCTAGGACCTATAGTTCTTGAGATATGGAGGTGCTCATAAAACCTTTCTCAAAAAGTAAACGCCGCCACCGATATAGTAACACCTAGGTCCCGCTCTGCTTCGCAGGTGTGACAAAAACCATGGGTAAATCATGAGACTAGACAAGAGTTAACACTTAAGTATGTCTCGCCTGCCGGCACTATCGGAAACAATTCTTTTTTCTTACTTCCACTTTATTTTGAATTTACATGGATTTTAAGTTTCTGAGATCAAAAGATGTTTATAGAACTTAACATTGCTAATATATATGCAATAAAAATAATCAAAGTCACTCAGCCAGAGAATCAAGGTCAAGGTCAAAAGATGGGGATGCAACTGTGCTAAGCTATTACTAGGGCATATGTATACCAAGTTTCATCAACCTAGGACCAACAATACTTGAGATATGAAGGTGTTTGCAAAACCTTAACATTGCTATTACATGTATATGTATTGAACATTGTCAAAGCCACTCAACCAGAAAATCAAGGTCAATGTCTAAAGATGGGGATGTAACTGTGCTAAGCTACTACTGAGGCATATGCATACCTATTTTCATCAACCTAGGACCTATAGTTCTTGAGATATGGAGGTGCTCACAAAACTTTTCCATTGCTATTATATGTATTGAAAATTGTCAAAGTCACTCATCCGGAAAATCAAGGTCAAGGTCAAAAGATGGGGATGCAACTGTGCTAAGCTACTACTGGGGCATATGCATACCAACTTTCATCAACCTATTGTTCTTGAGATATGGAGGTGATCGCAAAACTTTTTCATTGCTATTATATGTATTGAAAATTGTCAGTCACTCAACCGGAAAATCAAGTTCAAGGTCAAAAGATGGGGGTGCAAATGTGCTAAGCTACTACTGGGACATATGTATACCAAGTTTCATCAGTCCAGGACCTATAGTTCTTGAGATATAGAGGTGCTCATAAATTTTTTCCAAAAAGTTAACGCCGCCGCCGCCGCCGGTAGAGTAACACCTAAGTCCCTTTACTTTGCAGGCGAGACAAAAACTATTTCAAAGAAGAGACCGGCTCTACAATAAACTAAAAAAAATCAGACAATAACGAACAGTGTGAAAAATACATCTAAATGAAACACCAAGTACAAAGGCAATTACGAAACTCTTATTGGAGATACACTGAAAACATCGGTACACCTAACACTCGTGCATAAGGGTAACCAGTTCTTGAGTTGATCAACAATAAAAAAAAACATTAGTTTTCTGTTTACAATATGGGGGAAGCCTATTTTTTTAGTTTAAAGAGCAACATTTTACCCCTTAAAAGATCACCCAACGGCTTCGACCTATTGTAGACTTGTCTTTCGTAGAGCTCGGTCTTTCTGTTGGTGGCAATAATGATGATATTCCATCCCTGTATTGGATTCCTAAATTACTTAAAATCCATACAAACAGCGCTTCATTGCAGGGTCATCCATATGTACAACTAAGCCTCTTTCAGTTCTGTTGACTTCAATACTTACGGCAATAAAATCCGGCCTCCATAAATATTACGATTGTTGTTATTCTAGAAATGGTGTCAATCGAATGTGGATCCTGAAGAATTCGAAAGAACTGATGGAGATTCTCAACTCTAAATCAGTTTCATATTGTAACAGCATCAAAACATTCGATTTCTCCACACTTTACAATTCTTTTCTACATGAACAACTGAAATCGCGATTGGCACAGCTAATTTAACGCAGCTTTTTAAAAAAGAATGGAAAACGCAGGTACAAATATCTAGTAGTCGATTATACCAAGACTTACTTCGTCATCAATGATTCTAAGAAAAAGAACAAATTTACAGAAGACCAAATAATCAACATGCTCAACTTTCTTATTGATAACATATTTGTTCAGTTTGGTGGACGTGTTTTCTGCAAACAATAGGGATTCCAATGGGCACTAATTGTGCACCTTTGCTTGTTGATTTGTTTCTTCATTCATATGAAGCAGACTTCTTACAATCTCTTCTAGACAAAAAAGACCGTAGACTAGCTCTCTCCTTCAACCTCACGTTCAGTTATATTGATGATGTCCTTTCACTAAACAATTCTTGATTTGGTGGCTTTCTCCATCTCATTTATCCCCAGGAGCTTGCGATAAAGTACACAACGGATTCTAGGAAGTCTGCTTCATATTTAGATCTACATCTCGAAATTGACTCTCAACATGCTCAAGGAAGACTTTCAACAAGGCTCTATGACAAACGTGATGACTTCAACTTTCCAATCGTCAACTTTTCCTTCTTGTGTAGCAACATTCCATCCGCTCCAGCTTATGGAGTTTACGTATCTCAATTGATTCGTTACTCCAGAGCGTGCGGGACTTACATCGATTTCCTTAGCAGAGTGACACGTCTGACGCAAAAATTGCTCACACAGGGTTATGTTCCTCGGTTGCTGTCTTCACTCAAGAAATTTTACGGAAGACATCATGCACTTATAGACAAATATGGGGTTTCGATCTCTCAGATGAGTGCAGATGTCGGTTTGTCTCGGGTTTTGTTTTGTCTTCCTTTACCGGATTTGACACGCTGAATTGACTATTGGCAACACGACGGGTGTGCTATAGCAAGAAGTAACTGCTTACTCTTCCGGAGCACCTGGAGTTCACTCTTGTTTCGACTGAAGTTCGCGTTGTTGATTGATATTCATTTATTTTGTGTTTCCATGTTTTACATGTTGTCTTTTTTTGTCCCGTTCTTGTTGGTGTTTACTGGTTTTGTCTCTGCCCTTTCGGACTTTTGACATTCGGATACCCCATTTGGTACCTCTGCTGACCATTTAAGCAATTAACTATTTTCTGCATTTATCTATAATAATTAAAAAACACGATTTTTATAAAAAAAAATGTTCGTTTCCGTGATTTTCGTGCGATAAACTTTAACAAATTGTTTTGAAATTTTGATATGATGTTTCTAATCAACAAAGGAAGCTTCTTATTTCATTTCGGCTTTGTGGCCCTAAGCTTGTGTCATTTTACTAAGCTTGACATTCAAGCATGGACTAATTTCAACCTGCAACAGTTTTCCTGGCCAGTCCAAACCATGATGTTGGCCATCATCTAACTACTTCGACCCAATATGCAGCGATGATAAATGAAATTAATTTTTCAATGTGGGCTACATGTATCTCAAAATATGTTTTTCTGAACATCCTCAAAAATGAACTCAATCTTTATTTTATTGTACTCAACAGAGGTGCAAAATATTATTCAAATCCCTTAATGCGTTTTCAAGTTATCATCTGGAAACCCTCGGGGGGAGGACGGACGGACAGACAGATGAACAGACAAACAAAACTGAGGGTATAAAATAATACCTCGCTACTTACTTTAGTGTGGCGGGTAATAAAAATAGGGTCACTGTGACATGTATCATACACATGAACAACTTCTGTTAAGTTCTTGGCTAAGGTCGACGTCCATATCTCGGATACTACATGTTAGAAATAAGGTCACTGTGACCTATATTTTATGCACCACTTATGTTTTGGTCCATATCCCTGGTAATGCATGTTGTGAGTCAGTGATATTTCAAGAACGGAGGGCCATCCTGTGGCTCATACACATTTTGTTGTTGTCCTACGTTTTATTTGTTGCAAAGTTTTTGTCTTATCAGAAATCCAAATAACAATTTTGTTAAGAACACCCAAAAGAACAGTTATATCAAGTTTGGTTACATTTGGTCAAGCAGTGTCAGACAAGGTTTTTGTAGATGGACACTCACTATTAGCAATAGCTCACCTGGTTAAAATTGAGAAAACTCTCAAATGGTTGAAATCTTTTTTTTTCTTTACTCAGTCACTGTTGAGTTTTTCAAAGATAAAGGTAACATTATGACTCTAGACTCCAAATAACAAGAGCAAGTCCCCTGTCAGATTGGGAAAAAATTTGTGACCACAATGTCACCAGTAAACAAATAATTGCTGCTTGGTCTCCATCCTAAGTTCAATGCTTTTGATATTTGACTGTGCTGTTCATATTCTTGTAAGTTTACTTTGGAATTACAACTTTTGGCTAGAGTGTTTCTGATGATAATATAAGCATCAAACACAGTTAAAAATATGCTTTCCATTGGCAAATCTAGGAAAGGGGGAAACACTGACTGGCTGAAAAGTTGAGGGGCACTTTGGTCATGCTTCAATGATTTCCTATACATCAAACCAATTTTCTGTCGAAAAAGGGGGCTGGCCCCCTGAGCCCCAACCTCTGGATATGACCCTTCTTTCCTGGACCTTTAAAAGATAAAATAAGTATTACACACAGTTCAAAATGTTCTTTCCTGGATCTTTGACAGTAACCTGGGTTCTGAAGACTAGGGGTGACTTCTGACCTCCATTTTGTTAAAAATGACATACCCAGAAAATGATCTGTGACCTCCAGGAAAATACCATATAAGTGGGTTTTTTTTTGGAAGTGATGGGACAATTATAACATGTGAAATATCAATTTATATATTGAGAGTAAACTGCTTAGATATGAAACCCCAAAAATTATATTATGCGAAAATAAAAATAAAAGCACCCTTTTATCAAGAAAAATGCAAAATTTGCCACTCATGAAAATTCCACTTATACGGTATGCCTTAAAAGCAATCTTCAGACCTCAGAGCCTCTGGTATGTAAAACAAAGAATTTTCTAAATTTTTTTATTATATTTTAATTTTAATTATCACAAATAAACATTTATATCACAGATTACATTCAATGGATTGATGAACAAGTTTCATACGACTTGTACAATATATGTAAATAAAAATTGTTCTGAAAATCTTCATGTATGCTAGCTTTTGAAAACTTTAAAATAGTAACATCCACGTTTAATTTTTTTTCATTTCTGCACATAAAACAATTTAAATAAAACAGTTTTTATTATGTTAAATAAAAGAATTAAAAGGTCTAATTATTTGCATTTCAGCAATGCAATGAACACAACCATTCCATTCTTTTCCTCCAATCTTGTTCACATTAAGTTCTTGAATTTCAAATTTCTTTCTAATATATGAAATGACAATAAAACATTTTTTTCAAGAAAAGTACATTGTGTTTTATGTTTTCCTCCTTGTCTTGTGGTCATAGATGACAATCTGTATGTATCGAGGAGATTCAATCACAGTTCTTTCTGTATTATCCCCAGGTGAAGGAGCCTACAAAATTAAGAACATGAGTTTATACAACATTTTCAATTTCCACATACCTTGTACTATAAATTGTTTGTACTACATATCAAATACATTTTTTTAAGACATTTGACAGATTTACATGAAATGTTATAATTCAAACCCTAAAGTAACTCTTAACCAATGTGAAAACTTTTAGATCTGTACTCTTACAGTCTTTGAATTTTAGTGTTCACAAAAAAAATGTGGATGGACAGATAAAATGAAAGTATATAGGCCTTCTTTAATATCATTTAAAAAAAAGACCAATTAATAAGTCTAATCAAAAGCCCTGAAATTTTAGGGTTTTTGCATGAATATTTGGTAATACTGTACCAATAAAATTTGATATTACAAGTTTACAAGTGCAACATTTTATTTTTGAGGGACAATAATCCACCATATTCATCTAATATTCCTTTCAGTGTATAGCAGACACAATCACCTTGCTTAAAAGTGATTTGGTGGTGTAGAGGTTAACGCCTTGGTGTACTTCATGTAACACCATGGTTTGTGGTTCGATCCTCGCCAGGGGTAAAAATTTCATGAAACAATTTTCTGACTCTCCCTTGACACCATTTGCCAAGATAGTTTCAAGAAACGATGCTATTCCTTCAGAAGGGACGAATTAAGGTTGTCCTGTGTATGGGGAGAGCAATATCCTTTGCATGTTAAAGACCCCTTTGTAGTGTTCGATTAGAATAGTCTCAATGGGGGCTGTTTACAAAGGCCACACTCGAAAACTGCAAACTGGAGAGGGATTTATAGAAGCATTTAGCTTGTTTCCCAGTCCAAGATAAATAAATATGTTTAAACTAAAAGTGAGTTTTATCTTTGGTGACAACACAAATATTGCAGTTATATTTGCAATATGATAATATATAATATGCTGACATCCAATTACTTTCTATGGGGGAAATATTGCTATACAATAAATATCCATACCTTAGGATCAACATCTACTTTCTTTCTGTCTCGTTTATTTTTGAAGATCAGCCCTTTAGCATTGTCAGCCATCACTAAGTAGTTAGGTGTAGGATTGGAGGTGGAGGTCTGTGTTTCCCAGTTGTAAAAACTGAAATCAATTTCAAAAATCATGTGCTAATATTACAGTACATGTAGTGAATAATATGAATAGCTGAAAGATCAAAACTAGTGTACTACAAAAAAGTTGTGAAAGAATTGGAATTCATGGATTCAAATATCTATGTCAACAAAAATTTAAATAGGTGCGATTTTTAAAAAAAATTCATTTACATTTTGACTAAGTTTTGATTGATGATTGAAGTTTTGTTGTGTTTTTGAGTTTCTAAGTGTTATCCTAATCTTCTTTACTTCTTGATCTACTGCGTTTACATAAAACAAATAAAATTTGATACCTTAAATCTGATGGTCTTGGCAGTAACTTTTTCTTTCCAGCAAAATATGGTTCAAAGTCTTCTGTTTTTAGTCTATGTGCATAATCAATATAGCCTGAAATTTCTTGGTCTCTTACATTTTTGTCTCTAATAAAAATAATGCTCTGAAATAAATAGACACATTACTATGTTACAAAAATATGTATTATTGTTGTTTAAAATATATAATACAAAATAGTCCTGACAATATGAATATCCTTGTTTTATCTTGGTGCTTTAAAATCAAAACAAGAGGCTCCCAGGAGCCTGAATCGGTCACCTGGTCTTAATGTCAAAGCAATAAAAAGTTTTTCTCTATCTGCAATAGTTTTCATTCCAAAGCAAAAAACACTATTTTTCACCTTTAAAGGGCCATAACCCCTTAAAGGGGTCATCTAACAACTTCGACCCTAACAAGACTTTTGTAGAGCTAATTAAGCTGAACATTTAAGCAAGCAACATCTTTTCTCTATCTGCAAAAGTTTTCTTTCTTTAGGCCAAAAACACTATTTTTTGCCTTTAAGGGACCGTAACCACTATAAGGGGTCATCTGGCAACTTTGACCCTATGGAAACTTTTGTAGAGCTAAATGAGCTGAACATTTAAGCAAGCAAGAACTTTTCTCTATCTGCAATAGTTTTCATTCCATAGGCAAAAAACACTATTTTTTGCCTTTAAAGGGCTGTAACCCCTATAGGGGGTCATCTGACAACTTCGACCATAGGACACTTTTGTAGAGCTAAATGAGCTGAACATGTAAGCAAGCAACAGCTTTTCTCTACCTGCAATAGTTTTCATTCTATAGGCCAAAAACTCTATTTTTTGCCTTTAATGGGCCATAACCCCTATAAGGGGTCATCTGACAACTTTGACCCTATGGAGACTTTTGTAGAGCTAAATGAGCTGAACATTTATGCAAGCAACAGCTTTTCTCTATCTGCAATAGTTTTCATTCTATAGACCAAAAGCTTTATTTTTTGCCTTTAAGGGGCCGTAACCCCTATAAGGGGTCATCTGACAACTTTGACCTTATGGAGACTTTTGTAGAGCTAAATGAGCTGAACATTTAAGCAAGCAACAGCTTCTCTCTATCTGCAATAGTTTTCATTCCATAGGCCAAAAACATGAAAAAATGCTTTTTTTTACCTTTAAGGGGCCGTAACTCCCATAAGGGGTCATCTGACAACTTCGACTCAATGGAGGCTTTTGTAGAGCTTTTGATGCTGAAGCAGCAGCGTGGCATCAGATTTCATCTATTTCTTATACTTTTTGATTTACAAGCCAAAAACAGTAGTCTGACCCCCCTGGTCTATTTTTAGCAACGGCGGCCATGTTTTTTGACGAATCAAAAATCCCCACATCAGTTCTGTTGGGGATACCCTAAAGTACCACCAGACCAAATTTGGTTTGAATCTGTGCAGCGGTTTCAGAGGAGAAGAAGTTTGAAGAAAAGTTAACGACAACGACGACGGACGCCAAGTGATGGCAATAGCTCACATGGCCTTTGGCCAGGTGAGCTAAAAAGGTATGTACGACGCTGTGAATTCTGTGGTTGATTCTGAAAAGGCGTCTGTGAGCGTGTGATGTTTCACTCTAAATTTTGAATAATGACATTGACAATATTTGCTTCATTGATGTATTCAATTTTAAAAAATCAACAAAAAGGGCAAATACATGTAAATTACGTTGCTAGTAAATTTTTGCCCCACTTATTTTTCAAACTTTCTTCTGTGTTTAAGAAGTGATATTATTATAAAAAATATATTCACAGGGGAACAGCGAAACTGTAATTTTGAGAAGCATATCCGGACAAAAAAAATCAGCATTAGGCAATTTTTTGGCGGGAACTTGCTGTAGAGCTCTCTGCTCTCGCGGGCTCTTCGTGCTCGCTACATTATGTGCTTGCTTGTATTTGTACATGAATTTTCTTTATCTAAAAATTTCACTATTGAATGGTATTTGAAGAAAAAATAAGAAATCATTATTGCATAAACCCAAGTGATTGAGTACATTTTGTACACATATAAATTTTGTTAATTGTTTTACAATTCTATCTATTGGCAAACTAAATTCAAATCATATGGAATGGTAACAAAGATCATTCTGAAGTATATATCACATCAGTGTATGTGTTAACCTAATAACTCTTCAAGTTTTAATAAGGTCCTTTCAAGCATATTCAGTTTGAGAGCAAGTCTCCAAGTTTACCCTCAATCAATCTTGCATACTATTATACAATTACTTACAGTCATTTTTCCACTTCTGTTTCCCTCCTCTCTCATGGCAAGGGCTTTTAAAAAGGGGTCATTGATTTCTTTGCCCGAGTGAGCTAATGTCCTGTTAAAAAAAAACACAGAAAATTAATTTACATTCAGTATTTCATAGACTTCAAACTTATAAAGTAAGAACATGTTAATTAAAAATAATTTTGTTATATTGAAGTGACATGTGTATTCAAATAAAATATATATATTCAAACAATGCTTGTTTTGTCTACATTAACAATGGTACATGCATACATGTATGTGCAATTAATAGGAACTTGTATAAAACATAAAGGAAAGTGGATTTTCTATAAAGGTTGACAATATGTTCAAAATATTTTTTTTTACTTATTTTTGAAATAGTAGGGCAAACAAATATTTCAAGACTTTATAATCTTAGGACAGTGTTCTCAACATTGTGAGAATTTTATTTTGAAGTACGAAATAAAAAAGGTCTTTATTCCCTACTTTTGTTGACTTCTCTTGGATAATCTGCTTGCTTCAGCTGCCTGTTTTCGAGCTTCAAACTCTTCTCTCTTGAGAACTTCACCACTGCCCCTGTAACCCAATTCTACAACCTGTCTGGCCAACTCTTCATCCTAGATCATAAAATAATATAAATTAAGTAATACTTTTTACATATTTGAAATTTCATATGTTAAAATTGTCATTAACTGTAAACATACTTATTCACAATTTTACATTTTCATGTAAGTTCACAGCAGTTTTCGCGAAAGTTTAAAATCTTTGCCAGTCATTTGGACCTAGCCTTTAAACTTTCTGACTGACCAAAAAAAATTTTTTTTACCAAATTTCACAGAAATTTTTTGTGCAAATTGATTGGGCCTCAGGCTCATGGAAGCATTGACCAATCATATCATGTCTCACAAAGAAAAATATTCCGGTGTCATATGAAAATACACGATTTAATGACGAATCATCAAAAAAGTGATAGATAATTTTCTGTCACTTGACATTGATTTTTCAGAGATGCAGATAATCTTTTTTTCTTGTCAGACATTGGGTCCTTCAAAATAGATAAGTTTGCCAGACCTGCAAAAATTTTACAAGAGCTATCCTCTTTAGCTGTAATAAATTATTCCAAAACTTTTCCAGACATAGGTCCTGCACAATGTCTTCACTTGCTGGACCTGCTGAAATTTTGCTCCCTTTGTCTGACAGGTCAGACACTTATCTGCATCACTGATTTTTAGCTTCTTTTACTGTGAGACGGGTCCAATGCAAATTTTACCAGCAGCCCAGCCAATTTCGGGAAGACTGTCGATCACAGGTATATTAAGTTCCTGGATTTTTTGCTTAAATTATGACATCTACAATCAATTCATGCATTTCATTTGATTTTATGAGTATTTAATTTTGCCCAAAAACTTTACCTGTACAAATTTTCTTTACCATAAAAATTAATATTGCCGAAAGATAATTTTGTTTTAGGATAGGATCAACTGTGGACATTGGTTTCTTCAACCAGCACTGTATCTGTAACCGGAGAGCATGAATTACTTCACAAAATCGACATGTCCTGACCGGGAATCGAACCTGAGACCTCCAGGTTTACAGTCAGGCGCTCTACCTCTGAACCAAAGAAGTACATGTACTTCCCTTGTTCAGGGATAAAGGCTGGCTATTTAAATCTACTAATTAATGTACGAAGGGGAGCAACCCCGTTACACTTCCCCCTCCTCAAGAGTCATCATACCTTCATGTATGACTCTTAACTCA
Organism: Arcuatula senhousia; assembly: GCA_963971305.1. Lineage (NCBI taxonomy): Eukaryota > Metazoa > Mollusca > Bivalvia > Mytilida > Mytilidae > Arcuatula > Arcuatula senhousia. The sequence continues at coordinate 36,117,796 of OZ020307.1, read as the reverse complement.
ACACAACCCTGGCTAAGAATCTTTCTAACCACCGTGGGTTTTTTAGATGGGCGCCAATGTAACCAGAGAGCATGAATTAATTACTTCACAAAATCGACATGTCCTGACTGGGAATCGAACCCGAGACCTCTAGGTTTACAGTCAGGAGCTCTACCTCTGAACCAAAGAAGTACTTCCCTTGTTCAGGGATAAAGGCTGGCTATTTAAATCTACTAATTAATGTACATGTACGAAGGGGAGCAACCCCGTTACACTATCAATAATTTTCATCTTCATCTTCATCTTCCAGGTAAGGAGCCGGATTCGTTTCCGAATGTGGATGGCTCCGCGAAAACTTTGGACGCGTGTCGGGCAACACAGTCGTTTTCTAACGCTATGTACAATTAAAATAAACGGAATTTTACAATTAAAATCATTTTCACTATGGGAGCTGTGTTAGTTGGCAACAGAGCATGCCTTAAGGGCAGCTCTGAATCCCTCCATGGTTTTTGCGGATGTTGCTGGTGTTGGTAGCCGGTTCCAGTCCCTGATGGTCTTTGGGAAGAACGATTGTCCGTAGATTTCGCAATTTGTTCTCTCTTGGAAATATTTATCAGCCCCTCTTGTTCTTCTATCGTTTGGTCTTAGATACTGTTCCTTGTCGATGTCTATCAGTTCATTTTTGATCTTGTACAGCATGTTAAGTCTGGCATTTTTCCTTCTTGTTTCTAGGCTTTCCCATTTAAGTTCGTTTATCATCTGGGTGACGCAACCAGGAGTTCTGTCGGTGTAATTATTGTTGACGAATCTTGCTGCTCTTTTCTGTATTTGTTCTATGGATTTTATTTGGGTCTGGTTTGTTGGATCCCAAATCGAGCATGCATATTCTACTGTTGGTCTAACCATAGATGTGTAAGCTGCAGATTTGACGTTTTTGGAGCAGTCTTTGAGGTTGCGGCGTATAAATCCCAATGTCTTATTCCCCTTTCCAGTGATGTTGTTGATGTGTGTGTCCCAAGTTAAGTTGTTGTTGATTGTTACTCCCAGGTATTTGCTAGCTTCGACATTGTCCAGAGTATATCCATGTAGCTTGTATGATGTTTGGATTGTCTTTTTGTTCTTCGGTTTAACTCTTATGACTATGCACTTCTTTTCGTTGAAACTCATTTGCCATTTGTTTTCCCAGGTCTCCAAGGCAGTGAGGTCTTTCTGTAAGAGGTCGCTATCTGCTTGATTGTTAATTGTCCGGAAAAGTAGGCTGTCATCAGCGAATAGTTTAGTCACAGACGATGTAGCGGTCTCTGGCATATCGTTGATATATGTTAAAAATAGTAGGGGTCCCAATACGGTGCCTTGGGGAACCCCTGATAAGACTGCCGCTTCTGATGATGTTGTGCCTTCTAATATTACTTGTTGTTTCCTATTGTTGAGAAATGAGCGAATCCAGTCGTTGGTTTTCTTGTTGACCCCGTAGTATTCCAATTTATGGAGTAATCTGACATGTGGAACTTTGTCGAAAGCCTTGGCAAAGTCAAGGAGTATAATGTCGACTTGGTTTCCTTTTGCTATTCTCTCCGCGATGTCGTGGATGGTCACAATGAGTTGGGACTCGCAAGATCTCTTTTTGCGGAATCCGTGTTGAGCATCTGTTAGTATTTTGTTCTTGTCGAAATGTTTCATGATGTTGCTGTGTATAATGTGTTCAAGTACTTTACATGTGATGGAGGTTAATGAAACTGGCCTGTAATTAGATGCTAAGTGTCTTTCGTCTTTCTTGAAGAGTGGAACTACAAGTGCGTCTTTCCAATCTTGGGGTACTTTTCCCGAATCTAAAGAGGTTTGGTATATAAGAGTGAGTATCGGTGCTAATTCTTCTGCTGCTGCTTTTAATATAAATGATGGTATAGAGTCTGGACCGGTAGCTTTGTGTGGGTTGAGTTCCTTAAGTAGCTTTAGTACACCTTTCTCTGTGATCTTTATAGCGTTCATGGTTTTGTAAGGGCTTTTTCCTTTATTTGGAAGGTTGGTTAGATCTTCTCTTGTGAACACAGACTGGAATTGTTCGTTTAGGATTTCAGCTTTGCTTTTGTTATCGCTGTGTAGGAATCCCAATTTGTTCTTGAGTGGTGCTACTCCAACCCATTCCTGACCTTTGCTTTTTATGTATGACCAGAACTTCTTAGAGTTATTTGTATAGTCTGAACTAACTTCATCCATGTATTTTTTGTTTGCTTGTCGTGTTACAAATTGTGCTTCTTGTTTCAACTTCTTGTATCTGTCCATATCTCTTTTCTTTTTGGTCTTTCTAGCTTTCTTGTGAGCTCTGTTCTTTTGGTTGATTTTTCTTCTGATGGTTGTATTGATCCATGGGTGTGTGTGTCGTCTTTGTGTCATTTTTGATGGAACTCTATTATCTATGATCTCTTGCATCGATGTTTTGAAAGTGGTCCACATGTTTTCAATGTCGTTTCCGATTGAGTTTTTAAGTGATGTTCCAAGTTTCCTGATGTCTTCATTCATTTTGTAGATGTTTGCTTTCTTCCAGAGATAAATTTTTCTTCTTACTGGTTTGGGCTTGAATGGTTTGCATGCCATGTCTAGTAGGACGATGTCATGGTCACTGTTCCCTATGGATGGTAGTGGCTTGCATCTTAGTTTTAAGGTAGGATGTGATGTCAGCATTAGGTCCAACGTGTTGTCCTTTCTTGTAGGGAAATCAACTATTTGTTCTATGCTGCTATCAGCTACCATTTCTAATACTGATTGGTTGACTTTGTTGGAGTATTGTCTACCTTTGATGGTGTTGTCTGTCCAATTAATGTCTGGTAGGTTAAAGTCGCCTCCTAACAGAAAGACATCTTTTTGGTGTTTTATTCTGATGGCTGATATTTCATCTGTCATGGTCTTTATATAATTGTCATCTGTTTTGTTAGGGGGACGGTAGAATGATCCAACTAACATTTTCTTTTTCCCGTCTAGATTGATAGTTCCAGTTACCAGCTCTAAATTTTTGCTTTTGTTGATGTTGCTGAGTTGTAATTGTTTCTTTGTCGCTATCAAGACTCCTCCGTGTGGGTCTGATGGTCGGTCTCGACGTTCAACGTCGAATTGAAGGTATTCTGGAATTATTTCGCTTGATTTGATGCTGCTGTCAAGCCAAGTTTCAGTTCCTATGATGATGTCTGGATCTGTTGAATCAATTAATGTCTCCAATAGTTTGCCCTTTTTCTTTAAGCTTTGGAAGTTAATATTCAATATTCTAATGTGTTTCTTTGGTTCTGCTTTTGTTTTATTCGGTTTTGGAGATGATGTCATGAATGGTATATCTGTGCTACTAAATGATGTTGAGTTGAATGATGGAGAGCTGAGGCTAGATCTTGATGTTGATGGTATTGATGATTCTGCGATGCTGTCAACCATTGATGGATTTGTTGAAATGTTGAGTGTTGAATGATGGTCATTGTTAGCCGGTATGGTGTAGATTTTTGACATTGAATTGTTTTGTTGTGAGCAATTCCTATTCGGACAGAACCATGTGTCTGTATTCTTGCCTATTCTGCTATATTCTGTTGTTGACATTCCTATGCACTTTCTATGTGTCCATTTATCACAGTTGTCACATGCTATTGCCTCATCTTTGCAAGCTTTGTTGCATATTGTGCAGGGAAATCTTGGTCTTCTCGGTCCTGGGTTTTGTTCGATTCCGCTTATTAGCAGTAGTACAAGCTGTTGTGTACTTCGATCGTTTGTTGCTTTGAATGTTGCTTTAAAAATGTATTCTCTTTGTTTATTTCTAGCATTCTTTATCCAGTAGTATGTCTGTACATTTGTTGTTAATGGATTATTAAGCTGTTCTGACAAATAGATGTTTATTCCTTCTGAAGTGAAATTGTTGAACGCGTCTCTTTCTTTCTGTTGGTATTGCAAGAACTCTGATCTTAGGACAATGGTTTTAACTACAGTTGTTTGGTGAGTCCAAAATATAATGGTAAGTAAAATAGCTGTGTAATGAAACATGCTGTATCCTATACTTGGAACTAGTTGTAAGTGTATGCACAACTTACTTTGTATCCCAACTGTTACTGGAAAACGATAGGGTAGGATGGGGTTTGGTTGTAGTTTGTAAAAAAGAAGTAAAATCTGATAAGATTAACTCACCTAAAAATTTTACTTCTTCTGGAACCGCTCTTGTTGCTGCCTCTGTCGTTTTCCTGTATATTTGTTGTTGGGTATCAGAAAAGCAAGTCCAACTCTTCTTGTTCAACTTGAATCTGTAGAATTTCTGATTCTTGAGCAAAGTTGTAGCATTCAGTGTATGTGTCAAGGAGGATGTGTTTGGTTATTGCTAGACTCAAAAGGCGTCCAGGGTGAACACCGTCCTTGCTGTTAAGGCTGAGTTTTACTGATTTCCTTGTCTGACCGCCTCGTCTCTTTCTACCTCTGTAGTAGTACTTGCTGATTTTGATTGTGTTCTTTCCGATGTTGGTATTTAGGTCTTGGATTCTCTTGTTTAGGTCTTGAATTTGTCTGGTTACTAAAAAGTCCTCTACTCTAAAGGTTTCGGGTTTGATATGTCCTTTGGAATTTTGTTTTGCCACAGTAAGCCATGAGTTATTTTTCATAATTATCTGCATAATTTTCTGTTATTTGATTGAACACAATATTTCCAGCCAGGGCTGTTGGTCCAACAACAATTGGGGTTGGGAAAGACTACTAGATTTATTTTCTAAGTGAAAAATTCCGGAGAGCAAAATTTCGAAAAGCACTACTGTCCAGGTATTTCAATTGAAATTGTGTGTCAGTGTGACATGCAAACGGATATCTAAATGAAAGTTTAGGAAGATATGTACCTCTAGATAATACAGATCAATCGGTTTTATCTGAAAATCAAGAAACTCTTCGTATGTGTTGAAATCTGCGACGATATTGTCAGCACCTCCTGCTCCTTCTTCCTCCATGTTGTTTACATGCCTTATCACAAACCACCGATATCAATCCGAGTATAGTTAGTCTCGATGTTTTTCTGTACTTAATACCTAATAGGATGTTTAATAACCCTTAATATTATTAAAATATTTAGATTATTGTAATTTATGCTTCATTGAAATGCAGTTTCTTATTTCAAAAACTAGAACTATCAACTATTTGCGCGTAATAATATAATAGTAACCAAGATCATTTTGTACCTCTCTGAACTTTTCATGAATTGAATAGAGAGACTAAAAAATCCCGAACAGAAATTTCCCGCGTTATTTTAATTTTTTTCGCGAAAACCATGGAATTTGTTTTGTTTTTGTTTTGTTTGATATAATTGTCAAAGCAAGAGCCTGATATATACTTGTTATTTGAGAGCTTCGTTTGATTTGTCTAGTGAGAATTTGCCTCTAATAGACTTGAATTTGGGTCATTTATAAATATCGACTCCCTACTCTATAAAACATAAGAAGTAGAGGTTCGATCTTTTAAAGTCGATATGAATAACAAAAATTCAATCCCCTATGACTTCTACAGGATAAAAACGAGTGAGGGCGAGTCTTGTATATCGACCGTCTTTATAATACAAATACTAAAACAGGTATAAAATGGGTAATTTGGTTATGCTGTATATGCATATTTCAAGAAGTAACCTCTCATCAGCAACATTTGAATCAAACATTGGAAGGTCATAACCCAAAAGTATTGAACAACGAAAAGTTATACACCAAAAATAGATATATCGAAACTAGAGGAAACAGAAGCAAGTCAGATGTCAACATCATGCAACATCACAACGGTTCTGAAATTCGTGAGTATAGGAAATTCAAAATAAGCGGCTGTTTTCGCAGATGTATGCTTCTAAATCATACGCAATTAGAGCTCATGATAAAGGGATAAGAGAAAGCGAAATAAAGCCCATCTGGCTGTACATCGAATTCCTGAATCTCTCCCGAAGCAATGTTAGCCCACTTCAAGCCAATCTTATCATACATTATGACTACCAAACTCTGCTTGTGCATTTACTTTCAGCAGGAATTTTGCGCTCAATTTTTGCTTCTTTTTTTTTGCCCAGTCTTTTTAATATGTTAGTAATGGGATTTATTTCGCTTACACCAGAAATATTTTTGATTTTTTCAAAAGTTTCGATCTAGAATACATCCCAATGCTATTCTCCTCCCATGCATGGGTTAGCCTCATTTTGAAATTCTATTCCATAATACAATAGGGTTCTATACATATGTTCTTGCTTGCTTAATAATATTTGTGCTAGAATAACTTATTCTTGTTTGTTTTTGGTTCCAACTACATGTAACTGTGACACGAGTGTTATGCTAGGCCATAGAAAAGAGTAAAAAATAGATCAACATTTTCTATGCTTTATTGATTGCACTTCAAACAATAAAACTGTCCAGTATACAATTTCAATGATGAATCACACCCATATATTTATATACAAAGTAGAGGTATACATGACATAAATATACAGTGGGACATGATATATCAAAAAATAAATTAAATCAAAATGTCATACATGTAGTTATATATTTTGTATTCTTGAAATTTTTTATACATGTGAATAATGTTTTCCAATTCTCCTTTACATTAAACTATATGTACTTTTTATACAACATTTTATGTAAAACAAAAAGAGTCTGTTTGTGATATTGTTTTCATTCCGTGAACCTGTACCATAAATTCAAAGGTTATCTCAAATTCTAGAATAAGGTTTTTTAATATTATCCATCGAATTAGACCCCCAGAAATAAACACATTACTCAGACTAAAACTTTTCACTATCCTTTGGTTTTTATTTGGTGGTCTTATCATTAAGAATATCAATGTATTTTATATAAAATGTTTAGAATTAAGCTATGTTCATGTACCTATAACATCAAAAGCTAGACAGAAATATAACTTTAATAACTTACAAATGTACATAGTATTTAATCAAAGCACTTTTACAGCTCTAAACTTATATTTTTCTAACTTGTCCTATGAATAGTTTTAGAATTCTATAACAAAAATGCCTACAATTAAACTTTAAAATATATGAAACACAACATAAGTAAAAAGCCTGTAAACATTGTTAAGCTAAATATTATCTAATAAATACTACTAAATAAATGTTCGTGAAACAACAACTACTAAAAGGAATGATATCTGTCTGTTTATATCGTTAATGATACAAGTGTCACACTTCTTGCTCGCCCATCGAATCTTATACAAGAAATGATATCTTCATTCTACAAAATAAAAAACAAATATAAAAACAGGAGAAAGATTTTTATAGAATTAAAGTTTAGAGAGATCTCAATTTGTATTCCGTTATATAAAATGTCAAAGGAATGCATGATATGTTACAATATTTGTTTCCTTTGCAGGATATCACGCTTTATTGAATTTCATCTCTCAGCATAAAGTTATAACATTATGACGTATTCAGGAATATATGCATGTTTAAACATGTTCAGTGTTTTTACATATACCTGCATGCAAAGTAATTCAAACCTTACATATACAGGTAGCAAGATATAACGTGCGTGCAGGGTTTCATTAGTCTAAATACACTTGCGCAAGCATATTTAATTGGGCAAATGAAACGAAAATGTTAAAATATTAATTGCTCTTATTAGGAAAAAAATTCCGCTATGACTAAATCTTGAAGAAATACTGTTATATCAAATAAGAAGTAATCTCTCTCTAGCAACTTTAAAAAAAGGTATTTGGAACAAATACGTAATTACATTTTGAAGCAAACATATTCAACTTTATATGGCCTTAAACTTTGATAAATCAATTTCTACAAATTTTTGAAATTCTGTAAAATATTATGATAAAACTAAACAAAACCTGAACTTTTGCCCAATCATTAACCACTGTCAACCACTTCTTAACAATGAAAAGAACAATAAAATACATTGAAAATGCAAAACAATTGACCTACTTTATTTATGGTATTGAGTGCAGAAATAACATCTTTTAATGTCAAAGATTTGTACGGCCAAAATTATGCAAAGAGATAAATGGCTGAATGATCATCGAATGTAACAAGTGTGGCCACTAAAAGTATGTCTCGCCTGCCGGCACCATCACTAAAACCAACTACCTAAGCTTTCATTTCTTGATATAAACACAAAAAGTGTCTGTATACCTAATAACAAATGCCTAGTTATACTATTCAAGCAATCCATTGTTCACACAAGTATTACAAAAAGTTTTCTGTCTGAAAAAAGGACCTAAGTTCAGAGAGTCACTGGAGCGTAAAAATGGGGTCAGGGTCACATGGCATGGTGACAGTTGCGTAGACCATAACCTGAACTGTCTGTATACCAAATATCAGATGCCTAGCTAATATACTTTTCCAGCAATTCATCGTCCACAAAAGTCTTACAAAAAAGTTTACGGCCAGAAAAAAAACCTAAGTTCACAGAGTCACTGGAGCGTGAAAATGGGGTCAAGGTCACACTGCATGGTGACAGTTGCGTAGACGATAACCTGAACTGTCTGTATACCAAATATCAGATGTCTAACTATTATACTTTTCAAGCAATTCATTGTCCACAAAAGTCTTACAAAAAAAGTTTACGACGCCGCAGCCTCCGCCTGAAAGTAATACTAGTACCTTTGTCTCGCCTTCCGCGACTATTCGTCGCAGGCGAGACAAAATTCACAATTTCGAGCAAAATTTGAGATGCTACTTTCAGCAATGTTAGAATGAGCTTAGTTGTGTAAATGTCACTTTACAATATATACAATAAGTTGCTTTATTGTGATCTGAAAATGATTTTAGACGAATAAATTGGATAAAAAATCTTTGACACGAAAGATGCACGGACAGTGAAACATTTTATAAAATTAGTTTAAGAAGGAGGGGAAAACAAGAACAAGAACTTAATGCATTAACCAAAAGTCAAAAAGAACAATGGTGCAATACCTAGTCCTTTCAAAAAGACCTTGTTCCGAAATCCAAATTCCAAATTATTCCAAAAATGTAAACCATGAACTCAGTTGCAAACGTCGAGAAAAATGGAAACAGACAACTTGGCACGGCTTATCTTGATCATTTTGATATTCCCGTATAATGAATGAACTCTGACATCGACATAAGTTTCATTTGCCCAACTACGCCATCCTCCCCTGAAAGAGGGAAATGTTTTATTATAAGTAAAGATAGAATTTGGTCGTGCATGCTTAAACTGCTTGTAAATTCAACTGAAGGAGTTCACGATTTTGGTGAGCCATTGAAAAGGTCTTTGTTTGGTCCCGTCAAGAAGTCTACATTAGAAAAAAACTTATGATCTCGCCCTGAATGATATCTGAGAGCAATAAAACAGCTCCGTTTGATATTCTTCCTTCAATCAATGCTAAAGCGCCATCGAAATCTCTTTGCCCCTACCAGATATGTGAACAAACGGACAGACCCGTCACCCCAAACTTTGTGTACGGAAGGCAGACCTTTCAGCTTTAACGCAAGTGGCGTGAAACGGGCGCATCTGGTCCTCTATATTTGGCGGCAAATTTCTTTGATCTTTTAAATTTTCCTTCGATCTTTTAGATTTTTGGCAAATCTCACTAAATTGGAAGCCTTTGGAGTGTTTGGTATAACAAAAGGTATCAGAAGACAGAAAGAAACAATCAATAGTATTTTAAATTTTATCATGATAGATCCGCCAGTAATCGCTTATCATGATCCAATAACTAGCATGTAAGAAAGATGACAACCATTTATATGGTATTTCAAAATCGTCATTGACATTTAGAATTATTGTCAAATCAAATTTTCGTAATCGTTGCTCTATTTGATATTTACGCAATTGTAAGTCAAAACAATTATTTGTCATTTTTGTATGAAGATTTCAGAGAATTATAGATTAAAGTTAGAGTATTCCAGCGAAATAGCAGATGAATGAGATATAAAATTAGTGATAATATACTACATGAAACATCCATTAACCAACAGCAATTAAAAGTCTGCAACATTAACAGCCAGCAGCATTCATTTTGACAAGTGGTAGTTTATACTTTGAAAATCACAACCCATAACACCAACAAAGCGTTACATCGTTTGTTTCATTATTTTTTAGCTGTTTAACAGATTGAATAGCTAAGAACAATAAATGTACAAAACGAAAAAAAAAGTCTTGTAGAATTCCGACCAGTGGCAGTGCCGCCCCGTGGTGCAAGACGGGCACGATTCCAGAGAAAACGAAGATCTAAGTATTGGGTACACTGGAACAGATAAACACTGGATGATGTTTGTCATGGGCTGGATGACCCATGGCACATAGAGAGCCTTAATAGTCACCGCAGAGAGGAATTCCCCTATAGTCATGACTATAAAATCCATCAGTCAAATCAAAGCTCATAAAAGAATCCCCGTTATGGTTTCATATTGAAAATAAAAACTAACGGGATGTGTCTCCTATATGAATTATGAATTATGTCCAAGACGGCAAGAGCAAGGAAATTGATTTTTTCATGAACAACTCCATGTGATGTACATCCTTCATGTGAAGATTCATTAACATCCACAAAGCAGTTTAGAACGAGTTGGGGTTGTGAGTCAGTATGTTGATAGACGAACGGAAGGACAAACCGACATGCATACAAAAAGTGGATTCCTATATATCCCTAAACTTTCTTGGAGGGGTGGGTATTAATGAGTGCTCTACAAAAATATTAACATTATCGATCATTGACTATAACACTGTTAGTAGAGAGACAAAGTCTCTTGCTTTATGAACAATTTTAAAGTAACAGTGGTCCCCTTAAAACAGATACCAGTGATATATTTTTACTTATTTCAAACAATATACAATTACCTGGCGGTGCTTCAGAATAATTTAAAGATTCTTGTAAAATTTTAAATGATCTAGATTGCACATTAGGGTTGGTATATCCTTTATATTCTGAGGGTTCTTCGTCTATTTCTGAGCGTGATTTCTGGGCTCCTGGTGCTGGGGCTCTGTTTTGACCTACGTCAACTACATTTCTGAAACAATCAATAAACACGTGACCTTAATTATTTGAAACTTAAAAAAGCACAAATAACCGTCTTTCCTTGTATCATCAATATAAAAGATACAGTACTATCCTCTAGTACTATCAATGAATATGGTGTTGGACCAAGTATTGTGCAGTTCAGTCATATTTCCGACAAGGCTTTTGAAAAAAACTAATCCAATGTTTTGTTTACTAAAATGTTTTGAATGTCTGAAAGTTTGTAAATGTCAAATTATCTCTCAGAAAGACTAAGTTTTTAAGCGTTTTTCCCCTCCCATCCAAACCGAAGAGGACAAAATGATATGCTGATCTCCGGAGCTGATCTTTATGATAGATTTTAAGGCAAATCTTCTATAATCATGGAATAATAGAGCTGGCACATCAGAATCTGTTACACAGACGAACTACTTTTAGCATATAAACAACCTTGCTCTCTCTATCAATATCGCATTCAATTACAGAAATTAGCAGTCATCCTAGTCGCTGGCTATACAATAATTAGTTACAAGTAATTACACGTATGATGAATGCAGGTTAAATAGAAAGTTTGTAACTATAAGATGTATAAACTACCAACAGAAATACTCAAATTATTTATCGTCTACAAAACGTGTGCAACTGGCACTTAAATTCTAAACCACCAACAGAAATACTCAGATTATTTATCGTATACAAAACACTTTAATTCTTTTTTAACAAGCACTGGTCTGGGCCAGAGTGACGAACAAAAGAAGTCAAGGTTCGTGATACAGGTAAAAACAGGAATCTAACTTAAAAATACATGTTTGAATACTACTAGGAACCTTTATATCATATTGATTTAAAATTTATGATGTTTTTTTTTTTACATTAAAGTATGTTTGTCCTTTTTTAGTTGCAAAATAATGAATAAAATGAATAATCTAAACAATTGTGCAAAAACATAAGGTATCATGGTGCACTTCAGTGCATGTTTTACCTCTGAACCCAGAAATCTAATTCGTTTCCACTTCTTATGATTTCCATTTTAGCTTGTTCGTGGTCTAAGTAAGTGGCTGGTACATTGTTAATTTTTAAAATGCCATCTCCTGCTCTCATGCCATTTCTTTCAGCTAGGCCATTCCGTGCAAGCTGTAAATAGAAAAGAGCTTATAATACTACTTATAAGTATAATAGAAAAAAATATATGTGCAAGCCAATGCTGTTCAAAGAAAAGTGTTTCTTTATTGCTTTGTCGTGTACAATCCCATTCCTCATTCTTCACGCTAATTTCTATTAACATGAAAGTATAACTAAGTGGTTTCAGTTGCAATTTTTGTCTGAGATGTTATGATCAGAGTCGTTTGGGTCCAGGATCTTCTATATTCTATTTCAAATAACGTGTATATAAAAATTTTCATCTCGTCTATATATTATAAATAGTAATATAGCGAGGGTCAGATATTTTTTTATACATACAATAAGAAAAATAAAATCCTGGACCCAAACGCCTGTGGCTATGATTAAAGATAATTTTCATGCATTGTTACACAATCTACCAAAACCCCTTTTGAATTCATTGTTGAGTTCGTTTTGAATTTTGACTAAATTAATGTTATACAGTTAAAATACTACACTTCTATGTTCAATGATACTAATATTTTACCATACATAATCAGTAACCATGGTACTAGCTCAAACTTTCTAAAGGGGAATTTTCAAGCAAGCAATAGAACATATACTAGTATCGCCAAACAGAATCATGTTTGAATTGCAATCGGAGTAAATTTATAATTCCTCCATATACTATTTGTCAAAAGCAAAGAAAAGTAAATTGGATTTTAAGAGATACCAAAATTTTGATGCTTCGTTTGGTCATTTTCCAAAATCCCCAGAAGTGCTAGGGTCTAAAATGTTAAAAGATAATTTTTAATTAAACTAAAATATTGAATCAGTTCCGTAAAGTCTTTTTACAATTATTCAATTAAAATTTCTGTTCGTACCCCTTCATTGCGGCACACCCATACCATTGACTATTATACAATTATCACCCTAGTTGGTGTGTGACCCGGTGGTTTCTTTCCCCAAGAAAGTAAGGTCACCCGAGGGCTTGCCCCGAGGGTGACCTTACTTTTCGAGGGGAAAGAAACGCCGGGTCACATATCATCTAGGGTGATAACTGTTATATTATATCGAATATTTAAATGAAACAATTTAATATTAAATTCTAAACATATTTCGGACATTTTAACCTTTTTCCATTAGAAAAAATACAACCCATACAATGTTGAAGAAAACTCCTGGGGCTCACGTGCAAATTCTCACGAGAGGGTGTCCTTACCATGCGACCCAACGATTACCGGTTGACCCAGCGAATTATCACATGTCACGTGACAACGTCTAAGCGAATCACAATAAAGATTTCTATATGAGTATATAATATATAGGAAGTAGCCCCCTCCCCCTGGTGGTTGATATAAACATGATAAAGAGGGTGTGTTAAACTGTGGCACTTGCATCTGAACTCTCATTTATTTATTTGCACAACTTACATCTTACAATAAGATCAAAGGCACATATAACTCTGAATGGAACAAACAGTAAACATTATACAATTCACAGTATAATATATATGTATATACTTATTCCACCAGACCAACATTCATATCAGAAAATCAAATCAAACTTTTTTTTGCCCCTGCCCTCAGTTCTAAAGCTTATAAGAGAGCCTAAACATTTCACTTGCTGTGTTGTCTGGAAGAATATGATTCTGCTGAACAAACAAAATTATTCTCTTACTAGATCTACACGTCCTCGGCTGACATTACCAAACAAAACATAAGTAGTCTACTCGTCAGGAATCGTAACCAAGTGTCTTGTTTTTATTTTCTCATAATCATAATTAAGTTTGCACTGGATTTGACTGTGATTGTTGGCACCATGCCTCCCTAATGGTTCACGTCAGGATTAGTTTCACCTGATGAAACTATTCTGATTGCAATCGACAAATAACAAAACAAAACACTAATCTGGAGCTATCAGGTTGTTACTAGATGCATATATCATTTCTTAATTAAACGATTGCAAGAGTTTAGACCCGAAAACTCTATGGAGCAAAACTAAAGAAAGGCTGATAATTGATAAGGTAGCATGCACACAGGAAACTTTAAAGAAGACGATTCAGACTGTCAAACGAAATTTTACAGTCATGTCGAAACTACCTTAGGACCAGTAATAGACAATGGTCAGTGAAATCACTTAAAACTGGCTTAATATATTCCCCATTTTATACGGAGATTGAAAAAAAAGTTTAGGAAACATCGAAATAATAAGCAATTTCAATATTCACCAAAAGTATTAACCGTATTGCACTTCTTTGTACATTTATACTGAAAGCCTGAAAACTGCTCCTCTATAATATTTAGGTTTTGGTTAAGTACGAATAAAATCACCGGAAGAACGGGGATGAAATTGATACGCATCCATTTTTACAATAGACAGTTCCATATGTTTTAACCAAGATTCATTAAAATAAATAAAGGTTCAATTACCTTTAATATTATTTTCGTGGTATTAATTAATGAAAGTAACAGATTAAAGGATTATGCCTTATATCTTATAACAACAAAATGTTTCGAAAAAATACATGTTTTTATAGACCTTTAAACTCGATTCAAATTAAAACATCAAGTCTTTTCTACGTTTTTAAAAGAACTTACAAAATTGAGAATGTGCTTTTAAAAGATAAAATATCATGACTTAATCTGATAGAAAAAGAATAAAAGAACAAAGACAATATCAAACAAATGTGAACCAATGATCAAAATTAATCTCTTTTGCGCCAACCAAGACTTCAGACTTTCATTCAAGTCCATAAAGCTACAGAGTTGCATATGATTGAAGACATGCCTTAAAAATACACTTGTACGTAATGTTAAATCATACATGCTAATCAAAAATACAAAGTCCATGTACATGCACTATTATCATATTTTGTACAGATGTTAATCATTATGCTTGTACATTTTGAAAAGGTCATTAATTATTATGCTAAGAACACAAACCATCTGTACCAGCATAAATCAAACACCAAAGGCCGAGAGGACATTTTCTTCAACAAAAATATAATTTGTACCTATTTGTCATTCAAATAAACACAGGATGTAGATAAATCTACATAATTCATGTAATTTGTATAACCTAAATGCAGCAGCAATTTTTTAGGTCCAATTTTCATATGAAATTGTTGTTGAAACTTTTATGATTGCTATTATAGCATGTCCAAAAGAAAATTTGAAATTTCTTGATCACCGCATTTTATAAAAGGTGTATACACAAGTACAAGTAAATCATATAATCAGAAATCAAAGAAATCGCAAGAATTTCTCAAGGTTAATTTCGGATCAAAAACCTCTTTTAATGCCAAATTTCCAGTTGATTCTGTGTTTATATAATGCGTGGGCTGACCATGCAAACAGCACACTAACCACTTAATACTTATCTTGATATAAAGATAATGAGATTGTTCAAATGCATTTCTGATACAAAAAGATCTATTATAAACCAGAAGTGCAGACAAAACGTATCACCATCTAAATATTATATAATTCTAAGAGTTGAACATGTCGGTTTGACAAACGTTCAAGGTTGTAGTTGTTTTGCCAAAAAAAAAAAACAAACCCTGATGTATAATTAAATTGCTAATATGAAAATGTTAAATTTCATAAGTTTTGAAAAATGTCAAAATACAAACGTCTAGCCAGTACAACGTTAGAATCTCTGAACGAAACATTCAACAAAAATAAACAAAATAACACAAATAAAATTGACAAACAAAATTACCATAATTTAAGTGAAGGGGAGACCCAGAATTACTTACCTTTTGAATATACAGACACGATCCTTGGTCCCTACCACCATTCATACGAAAGCCCCAGGGTGACGATGAATCCTTTCGTCTTAATTGTATAAAAATCGGTTGATCCTCTGACATTTTTATTTACGAAAAAAAACACACTTTTTAAAGTTTCTTATATCGTCTGCAAAAACTACTTGATACGTGTGATAATTATTCGAGAACCCGGATGAACGATAACTACAAACACATCTTGAGATGATACTGATGCATTTTCCAGCAGACAACGAACATGTGATTATCGTTTGCACCTCTAACTACGGAACGCCGTTAGGGTCATTAATCTGATATATGCGTACAGCTGATTGCAGATGATACTCGTAATAGCCAGTGGTTTTGTTTGATGTACGTATATATGTATATTGTTATTTTACTTATATGAAAGCGTGCACATTTACCAGAATAAAGTTGTATACACGTGTGGTTGAAATAGTCCTGTTTCAAGGAGAAACATCCCTTGTCAAATAAAGATAACAACTTATAAACGTCCATAAAGGGAAACAGAATAATATGTATTATGCTAAATAAACAATTTGAATGGACAATTTAGAAAGATGAGGTAAACTGGAAGTGAAATTAATAACAGACAAGCTCATAATTAATTTCAAGAACAAACAGGTGGTTTTGCACTTGCCGAAATAAATAAAAAAAATAAAAATTAAAAGGTGGATTTATCACTAGGTAATGGTTTGGTGCTACCCCCTTCTATTTGGGCAAAAGAGTCCAGCTAAATTCAAATACAAAAGAAAGAAATTGCATGAGCAGTCTCACAAGACAGCTAACCCCTCACCCATTGCATTTTAAAGTCAATGTGACCTAAATCTGGAACAGATGCTATCAAAGACATAACCACTTAACATATATATTATTCCTCTACCACTTTCAGTTGCATAGATAGGGACCTTAACCAAAACTTTCACTGGAGTCATTCATGATCATGAGATGAATGCAGTAAATTTAGGAAACATGACCTTATTTTGGTTTGGATGCTTATCACTATCCAAGTTGTATACCCACTGACCCAATATCATCTATTGTAGTTGCTAAGATATGGACCTTAACCAAAACTTTAACCCGAGTCATTCTTGCGTTAAATATAGATCAACGTGACCTAATTTTGGTACGGATACTGGTCACGATGTACCCACTGACCTAATGACATCTCTCTATCACTAGCTTTTGCTGATATATTGACCTACCTGGGTAATTCCAGCAGAAAAATGTGATCTTATTTTGGCACGGATGGCATCAAAAATGTACCCACTGACCAAATATCATCCATTTATGATGTTTAGTTCCTAAGCTATTGACAAAATAAAAGTCATTACGTACGTTCGAACGAACGTTCCTACGGACGGACGTACGGACAGGCATGAGTTAGAGAAAAACCTAATTCATCCGCCATTTCATCGCATGAGCATCAAAAAGAGTTTAAACATTTAGATAAATCTGAAGATAAAAGATTTAACCATCTATCCCCAAAAGTGCCTGCAGGAATGGAATGCGTGTAGGTTTAGACCTTTCAAGTGTCAAGCAGCTCACGTGAGACTCACGCGCATCTAGTCTGTAATTTGGCAGAAAATTTCTTTGATCTTTTAATTTTTTTCATTTGATCTTTCAATTTCAATTTTTCTTCGAATGTCACGCATGCAGCTCATAAAAACTTGACAGCCCTGGTAAATGTTCCCGTCCTTTTTCGTACATGTCCTTGAAAGTTGACCTTATAAGATAGTAACCTTAAATGAACCACTGTGACAGTTGTAAAGCATCTGTTACCTAAGTCTAGTAAAACTTGAATTAAATGTACGTATCTTTTTTCTCCCAAAAACAAATATCACATTATTTCATGCTTTGGTTGTTAAATCGATCAATCATGTAGATAAGATTAGAATAAGCCAGTATGTAATATTTAAAGGTTCAAGGTTCAGTCGAATGGCATAGTAAGGTATGTGTAATAATATTAATTTGTAAATACAATATGAATTTAAAATCATTTCCATAAGAAACAACTTCATGTACAAAACGATTTATATATGTATTTCAATCATGTGCATTATGCATGCATAAAAAAGATGCAAACATTTAAATAATGGATATTAAAACCATGTGTAAAATAGTCTCAATTTACACACTGTGGGTATAGTTACACCATTTTAACAATTTGTTGTTTACTGAGGTATGTATAAATGCTTGTTTTCTTTACTTCAAACTTATACGAATTTTGCACATATATATACCTTTTCACAAGGTGGTGGGTCCGGAGGGGGAGTTCCGATGATCGCAGCCCTCTTTACTTGGGAAGTCTTGTTATTTTCGTGTAGATTTTTTTTTAAAGAAAAAAAAACACAAGTTCATAGTGAACATTTTTTTTTACCCCCTTTCAATCCGTTAGTGTGAATGTACTGTGAACGGCGCATGCATGCTTTAGCTTTTCTAGTACGTCCAATCAAAGTGAGAACATTTATATGTCTCGTCAATTAAATAAATGCTTTGGTTGGACGGTAGATACTAGTATTTGATATTATGCTTTCTCTGCCTTTAGATGCAGAACCTAAAAGACTCGCCTAGTCTTGGTATAGGACTAACAGTCGGTGCAACAGTCACTGCCGCTGCTGCAGCTGCATACTACGTCGCCAGTCGACCGGAACCTATTAAACCACCGGTAGACCTTAACAACCAGGCAATCGAGCTTGAGGTATGCTTGCTTGCTTATAGTTTGACCAGTTGTCCGAATAAAAAGACAAGAGAAAAAATATTTGATGTGAAACATCATTTATCTTCGGTGTTTGTGATTGGTTATTGGTAACAGTGTTCATTAGCAGCACCTAAGACCACTCGGCCACCAAGGCCAACTCCTTCTAATCCTCAGTTCCTGTAAAATTTTCTTTAAAGAAGCAAAGAGGCACCAATGGGGCATTCGAGTGTCAAAATTCCGAATGGGCAACGGCGAAACCGGTAAACAAAAACAAAAAACAGCACGAAGAAACACAAAACACAAACTCAACCGAACGGAAATCAACAACGCGAACTCAAGTCGTAACAAGAGTGAACTCATGTGCTCCGTGAGTCATGTATACAGTCAGCTAGATATGATAATACAACCCTGATTTATATGTTACGACCTCACGCCGGAACGTGGTGTACTAGGAGTTACGTTATCGTATCTGTCATACAATTCTGCAGATTCAGGTCTTTTAATGAAACTAAACAATTTGGCACAACATTCAACTGTCTGGTAACTGTGTATAGTTTCTTGATGTCACCCGGGGGTGGGGGTAACTTCCATTATAAAGTTAGGTACATATGTTTCGCCCAAAATGGTTGTTCAATATGTGAAAAGGGCCGGGAATTTTAGATGTTGTATATATGACTCCGTATCCACAGTTTCCTCCTTGTGATCCTAACTGTATCTGCATTTGGTAACTTGAACCATGCAAACTGATATTAAATGAAAATCTATAAACTATGTCAAGTTTCATGTACTTTTAAATGCATTAAAATATATGAATGGGGGGTCTTTTTTATTTACCCCCTTCCGTGCTTGATTTCCCAAATTGCCAAAAAGTGTCTCACAACACTGTTGTATTAGGATTATCCCCGGATTATCATCTTAAAAGAAAGATCGAGATATTTCTACATTATGTACCTGCCTGCTTTTCTTGTACATTTCGAGGTCATTTTTTTATGTAAACTTTACTTACAGAAAGCAGAATTTAGTAATACAATATTTGACATTTTTGTAAAAGAAACCACCTTATATATGAAAGACTTCTGCATGGTCTAATACTTTTAATATAAGATGATCACATTCAATGTAACTTGATTCAAAATTGAAGGTTTCTGAATTTCTCCTTAGGATGGATCTAGGATATCCAGGTTAAATCCTGAACCATTCGAGTATTACTATAATGACGTAAAAACAACCTACGAAGGTTTTAGACGTGGAGTGTCAGTTTCAAGTAAGTTATGCACTATTAGTTTTTGTCCATTCCGCCACGTTTGTCATGTGTTTGCTTTTTCATAATAAACCCAAACACTTACAAGCAACCATATAAGAACTTTTCATAATATCTCGATGCCAGCCTTCTTGCATGTCGTTTTCGGAATTGCAGATCCATGCGAATTTATGTTACAGCATAAACTTTGGAACGGACGTACAAACGGATCAAACACTATTGGCTACCCTTTTTCCATAAATGGATCATGCATAAAAGTAAAACATAAATCTGAAAATGTTCCAAGACAAATTAAACTATTTTACCGTTGTATATTAAATGAAGGTAGCAACAAAACTTCCAAAATGGGATGATCAATCTTATTTGTCCAAAAAGAAAAGCCAAAACAAAGCAAAGACATACCAGAGAGATGGAATGTCACAATGGTCCTTGAAAATGATAGATTAATCTGAAAGCTTATTTCTTGAACTTTTAGGCTTGATATGTTTCAGATGATGGTCCTTGTCTCGGTGTCAGGCCAAAAGGAAGTAAAACATATGTATGGCAATCATATCAACAGGTTAGAAAACTTCAAAAATAATGTTTAATTCCATGTACAAATGGTTTAAGGGCAGTTGCAGGGATGTACAATTAGATTAATGCCTCATTTACCGGAAACAGACTGACTCTGGATCTGCATTAAAGCAACAGCAAAGATTTTTAATTTTAATTTATCTAAGTTGAAGTTAAGGGTTAAAATAATGCGAGGAAGTTAGACAAGTGAAGTCTATTGTCAAAGGCAAAGGGTAATCTATAAAGAAAATGACATTTTAATAAGATTTTAATAAAAAACAAAAATTTACCCGATCCGATATTGTAGGACAGGCTCAAAATTAGCAATGCATACATAAGGACAAATTCCGAAAAAAAAATCAAAAAACTTTTCATAATGACGCCTTTATATCAATTATTCTATTACAACTTTATATTGCTTAGGTTTGCATAATTGTAGGTTTTTGACCGAGCACAAGCATTGGGGTCTGGCTTCATCGCTGATGGGCTACAACCAAAGAATGATACATTTGTTGGAATATACAGCATGAACAGACCGGAAGCAAGTATTTCATTCTCCAATCGGATGAATAGCCAACCGTCTTGAAGTGTTGGTCTAAGCAGCTTAAAAGCAACACCCATTATGTTCAATAGTTAACAAAGGTTCTAGATGAAATTTTGTCTTTTTATGGGTTTTAAAAGAAGTCCGTAGAAACGTAATTAATATGTTCTATGTATCGTGAAGTGCTTATTTCGGATCAACTTTATTTCCAAAAAAGGCTATATTTGGATGACTCGGGCATTGACTGACGGTATAGAATTTAATAATACTATTTATGTTTTCTTGCAGTGGGTAATAACAGATATTGCATGCGCCTCATTTTCAATGGTTTCTGTACCTCTCTACGACACACTTGGACCAGATGCTTGCACCTTTATCATCAACAACGGTATGACTTTATACCCTTGTTTTCCACATTTCAAGCACTGGTTTTACATTTGTTCAGATACTTTCAATAGATAAGAAAAGGTACGAGAATTTTGTTGTATGAACATGGAAAGTTCATACATGTACGTGGTAATAGAATCCAAATTTCCATGGCTAACTTGTCTGGTGTTTCCTCGCTTTTATTTTAACAACATCTTACACTAAAGTTATCTACTTGAAGTAAAATATGTCAAGTTCATCTGTTTATTTGAAAAAAAATATATAAGACCTATGTATTATAAGAAGCAAAGAGGCACCAATGGGGCATTCGAATGTCAAAAGTCCGATAGGGCAACCAAAGCTGGCAAACACGAACTGGAACAGTTCGAGGAAACACAAACCACAAAATCAACCGAACAGAAATCAACAACGCGAACTCAAGTCGTAACAAGAGTGAACTCATGCAGGTGCAAAATCAAACTAAATTTTAAAGATTAACTTAATTTTAATATCATTTTGATTTATATATATTGTTATTTATATATTTTTTCTCAAAGTAAAAATTTCTCATGTGGTTTGTGATAAGGAGGAAAAAGTAAAAGCTCTAGTGGCCAGTGCAAATAAAACCCCTTCATTGAAATGTATCGTTGTCATGGAAACCGTCACACAGGAAACCAAGGATTTGGCACAGCAAAACAATATTAGAATCAAGCAGTTTTCAGAAATAGAGGTAATAATAGCTGATTGATACGTACAATAAATTCAACTGCTCATCCCTTTAAAGATAATTTGTATACCGGGGGGTATTTTAATTGCGCTTTTAAATAGACGTTGGTGCTATGGGAGGCTTTCTAGTTAGTTAGTTAGTTATTGCTTTACTCCCAAGCAGGGAGGCTTTCTAATGTGTAATGTAGGAACACTACACATCATAGAAACAATTGAAATTAGACACAGAAATACAAAGCAGCACCACAACAGAAACATAAAATGCTACTGTAAGAAATATAACTTCTACAGTGCGATCGAGTTGATTATGGCGATGCTTGCCGAGTGATTAGAATATCAAATTTATTTCCTTAGATGTTAGAAATTCCATATAAATCATCGAGAAGTAAGTTGTAGAAGGATTTTTTCTAAAGTCTACAGGTAAAAAATTGCAAAAGGTTGCTCATCAATTGCACGTGAAATAACGCAGAGAACAAAATTTTCTCTAGAGGTGAGAAATATTTTTCCACAACTGATTGAGAGGTTGATTAATCGGATGAAAATTAGAGAATACTTTCTTCTTAATTCATGCAACCGAAAAATAAAAGTAATGTGATAACAAAATCTTATTTTCATACATTCCAGCAATCCGGAAAAGCAAAACTTCAAGATCCAGTGGTAGGTCTATTTAGTTTAATTTCAATTTTATATTTTTTTTATAAATGTTAATTAACAAAATAATGTTGTTTTTTTACAAGAAAATGGAAAACAGTAACATTTACATTTAAATGGGTCTTTTCATAGTGTGTTTCAGAAATTTTCAATGACTGGAAAATATAAGCAACAGCTGTTTACGAACAGTCTATAATTTAACACTTGCAAAACTTTATTTTAACTCTCTTCTTTGTTTGGCCTCCCGAGGTTTTTCACAAAAGTTTGTGAGTTTTTGTTTTGATTTTCAGCCACCTAAACCGTCAGACCTGATGACAATATGCTTTACAAGTGGAACAACGGGTAATGCACAAATCTAAAACTCAAGTATTGTTAAAAAGGCTTTCTTATACCCGACATTGCTCTTTATATAAAAAAGAACAATTTTCTTTTCAAATAGCTTTTATCTTAATAATTTGTCACATAGAACGATTCTTTGTTTTTGGTGCCATTAGGTTACGCCTCAAAATGTGAATTTAAAGCTAGGTTATTTCTGTTCAGATCTAAATGTTTCAAAGTTTGTATTACGGATTTGAGTGCAACTGCTTATATGTTGGACTAATTTTTACAAATAATTATTTAAGATGTTTGTCTTTGTTCATAAAAATCTTGCCTTTGTTGTTTAAAGTAATTGCAAATGCAACAGGAGATGACTAATAAAATCAAAATTTTCAATATCTGTAAAATAAACTTTCTTATTCTGTATGGCAATCGGTGGCGCTTTTTTTAGCTGAATCTGGTCATTTAAGATTTGTGATGAAAAAACATAACAAAAAAAATAGATACAAGCTAATATGATTCAAACTATGTTTTAGGTGACCCAAAAGGAGTTATGATAACACATAAAAATATAATATGCAATATGTCTGCTATTATATACACTGTAAAGGTAAATATGCTTTCAGATTCAGAGGGGGACAGAGGGGGCCCCTTTAATTGAAAAATTTTAATTGTTTCTGTATTCAATCGACCAAGCAACTTCAAATTTTCCTCAAAATCTGACATTTTTAGAAATTTACGCCCCCTCCCTTTCACAGATCTCTGGATCCGCGCCTACTTTCTTTTAAAATTAATTAAGAATTGAAAAACTGTACTACAAAAATAAATGCCTATAACTTCATTTTCCCCAGATTTATGAGAAGATAATATAGCCTTGTTAAGATATTTAACTTGTTTGTATCTTTGAAGAAAACTATGGAAACTACATATCCATAATTTTATATAAAAACCTAATTCCTATACTTAATAGAAATGGAAACACTCAAGTCATGTATTTACATTCAAGATAGCATCTTATTCAGCATCTTGGGAAGATGCTTAGGCAGCAACAATTTGAAATTCTGGGGGGAAGGTATGGATTGTAGCCCCTCGACAATTTATTTTTTTCAAAATTTTTCGAAGACGAGAATTTTTTTTTGAACGACACCGAAAACATTTTTTTTATTCGCAATTTTGTTAACGCCTCACCAAAACAATTTATTTTTTTCTTTCTCGGTCAAGGACAATTTATTTTTTTTTCCAAAAAATTGAAAACAAAATTTTTTTTTTTCAAAAAAATCCATACCCCCCAGAATTTCAAATGGTTGCTGCCTTATTAAGAACAAAACCTGTAAATGAGATGAAATCTATATAGATTTTGACTTGCTTATTTTTAATCATTCTAAATTTTGTTTCCAGACTTATTCAGATATAAAGCCATCAGACAGACATCTTTCTTACTTACCACTTGCACATAACTTTGAAAGAGGAATGCAAGTGAGTATTAATCTCTTCATGGTGTAAAGTAGCTTTAATAATTATAGTTTGTTTATTTCAAGTTTTTTTGCCAACCTGATCCAACACTTTCTTAACAACACCTTTGTACTGAACGTTTGGGGTACATACAAAGCATCCCTAAATCAACCGTTTTATGACCTCCAATAGCATAGTTTTTTTTAGACTTTCTTCATTGCCTTGACAATAAAGAACTTTTAAGGAGTTGATAGGAAGTCTGAAATATGACTTATAAATTTTCTAAAATACTTACAGAGCAATAGCCACTAATATAAGGCTATAGTCAAATTTTTTTTTTATTCTGAAAAATAAAATATAAAAAGTAAATTATATGTTATTAAACTTACTAGTAATTAAATGTTTGAAGGTGATCATGCAAATGTGTGGCTGTCAAATAGGGTTTTCTTGTGGAGATATCAGGAAGCTCCCGGAAGATTTACAATGTCTGCAACCATCATATTTTCCGACAGTTCCACGTCTTCTAAACAGAATATATGACAAGGTAGGTTTTTGGATGCTGCTTTTTAAGAGAAAGCTACTGTTCAATATTTTATGAAATAAGAAAAACATGCTTTTGCTAACATGGTACCTAATGATATCAATAATGTCTCTTTATTTGTTTTTATAGTCTTTGACATTGAGATAGATCAGCCCAATTTGGTATTTCTATTACCGTACCTTTATTTACATTTTTCTTATAAAGTGCACTCCATTTTAATTTGTTCTTGCATCAAAATCTATCTATCTATCTCAAGCTATCTTTCATGAAACCTATATCAACATGTTTTTGCTAGTAAAATAAAACTTTCAAATATACCTTTTGGCTTTCTGTTAGGTATTGTCTTCAGTGCAAGCAAGCTCTTTTGCATCCTGGCTATTTGATATAGCCCTTTCTAAAAAGATGGATGAATTAAAAAGGTAAGTTGTAGACTTTATATTGTTAACTTTTTCTATATCCCACTTCAGAATGTTACCCACTGCATAAAAGTTAAAAAAAATGATTTTAAATATGATCTTAACTTGAAAAAAGACTTATCGCAGGTGTAGTCATCCATAATTTGCCATCGCGTCGTTGATTTCTATCTTTTCGGTTGTTTTTATGTTGTTGTTTTTTTGGTTTCTTCATGCTCGTTTTTACTTATTTTGTCGTTGCCCATGCATTCGGACTTTAGGCACTCGAATGCCTCTTTGCTTCTTGATAAATTTTAATTTTCTGGTTATGTTTTTTTATTTTACTTAATCAAAGCAATGATTTGTATGTTAGTTTTTTTTTTAATTCTGAATAAGTAAAAGTTTTCGAAAAGAAAGTTAAAGGTAGAATGACCTTTACACAAATTGAATCCCTATCTTAAAAAGTGCGTAATTTTACTCTTTTCAGATTTATAATAAGAAACAACAGTATATGGGACTATCTTGTGTTCAGAAAAATTCAAAAGCAACTCGGAGGAAAAGTCAAAATCATCTTAACAGGGTCTGCTCCTTTAGAAGCGAAAGTTATGAATTTTAGTAGATGCGCCTTTGGTTGTCTGGTAATTGGTTTCTTTAAAATTTTCAAAACTCTTTTAAATCATCATTAAACAATATAAAAATCTGTCAAAGTTAAAAATGGTCGGATTTCGTTGAACAGGAAGGAAGATGAGCCAAGACCTGAAATCAAATCCGACGTAAAGGAATCCATCCTGATACTGTATACCAAATATCAAGTTGCTCTGATTTAAAGTTGCTGAGAAAACTGTTACGAAAATTTCTTCCCATTCACCTGCCATTCACCATTCTATAACCCCGATTTTCACTCCGTGAAATCCAGCAAAAAATTGGGTATGTTCTCTAGGTCTGATCTTCAAAATTTTGTATCTAGTAATTGTAGGTAAAAAGACAAAAGAAAAACAATGGACCTGTGTTGATTATACGCTTTTAAACAAACCAAAATATAAAATATTTCTATGCATGATTTTCATCCTTTGCAGGTTCTAGAAGGCTATGGTCAAACAGAAGCTTTTGCAGGGGTTACATTCTCGTTGCCTGGAGATACTTCCTTAAGTAGGTAGACATAGTCTATAAAAATTATATGTTTAATGTATTGTGTTGTAGAATGAAAACTATTGCGGAAAAGCCGTTGCTTGCCATGAAGAGCTTAAAAAAAAACTATTTCAAATTAAGAAACTGTTCAGCTTTAGAACTAAACAAAAGTCTCAGTTGGACTTAAAAGGTGGGGCTTCTATATGGTGTTATAATACAAGATATTATCAAGGACCAGATAAAAAAACTCAAGCTCTTCAGTGCATCTTGATTTTTAAAGCATTTTCAAAAGTATGTAAAGCCTAAATGATATGATATAGTATGGTTGTATAGCAAGTTTAATCGGTGCATAGGAAAAACCTGTTTGTGACATTTTTCAGAATTAAACTGATCCTTCTATTTGACAAAGATCTTTCTTGCATTCAAAGAACAAATTCGCAGGCGTGTAGCTACTTTAATATGCTGTATAGACAATGAAGTTTTATTTAAAGTTTTTTTTTATTTAAAAAACAGACGATAATGAGATGTGGAATATTAGTAAGTGGTAATATTTAAAATACACAATGGAAGAAGTCAGTGTGAACAACAGTCACTGCTCCTCGTCTTGCATTGGTCTTAGATTAAAAATATAATACAAATAAATAGTAATGATTTGAGGTACTATTTTATACATTTATAGATCATGTAGGAGCTCCCCTAGCAGGGGTTACGGTTAAAGTGGATGATGTTCCAGAAATGGGTTATTATGCAAAAGATGGGAAAGGCGAGGTAAAATATTTATTTTTCAATTCTAGTATTCAGATGACATCAATTCGAATATTAGTTCCAGAAATTAAAATTTGTGAATTCTTGCTCAATTACAAATTATTAAATTGATAAAAGTTAAAAAGGCTTACCTACTATCCCAATAATAATTGTAATAACCATGCATAGATTTCTAATAATTGTGATATATTTCATTATAGGTCTGCTGCAAGGGTCCGGGAGTTTTTTCAGGATATTACAATAACAAAGAAAAGACTGCTGAAGCTTTGGACAAGGATGGTTGGCTTCATACCGGTGACATTGGTGTTTGGTTACCGGTAATGTTCTCAATTACCTGTTCATTTATAAATATATATTCCAAATTTTTTGGGGGTATTTGTATTTTGATAAA
Source organism: Arcuatula senhousia (assembly GCA_963971305.1). NCBI lineage: Eukaryota > Metazoa > Mollusca > Bivalvia > Mytilida > Mytilidae > Arcuatula > Arcuatula senhousia. The sequence continues at coordinate 36,090,185 of OZ020307.1, read as the reverse complement.
TTATAATAAAAAAATGTTTACAAATGTGAGGCAAGGCAAACTATCAAGATATTGAACAAATATGTCATCTGAAACATAAATTACCAGCTCTTACATGTCTTAATTGGGTTGATAAACCAGAAAACTTGGATGCACGTTTAACAAAATTTCATACAAGGCCTAATGACATAACAGTCGAACTGAGATAAGATGTTATATTTTAAAAAAATGAATAATAATAATTTATTAATTATAATGAATTAATTTGGTTGAACAATAATCTTTAATAAGCAGTTATGAGACAAAATATAATAAAATATGAAATTAAAACTAGCAGATACAAAATGAACAAAACATTTACACGAACTTTAATTTGTAATGTGGTAAAAATGGTCAGCAACATTAAGATTTTACTTTTATTGTTTCAGAATGGAACATTGAGGATTATAGACAGGAAGAAAAATATATTCAAGCTTGCCCAGGTAAAGTGATATCATAATAAATTTAATCTAGAAAAAAATATTGAAAATAATTCATTTTTCTATTTTTTATCATTTGGAGTTTAAACATGTTCTTTCCTGGATTAAGCTTTTATAAATCTCCCCCAGTTGGCAGTTAGTGTGGCCTTTGTAGCTGCCCCCAATGAGCTTACTCTTATCGAACTCTACAAAAGGGGCCTTTAACGTGCACAGTGCATTGCTCTCTCTCTCCATACACGGGGTAATCTTTTTCGTCCAAGCACCGATTCTTGATACCATCCTCGCAAATGGAAAAAAGGGAGAGTCGAAAAATTAATCCCAAAATTGTATAATTTTTAAAGTCGAAAGTATACTGCTATTTACCACTTTCTTGAGAATGTTTTAATGTAGCATTAAATAAGTTTTGTAATAAAATTGAATATTATCAAAGTATGATTTTGTTGTTGATAGGGCGAGTATATTGCTCCTGAAAAAATCGAGATAACATATATGAGGAGCAAATATGTAGCTCAGATGTATGTGGATGGCAACAGCTTGAAGGTAGGTTTTCAAGTTATATAATTCCAATTTATCTTTATTTTATTTTTTACCTTAAACAATCACTGGTTCGACTTGAATGTTTTTTTCCAATCAACAATAAGTAAGATCAACATTTAAGTAAGTATTTCAGTAAAGTCTTCAATATAATAAATGAAAAGGCACTTACTAATCACAAAAGTTTCATAAAATAGACTTTACTTGTGATGAAATAAAAGAAAAGTTTCTTTATAAGTAAAAGCAAAATAGTAGTTTGTCCTAATTGTCTTCTCATCAAGAGCAGAAAAGGGAGAAATAGTTGAATACAAAAGTGTGGTATTGTACAATCTGCAATTTATTTGTAAGATCGAAAATTATAATGTTAACGAGAGAATAAGGTGTTGATTAATAAACTATAAACCTAGGGGTAAAAAATTTTATTCAAGGCTACGAGAACTGGAACTTATTCTATTTTAGCCTTTCCTCTTGGGTGTAGCTGTTCCTGATGAAGAAACAATAATGAAACTAGCAAAGGAAGTTGGTGTGTCGGAAGAGATGAAATCTGTTTGCCAAAGTCAGGTACATTTAAACTGTAATAAGTAAATTGGTGTTCTCTTGTCAACTTATCCTGTTACATCCTAGATTTTAGCAAAAAAGAAGCCACTTGTGCTTCAAATTTCATGACTATTTACACTAAAGAATGGCTTTTTATAAAAGTTTACTATAAAGTAGTTACAATTTCTCTTTATTGATACAAATATTTAACAAATATCTGTTTTGCTTGTTCATTTAGAAAATCAAAGATGCAATACTGAAAGACATCACAAGTGTTGGAAAGAGTATGGGTTTGAAATCTTTTGAACAGGTATACTTATTTGGTATCTTTATTGTCTCAGTATTTTAAGGGCAGCAATGCCTACCTTTTTGTAAAAGGTGACTATGAGTCTTGGGATTTTGACATTGGGTTTGTGCTCAGACCACAAAGTGACAAAGTGTGTACCATAGGTGGCTGATAAAGGTGGTCCTGGTTCGCATGGGTTGTCAGGTCTATAATACGGAAACCCTGGCCGCTGACCTTAGTGGGACAACGTGTGTGGAGAATGCCATGCTTAATGCACGTAAAAGACCACTTAGTGGATCGCCAACTAGTGCACTACATAGACTAAATTTCCGCCCCTACCCACATCTCAACTTTTCCTTGCGTTCCCACCACATCAGATATTTCTCATCATCATTTCTTGTTCATTTTATCCTCGATTTCATGTTCATCGCCTTTAAATAACAACATAGCGAGCGTTGCAATGGCATAGAACACCAACTCACTCACTCACAAGTACCTTCAGAAAGGAATTTCTTGAACATAGAAGCTCTGTTTATTAAACTGAGACTGATGTTATTTTAACTTGTTCAAAAAGCAGAGAAACACCATTGGAGCATTTGTATGCAAAGCAAAAAACAAAAACAAAACTTATTAACAAACACTAAATTTTGATGTCAGTCGCTAGCTTCTCTACTTGATTTCATACCTAAAGAAAATTCTGATATTTTTGTTTTGGCTCTCTAAAATTACAGATCTTCTAATGCAGCCGAAAATAAGAAGCATTTTTTTTTCAAAACATGAACAATAGATTAAGGTTTCTATATATGCTTGTCTGAACTTAAAATTTCTGATGTTGATATTTTTAATATTTCACATTTTATGTTGCAGGTTAAAGATATTCATTTGCATCCAGAATTATTTTCAGTGGAAAACAACTTGCTTACCTCAACTTTTAAGAACAAACGATTTGAACTAAGAAAATTCTTCCAAAAAGAATTTGACAGCATGTACAAAAAGCATGGTGCATAAACTGGAGACTATCATCCATGACTAATATTAAATATTTTTCATTTATAAAAAGTTAATTGGTTTATTGATTGATATCAATTTAAACTTGAATGCCCCCGCTTTATCCTGGTGTGTACTTCACAGATACTAGTATATGGCAAAAGACTGATGTGTTAGAAAAAAATGGATGTATAATCAATAGTCATTCAATGAAACACTATCAAGACTTGTAAATTATTTTGAGGAAAAAAAAACACAGAGTATAATAACTTTAAAAATCGTAAAATCATCATTAAAGGGTAAGTTCTATCATTTATGATAGACCTTATCAAAAATACAGGCCTCAGTCATTGGCTCTATGACTATTTTTTCGTTGAAAATATTAGTGATATAAAGTTTATATTTATTAAGCAATCAGTAGTTTTTATATCTATGGTCTGACCATATCGGAGTATACCCATATGTGTATGATCCAGATGATCTCCAGATGCTCGTATGGTCCGGAATATTTGTTTGCTAGTATTGTCATGCATATGGGTATAACGTTTCATCACTTCGTTTCATGATGAAAGCATACTTCCTTTATGGAAACCTTAAACCCTATAACATCCATTCTTTATCTGCCGGATAATTGATGATCATGAATGTAATTGCATGATGAATTGCATACTTTCTTTATGGAAATAAAAGTTGCAACAAAAATTACAGACAATAAAGAAAAAGGTACAGTAAAGCCCGTATTTGGCCCCCTCTTTGACTGAAAATTACAAAACTATTATGGAAATTGTTTCCTATATATGCTATTTAGAAGTTAGTTAGTGAGCAAACTTTTAAGAATGTCATCTGACATTGATGAAAAACAGGATGCTTAAACAAACCGAATATGTACGATTTGTGTCAAAAATGCTTATTATTAACAAATTTTGGGTCAAATGTTGATATTTCTATTTTTTTAAAATAAACGTCTGAAGTTGAAAAGCTCATGTTATTTTTTAATAAATGACACTTGAAATGAACTACCGCAAATGATTTTAACATTGTGCTTAAGGGAAAGCTGCACAAATGAGTGATACATATCCTTTCCGGGAGTATAGCCTTGCATGCGGAACCAGCTCCTAAAATACATCTTTAATGAAAGTTTTAAGCTGGTTCCGCGTACAAGACATACTGAAAATTTAAAAGGCTATAGTTTTTGAACTTGTTGTCAGTAGTTAACAAATGTGCAAAATCTCTCCGTTTTCTTCGTTTTCCTTGAGATTAGCGGTCATTTCAATTTCAAAATTGTTGTTTTAAGTGATGTTTATATGAATCTTTTATAGAATTGTAAACACTGGCTTCAAGTATTTTAGCTCAAAATTTCAATTCATTGAAGCCCTACCTTGAAATTTCTTTAAATCAAGATGAAATTGTCGTTCAAAATGAGTCAATTTTGAACCCAATTTTCGAAGCTGTGTCCGTGCAAAAGTATTTAAAAGTAGCATTTTATACAACAGTACAATCATTTTGCTACAAAATCATATATAAAGTAACATGGTATGAAAAACTTTATTTTTCGCCTATAGATGGGCCAAAATAGGGCCTTATCGCAACCCATCCTTTTGTTGTTACTGAATTCTTAAGGGGGTACAGAACACCTAAATATCACTTGAACGTTTTAGTCATGCACGTTTATATAAGGAAATCAAGCTTCCCAATGATCAAAATGTGAAATATATTCAATGAAATTTTTCCCAAGAAACCTATGGTTCGATTTTCTTTAGATTTTGCTATTGAATTTATGTGACTAAAGTAAATATTGTTGCAAATTTTCAGGTACATTAAACGACACAGTTTTAATATAGCCAAAGTGTTCGGTACCCCCTTAAATTCACTTCAGTTAAAGTCTAGACCAGTCAAGAAATCCCTGGGTCGTGTAGGTGGAGGCCTTTGCGCAAAATAATTTAAACTCAGAAAATCATTTTTTTCCTCATTTTGTTGATTTCACCCTGTTTTTAAGTTTATATAAAAACTAGAAAAACTGTGAGCCGCAGCTCACAAATAAATACCCCCCACAAAAAAAATTAATCATGTGGTGATCTTGGGGACAAGCCGTAAGGGGCGAGAGAAGTCGATAACGGTAGAGAGTGTTCCGAGTAGAAAGAAGAGCGGGAATTAGTGTAGAATTTGCAGAAGACGAAGAAATACTTTAGAGAAGACGAATTCCATAAATATAGAACTATTGTTTGGTAGGTTTAACAACGAGTCTGAAGTTACTTGCAGCTATCTATTATAACTCGGCCAAGGTTACAATAAGTGGCGCTGGCGACCAGACTTGTTGTGGAAAATCTTTGAAAACAGTGTGTCCGATTATTTTTAGTTGACGTCACATGTAGTAGAAATTGCAGAAAATAGTAGATTTACTTCAAGGAAGTAAAAAAATAATTGGAAATAATCAAAGATTTTCGATTTATTTCACCAAAATTTTGAGATAAGAAAAACAAACGCTGTCAAGAAAAACTGACAGCAAAAATTAACTAGAAAATACAGAAAATATCTAGAAATAAACCCCTCTTGAGACAACAACCCATAAACAAATAAAATAGTGACATTTGTCTCACAAATTACACTTGGGTATAAAGCAAGAAAATAACAAACTGAGACACACAGGAAGACCAGGTTGAAAAAGGGGGAGCTAGAAAAAAGGTCACCTTTGTTGAAGCACCAATGTACACAAGTACACCTATCACACAAGGTCTATATAATCCAGTTAGTAAACAAGAGATACCAGACAATAAAAGGGACTACCCAATGACTGGACTATTTAACAGGCCACCCCAGATTACAAAACAAGATCTAGATGAACTGGACCTTATGTTTGCCGAGAAACAAGAGACGAGACCTGTTTTTCCAAAACAAGAACCAGGTCTATTGTCGTTCATCGTAGATCCACAACAAACCAGCCCCAGACAGACAGTCATTGACAACCCAAAACAGGACGCAGCTCAGCCCAATGTTGCTACAGTTCAACACATGATGTCAGCAAGGACTAGCATGCCTGCAACCACTCAGATTCAAGCAACAACTAGTCAAGCAATTGATAATCCACTTAGCTCAACAAATCCATTTATTAACGATCAATCCAGAAACACACAGCCAACAGACCGTCCATATTTGCTGACACAACCCCAGCCAGTGGTAAATCCACCAACCACAGATGTCCCACCAGTCATGGTACCACAAGCAGTGTTTCCACCGACCGACCCACAGACTAAGTTGCAACCAAGTGTCAACATGCTTTATTCGGGTGGATATGGGGTAAGTCAACCAAGCCATAACCCAACCAGTAGTCAAATGGGTACGCACCAAGGAGTGTTTTGGCCGACTCAACCTACCATAGTACAGCCACCAGTTCAAAACCCTATCCCCTCACAGTGGGGCAACCAGTTTACTCAGCACAGTCCAAACTTACCTGTCTTTCCATCTCATGGGGTGCCCTTGACACAAGGAGCATCACAATTCATCGCAGATCCCCAACTCAACAGAGCGGATATTACTCAAGGGAGAATAAACCAGGCTAGTAATGCACCAGGGCTGAACCCAACCAACCAATTCATGCAGCAAGACGAGCCACCATTGATTGATTTTGACGGTCCGACTCAAGTAACACCTTGGGACAGGGCACAGAAACAAAGTTCTTCGTCACTCTCAGGACAACCAAATAATAACCAGCGCCGGTCTCAACCAACCATGGTCAAGTCATTCAAGTTTGACGGCACGGACAGAGGTGAAGACTGGTCTGCTTTCTTGGTCAAGTTTGAAATTTTCAGTGAAGCCTCAGGTTGGTCCGATATTGAAAAGCGAAATCAGCTATGTTGGTGTTTGACCGGGACTGCAAGTCGATTTGTGACTAATCTGATACGTCATAACAAGGACATCAGTTATAGCCAGTTAGTCTACAAAATGGAACAAAGATTTAACCATGCTAACGAGACTGAAACCTTACAGGTTCAATTTCATGGTGCCCGCCAAAGTCCTAATGAGTCAACTGATGCATGGGCGGACAGACTGTCGAGTTTGGCGGACAAGGCTTTCAGAGATGTACCCGAACATTATGTCCAGTCCCAGATCATAACCAAGTTTCTTCAGACCCTTACAGACAAATCTGCAGGAAAGGCTGCATCCATGCTGAAGCCGAACTCCATTGAGGAAGCCTGTCAACTGGTCAAGCTGAGTCAGCATTTAGACTCTTCCATCTATGGTGTTCAGCGGTATGAAAACAACCCTTATCTAGACCGAGATCTTGAACCAGTGTGCCAAACAATGAAAATGACACAGGGAGAAAACATGCCCAACCAATCTGATGACCAAATGGCAAACTTGTTAGACAAAATGATGACTATACAAGAAACAACCGATAAATCATTGAGAGAATTGCAAAATCAGATGAAAGAGCTACAGAAGACCGTATTCACATGGTGACCAGCCGTATTGGGGAGGGAAGAGACAGACCCAAGATACATTCCAATGTTACGCATGTGGAGAGCCTGGCCACCTGGCATGTCATTGTAAAAAGAACGAACAGCCTAAGCCCCAAGACAAGAAGTCTGGCAAGGATAGAACACCGTTAAACCAACAAGGATTGGTGAAGCGGGCATAAGTCCAACCCAAGGTGAAGCGAATCCTCGCCCAAGTTTTAAAGATATTAATTTTAAATTAGCAGACTTTAATAATGATTTGAATGATTCAGTTACTTTAGAACCAATTAATGATAATGCTGAAAAACTTCATTCCAGGGTGGGATTAAAAATAGCTACAGTGGAGCTGATACCTGAGATCAAGGAAACCAAGCATAAGAAGACCAGGAAAAATAAGAGAAAGGGTAAAGTTGAGAATGTACATACAGAGGAGCAGCTAGGAACTTTGACAGAAAGTTCAGTTATCGTAGATACAACCTCCAAAGATGTGTCTCCCACATTTGCACCTGACCCAGTGACGGATAATAAGATCAAAACAGACCCAAAGATTTTAGCTGGAGACGAGGACGACGAGTTAGTTATCAGTGGAATCGACAAGACTTTCACTATACTCAAGGCCGGAACTGCATCTATGCTTCGAATTCCAGTTGTATGCAACAGAAAACCAATAGCTGCAGTAATAGACTGTGGAGCAGAGACTACCATATTATCAGACCTAGTAAATAAGAAGATGCAAAGCCCCCCACCACTGCTAAAAAAAGACAGTTTTGTATACAGCTGGAAGGGGTATGCAGATGGACACTTACATTGTGGGTCCAGCAGAGCTAAAAATAGAAGAAACCACATATACCATGGATAGGATATACGTTGCACCAATCTCTGATGATCTGTTATTGGGGTTAGATTTTATGAAAAAACACAAGACCATAACCAACCTCCAGAATGACACCTTCGTCATCGGAACAGATGAGGTACCCATTTATTATGGTCCGGAAGGAGAAGTCCCGGTTGTGGCCAATGTAACTATGACTGCACGTACAGTAATACCTCCGAGTTCCATTGTAAAGATACCTGGACGCCTAGACGCAGATTTGTCTAGTTTCATCGTAGAACAATCTTCACAAAATGCAGGACCGCTCATGGTTTCCAGATGTTTTTTCCAAAGTGGTGAACCTACACTCTGTGTGCTGAACCCAACAGATACCCCCTATGTCCTGAAAAAAGATTCAGTAATAGCCCAAGCGTCAGAAGTCGAAGAGGTTTCCATAGAGGATGACAGGGTACAGGTAAATGAGGTTAAGTTGGAGCAAGATTACAGTAATTTCCCAGAAAAAATAAACAGCATGGTAAAAGAGGCAGAAGGTCACCTAACAACTGATCAGCTTGAACGGCTCTAAAACTGTTAATTGAAAATGCAGAGGTGTTTTCCCAGAATGACATGGATATTGGAGAGTTCAAGGAAGGAAGTAGAGCATGCCATCAACACCGGTGATGCCACACCTATCAGACAGAGGCTCAGACGAACCCCAACCAGTTTTGCAGATGAGGAAGAGAAATTACTGACTAAGATGTTGGACGCCAAGGTAATTGAACCCTCAATTTCAGAATGGGTATCTGCACCTGTTCTGATTAGGAAGCGAGATGGAAAAATTAGGTACGCAATTGACTACCGGAAGCTGAACCAAGTAACCAAGAAGGAGGTTTTCCCCCTTCCAATCATCGAAGAATGTATCGACAGTTTAGCAGGAAACAAATGGTTCAGCAAATTAGACGCCAACAGTGCCTATTATCAAGTCAAAATGAAAGAAGAAGACAAACCCAAGACAGCCTTTATCACCAAATATGGGTTATTTCAATTTACTCGAATGAGCTTTGGCTTATGCAACGCACCAGCTACTTATGCGAGAGCGATGCAACTAGTATTAAGAGGTTTGACCTGGGACATTGTCCTTGCATTTCTAGATGACATATTGGTGATGGGGAAAGACTTTGAATCTCACCTGGAGAATTTGGCGACTGTCTTTGGCAGATTCAAGCAGTATGGAATCAAGTTAAAACCCACTAAATGCGAGTTTTGTACCAAAGTAACAACGTTCTTAGGCCGACAGGTGGACGAGAATGGGTAAGCTATTGGAGAAGAGTATGTTGAGACAAACCAAGATTGGAAACCCCCCAGAAATCTAAAGGAAGTTGAGCAGTTTCTAGGTTTTGTAAAATACCATAGGTCATTTATAAAAGATATGTCAAAAATAGCTGCTCCATTAACTGAGCTGACACGAAAAAAACCTTGGGTCTGGGGAAACGACCAGCAAGAGGCCTTTGAAAAACTGAAGTTGGTACTACAAACCACACCTGTCTTGGGCATTCCTGATAAAACTGGTATGTTCATCTAGGATACAGATGCTTCTGACAAGGCAGTGGGGGCGGAGCTTTTACAAATCCAAAATGGTGTTGAGAGGGTTATAGCATATGGAAGTTTTACTCTGTCTCCAGCTCAAAGAAAATATTGCACCACGAGAAAAGAGCTATTGTCAGTTGTCAGGTTCACACAACACTTCAAGCATTATTTGCTTGGCAGAGAATTCATCATCGGGCCATAACAGTTTGCGGTGGTTGATGAATTTTAAAGACTTGCAAGGCCAGTTGACAAGATGGTTAGAAGTGTTAAGTCAATACACTATGACAATTCAGCACCGTAGCGGGGTGAAACATGTCAATGCGGACATACTATCAAGGTACCAACCCGCTGAGCCATGCCAGGACATGTCCATCGACACAGATCCAAGATCCTTGCCATGTGGCGGTTGTGCACATTGCACAAAAGTTCATCGTAGTTGGTCAACATTTGCGACTGAAATCGACGATACTGTTCCTTTGACAAAACTGACAGTAAGAGAATGCAGGGTAACAAATAAGCTAGACCAGAAGGTGAGACACTCTATGGTACTGAAGTTAGAACAAATCCAGCGACAGACAGATCAATTGGAAAAGAAGATAGACATTCTTTTCAGGAGTGGGCAACCCAGAACAAATTACTTAGCAGCTGGAAAAGGAAGGCGAAGACAAAATCACATATTCGGGAACAGCTGACCTTAAGTACTGAACAGGTGACAAACCTGGCTTTCAAATTACAAGAACTCCTTTTTCCTAATACAGAGATCCATTTAGTTGATTTCCAACAAATGAACCAAAACCAATTATCAAATATGGCCAAAAAATGTCAGAAAATGTTACATGTAGCAAAAGCCAAACAAAAGAAGTAGTTCAAGAACTGTTCAAAACTGCCAACTATAGCAGAACAACCTAATGATGTGATAACCAAAAGTAGAAAGGTGCGGTTTGATCCAAGTAGACCACCCGTGTATTATCCAGATGCTTTAAAGGTCCTTTTTGGCGGTGAAGTGGAAGCTCAAAGGAATGAGAAACCGTTAGAGCAATTAAACCAGTATATAGAGATTATATGGGGTAAAGAGGTAAAGATTATGACCACCAGACAGAAAACAGCTAAGAAAGACAAACCAGAACAACAGCAAATACAACCTAGTAAAAGTACGGTCTGTCAAGAAAAGGAGTCAGATACCAGAGAAGAAGAGGTTGGCTGGTTACCACATTATTCTATGGAAGACATGAAAAAAGCTCAGACAACAGACGAAGACCTGTCATTGATTTTGTATTTCTTAAAGAACAACACTGAACCATCTCAGAGTGAAATTGCTATTAGCAGTCCAGCTGCAAAGAAATTTCTTGTCAATAAAGAGTTCTTTTACTTGAGTGAAGAAGGTGTCTTGCACAATGTGTCCAAGTATGGTGTTCGAATGTTGGTGGTACCCAAGAAGTTCAAGAGTGAGGTCATCAGCTTAAATCACGATCTTGTATGTACGGGTCATCAGGGGATCCAGAGGACAAAAGACCGTATCCGCAGAAGATACTACTGGTACAGAATGCATGCTGATATAAAAGAATTTGTGAGATCATGCAACAAATGCAACAAGCACAAGAAAGCGACAGTTAAGGCAAAGGCACCAATGACAAAATACCATGTTGGAGCACCCATGGAAAGGGTTCATCTTGATTTCCTGGGACCATTGCCAGAGACGCCAAGGGGAAATACCTGTATCCTGGTAATGGTAGATCAGTTCACCAAGTGGTGCGAAGTGATTCCCTTACCCTCTCAGACGGCACATATAACAGCTAAGGCAGCAGTGAATTAATTCTTTTCACGCTTTGGGTGTCCATTCACAGTTCACACAGATCAAGGGAGAAATTTCGAGAGCAAATTATTCAAAGCCATTTACGACTTGCTCCACATTCACAAGACAAGAACTACTCCCTACAGACCATCAGCTAACGGCCAAGTAGAGCGGTACAATCGAACTCTAATGGATGCAGTGCGATGTTTTGTTTCAGACTCTCAGACAGACTGGGATGAGTATCTTCAACAACTAGCTGGTGCACTCCGAAGTTCAGTGAACAGAGACACTGGGATGACACCCAACCAGATGATGTTGGGACGGGAGATAAATTTGCCCTCGGAACTCATTTTTCAGCCCACCAAACAGGAGGTTTTGAAATGAGGATCAGTATGTAACTAGTCTTCGGAAACAACTTCAAGAATCACATGAAGTTGCAAGAAGGACCCTGAGATCTTCACAGGAAACAATGAATAGAGATTATAACATGAGAGCCCGACAGCACGAATACAACATAGGCGATTTGGTATATGTTTTAGATACTGCCCAGATCAAGGGAAGGACCAAGAAACTTGACCCGCCATGGAAAGGTCCAGGGATTGTGGTTAGGAAGCTGTCGTCATACGTTTACACCGTGAGGTTTGACAAAGTGATGTTAACAACTAATCATGATCGCATGAAGCATTGCCATGATCGGCATATCCCTACATGGCTAAGCGTGGCCAAACAACAGCTAGAAGAGGGAAAAGACTTGACAATAGTCTCGTATATTGTATATGTAGACAACCAGATGATGGGTTATTCATGATTGGATGCGACTGTTGTGGGGACTGGATGCACGGACATTGTGTTGGGATCTCCGAACAGCAAGCCAAGAACATCACAGAGTACCATTGCCCCCGATGTCAGACCCCTGGGTTATATCCATTACGGGTGTAACTTTCATCGTAGTAAACAACTTTTTTCTGTTTCAGGGCGGAGCCATGGACTACTGGACAATAATTGAAGATAGAAGGAAGGCTGAGGAAATTGAGATGAGGCGAGATGATAGGAACAACAACATCGTCACCCCCCTTCAGATGTACTAGAGGGTTTACCCACAGTGTCAGAGGAAGAGGCCAGGGCAAAGGAGGTGGTCATAACACCTAGAGAGGCTACCCCACCATGGGCAGGACAGCTACAGGATGAACAGGAGGAAAGTAGTGAGGAGGAGAAAGAAGAAAAAAGAGGATGGAAAAGATGTAGGACAGAGTTTGAGAGGGAAAGAAAGGTGGTAATTCGGGATATGTTCAGGATGCCGTCAGAGGAAGATGAGGAGGACACGCCTGAGACAAGGAAAGATAGAAAGGCTACCTGTCCCATATTTGGTTGTGATTGGAGGACCCAAAAGTTAAGGAACCATGTAAACCGGATGCACTTGCCAAGGGTCATGTGGGACAACCCTAATCCTCCCATTAGACAAGATAGATATGAGGCTCTGAACCAGGTAAGAATAGAGGTGTTAGAGTTCTTGGCATTGAAGATTGTGGGGTCAAGATCATTATCAGAGCTGTTACAGTAGTGTTATGAACGTTGTCACACCCTAATCCCACGTAAGGCATTGCTGCTGGGTAGGCAGATTGAGCAAATGAGGAGCCTCACCACAACTATGAAGGGTAGACGACCATCATATGACAGATACACGCTGTTTCCCCCTAACCATATTAGCGCTCTAATACACTGGCGGTACCAAGTAGCCTTGTTGAAACAACTGAAGGCAGATGAAATTTCTTGCTATATGAACCTTGGGTTGGATTTTATATCCAATAGTGAGAACTTTGAACACCCCACTAGGCGCGAGGAGAAGACATTTGTGGTTCGTTCAATTCTGAATCCTAAACCACCATCATCTGAGTGGGATGAGGTCAAGCAGGAAAACACCAGTGGGGTAATCACTTTGGATGTATGTGGTGAGCCAGAGGAAGAGGAGATGATAATACCAGAAGACACTAAGCCAGACGTACGGAAGGTGGTGATTGGCTCCAACAACTTTACACTGGTGTTCAGGGGTAACACTCTTGACATCAGTGGTGGTCATCGCAGAACACCAACAGTTGAGGACAAACCGTCATCAGAAGATCAGTCTCTCCGTACCCTTGAAGTGCTGGACGCCTATGACAGCCATTTCCATCTAGACCGATCCAGTAAGTGGCTTTTGGGAAATCTCTCTTTAACCATGGAGGCATGGACAGACGAGACCATGGAAAGACCACCAACTGTTCCGGTAAATCTGATTGGGGGTACACTTATCTTTTGTGACCCAGAGGCCTTTCCCAGTACAGCACCCATTGAAGATAAATGGAAAGTAGCAGTTGGGTTCCATCCAAAGAAAGTTTCCAACCTAACCCTCCTACAATTTCGAAAGCTTAAATCCTTAATAACAACATCTAAAGTTGCGGCAATAGGAGAAATTGGACTAGATCGAACTGTGGAAGAGAAGCACTGGCAGGACCAAATCCTGTTTTTGGAGACCATTGCTCCTGTCCTGAAAACTCTAAACAAACCAGTCATCCTCCATATCAGATCACACCCTCAAGATAAATTTGGATCCATCCTTTATTTGCTGACACTGAAACTCTTCACTGATAAATTTTCAAATCAACAGACTTTTATCCTTCACTGTTTTACTGGTTCAATTGAAATTTTAAATGCCTGGCTCTTACAGTTTCCCAACACCTATTTTGGGTTTACCTATTTGGCTTCAACCTTCCATAGTTCACAGATTGCGGCCTTGAGAGCAGTTCTAATAAACCGACTTCTAGTGGAGACTGACTCTCCATACATCAAGCCACCGGGGATAAGCCTAAACAGTCCAGTGTACATCGGCGAAGTGCTAAAAGTAGTCGCTGCCAAAAGACGACAGAGCTTAGAAGATGTTTGTCGCCAGACAACCATTAATGCCTTTACTGTCTTCGGGCTGTAAAGTTCATCGTAGAGTCAACAGAGATGTCCAGAATGTAAATACGTTTTTGTTAAAGAAAGTTGAAGCTGACCAAAGAGGCAACAGCATAGATGGTTTTGTTTTTTTGTTTTTTATATGGATGTTGAGCCAATATACTGATCAATGAATGTACATTTTTGATTTACCCACCACCTACATGTACCAGTGCCAGATTTTAGAAGATGCCCTCCTCCTTTGGTAGAAAAGGGGGAAGGGTGTGGTGATCTTGGGGACAAGCCGTGAGGGGCGATAACGGTAGAGAGTGTTCCGAGTAGAAAGAAGAGCGGGAATTAGTGTAGAAGTTGCATAAGACGAAGAAATACTTTAGAGACGACGAATTCCAGAAATATAGAACTATTGTTTGGTAGGTTTAACAACGAGTCTGAAGTTACTTGCGGCTAGCTATTATAACTCGGCCAAGGTTACAATAATCAGATAAAATTTAGAATAGGAGATGTACATCTACATTATGTCACAAAGATTGTGTGTAGGTTTCATGAAAATACATCAAGGGGTTTTGGAGGAGTTGCAGATAAGAGATGGGCACCCACATGTAGTCGAATGGCTAATTCCATGTTTTGCTATGGGAAACCCCAAAAATCATTCTGATCAAATTTTAAAATAGTAGATGCACATCTACATTTTGTCACAACAATTGTGTGTAAGTTACATGAAAATCCATCAAGGGGTTTAGGAGGAGTTGCGGATAAGAGATGGGTACCCCCATGTAGTCAATGGCTAAGTCCATGTTTTGCTATAGGAAACCCCAAAAATCATTCTGATCACATTTTAAAATAGTAGGTGCACATTATGTCACAAAGATTGTGTGTAAGTCTCATGAAAATCCATCAAAGGGTTTAGGAGGAGTTGCGAATAAGAGATGGGTACCCCCATGTAGTCGAATGGCTAAGTCCATGTTTTGCTATGGGAAACGCCGAAAATCATTCTGATCAAATTTTAAAATAGTAGGTGCACATCTACATTATGTCACAAAGATTGTGTGTAAGTTTCATGAAAATCCACCAAGGGGTTTAGGAGGAGTTTCCGATAAGAGATGGGTACCCTGAAGTGTAACGGAAGGACGGACGGACGAACACCCCTATCACTATATACCCCCCACTTTTGAAGTGGGGGGTATAATGAAAAACTGAGACCATCATTGGACATTGAAAGCATATTCGTAAATTTGACCCATTGTACTCCATATATGAAGTGCAATAACATATATATAAATTACTGAAGATTTATTTTTTCTTAAATTAGGGAGGTTAAATACGGTCCTTACCGTACCATGTCCTTAAGCTACGCCTGACGCGCATTTCGTCTATTTAAATTTCATTAGAGGGGCTCTACCCAAAATATTGAAAAAGTCAAACACTTTATCCAGATTAGGGCTTTCACATGAATTTTAATAAAAGTAGCCAGACTTTGATTTGTTACATGTTTCTAGTCTATGTGGTGCCCTTTTCAGAAAAAAAGCAAAAAAATCTGCCCTACTACGTATGGTTTCTGCAGGGGCAGGCTCTGAAAACGCAAAAAAAACCCGTTTTTTCTGTAATCAGCGTCGAACAACTTTGCGATCGTATTTTTTTACCCCGAACCCCCCTAGATTCAATGTTTTTGTATAATCTTGTCCAGTAATGTATTCAAGTTCAGACAATACCAATTTCATATCTGTAAGTTCAATATTATTCAAAAATTTGCAAAATCACATATATACGATAACCGCGGCAATTATGGCAAAAGTGAATATAGAATTTATTTGCTTGATATCCGATAATGCTACACCTGAGTGATTTTAGTTCAAATTTAGAAAGGAATACTACAAGAAGTTTTTAAATGATTCATGATTGAAAGAAGTTCCCTGAGCTTTTCACCCAATACATAGTTTCAAAGGCTTAAAAAAAAGTATTTCTGTATAAAATATCATGCATGTGTATTGCCTCTATGCACCCATGCAATATGTAGGCAGTAGGGTCACTCAAACAGACGCTAGGGGTGTTGGGCTAAAGCAGGTGTGGTCGAAATTTCAAAAAATCAGCAAAATTTAAGACGGCACCGGGTGGCACCGAACTTTGAAAGGCTAGTACGGCCGATTAAATCGCTAGAAAGATCTGATTTTTGGTCTGCGTTCTTGGCACATATATATCTTTTAACACATTTAACAGTTCTGCACTTAGGATTTGTCTGTTGTCCAGAAATTCTTCTTACGTAACAAGTCGAATTTTCAGCAAAATTTACTTGATTTTTTCACATAAATTCATGAAATACCGAAAAGTGCTTCCCCCCGAAAAGAAAACTATTGCACGGAACTCCATTTTTTTTTATATTTGTATAATATGGACACTGGACTTTTGATACACCCAGTTGTTACTCTGAATTCACACTTCCAAGTGGTTGTGGCACCCGCGGCAACGCATTTTGCTCATTTTTCACATCTTTTTTCGTGAACTTTTTCTTCACCATTGAATAAAAATAGGATCGAATTCATGCATCTCACTGAATCATGTGACTTTAGGTCCTCTGGAACTTCTAATTCAAAGATATATACAGTTTATACCTAAATCATAAGTAATAGCTCCCGTAAATGCCATTGAAATTGACATTGCCGGTTAAAATGCACTAAAATTTCAGGATTTCGTCTGGGAATTTTGGTCAACTGTACCTATTTTTGTGGCACCATAACCCCCGACTCAAAAGTCCCAGAGTAGTCAAAATACTATTTAAATGTCGGGCAAGGATTGCTCTTTCCATTGAAACTCCATTTCGTAGTATACATGCAACGTTGAATATATGTTGTATGGAGATTTCTATGGATTTCAGTCCAAAATCGGCCTCATGAAAAGGCTACTGACCAGATGACGAAGAGCATTGAACAATTCAACCAAAAATACCGAACAGGAAAACCAAATTATGACTAAGATCAACGTCTGTAGTAGGCCGAACCTAGTAGGGTTTAGACAATTAAGTGCAACTTAATTGATTTACGATATTCTAACCCAAGCGTCAGTGCTCTTGTGTTGAAAGGAATAATTTTAAAGTTCCACTAGGCAATGGTATACAAAGTGATCAAAGCCACAACAGCTTAAATATTAATGTCATTAGTGGTGAAATACACATGACAGCAAAGTTCCGGACAATAAATTTTGCTACGCTTGACGCGCGTTTCGTCTATTCAAGACTCATCAGAGGCGCTCTACCAAACATATTGAAAATGCCGAACACTATATGATTATGAAGAGCATAGAACAGTAACAAATACCAAACTGGGAAGCCAAATTATGACTAAGATGGTCAACCTATGTCTGGAATAGGAAGAACCTTAGGGTTTATACAATTTTGAAATTTAAACAAGATAATTTAAAGCTTTGATGTTTTCTCCAATACAAAAATGTTGGTGCCGGAGAGGGCTAACCTCGGGGAATTATAACTCCACCAGCAGTGCTAATCTTCACGGGTGTTCGAAATACACATGACAACAAAGTCTCAGACAATAAATTTTGCTACGCCTTACGCGCGTTTCGTCTATTCAAGACTCATCAGAGGCGCTCTACCAAAAATATTGAAAATGCCAAACACTATATGATTATGAAGAGCATACAACAGTAAAACCAGTTTGGTCCTGTAGGAACGAATTTAGGGACCAACCATTTAACTTTGTTTTTTTTTTTCCTTAAAAAAAATACGAATGATTTTTGAAGAAAAAAAAAATATTTTGCCAGCAGAGGGTTAGAAAAAAGTATTCTGTAGAAGGATTTCTGATATATAAAATAGTGCCAATGAAAGAACCTTAGTGAGCACGCTCACATACCCCACGCGTCTACATTATGGACAGAGATTATCTATTTCGAGTTAGAAATAAAATAGTCAGAGTTGTTGTCTTTCCAAGTCGGCTCGTTAAAGGGGAAGTTAAAGAGTGATAGACCTGAAAATATATCCCACTATACGGGACTCCTAAATTTATGTACAAAATATCAAAAGACTATGATTAATAGTTGCTGAGAAATCTGTGACGTAAATTTTCAACCCTGAAAATTTAGTGGAAAAAATCTAAGTCGGCTCGTTTAACGAGAAGATCTAAAACGTATTCCACAATATGGGACCCCGACCTGAAGATTAATACTAAATATCAAATGCCTACAATAGATAGTTGCTGAAATATCCGTTACGAAAATTTTTATCACGTGCAGACTGACGGACGGACCAGTCAAAAACATTATACACTTTGCAACTTCCTTGCATGGGGTATAATAATGAAAAAATATATTGTCGCGACACATTCAAGAAAAAGTTATTATTTAATTTCTGGCCAAAAAAAAAAAAAACAACCGAGGGTCCCTCTTCAAGTGAAATGGTCTGTCTCTTATGTTCATGACTCTATCCGGCTTTTTCTATCACGGGTCATATAGGTCTAAACGAAAGTTTTGCTCACAGATATGCTTAAATCTATTGCCCGAGTTCATTATTATTGAGTGCATATAATTTGTTTTAGTCTTATCGTGTTTATCTTCTGCTTTATACCTCCCGACATTCTTATGCGATCCTTCCTGGCCACTGTACGTGTTCTAAAACCACAAAAGGAGGCTTGGAGTTTATATTTATCCCTCGGTGTTAAGGGTTTCTGCAGTTCAATATTTAGAATCACCCGTTTGTCATTTTGAAAGTCCCTTTTCAATTTGTAACATGTACCCTAACAGCTTGTACTCTTAATTATCAAACAAGCTAACGGAAATTTTGCATATATGTACCGTATGTAAAACTTAAGTATTCGTTGAACAGGATGTATATGACCTAGGAACATAAAATCGTCATATATATAAACCATGTAAACACCATATGGTACTATAGGACATAGCAATATCAGATCTCCGAGAAAACTCAAAGACGGAAAATATGCTACGGACGAACGAACGAACGGACAAAGGTAAACAGTATACCTCCGTATTCCTCGAAGCGGGGGTATAATGATTGTGTATAAATGAATGATGTAATCCAAAACGTGTTCTGCTTGTTTCCTTAGTACACTAATCCTTAACTTGACCACGATAAGATTGTAATGTATAAAGTCTATAGTATTCGTATTTTGACGTCCTATCGAACACTTATATGTGAATACGGTATAATCAAGATATCTAAAATATGCCTTCAAGACGAACTGACGTAGCTTTTATTATCGTGCTGTTGTTCTTGGGATCGGCCAATAGTTTAAAGGAAACAAAAAGACTGAGCGCAAACTTCGTTCGGGGAACTTATCATGCATGGTGGATAATAGCTGGTGTGTTTAAAGAAGATGCTGAGAAAATGCTACATGGTAAGCATTGTTGAATTGAAGAATACATTAAAACTTTTCGTTTCATAAATTGTCAAAACCCCAAGGTTCTTCCAACCCTAAGAAAAGGCTGATCTTCAGTAAGGTCAAAACTTGTACGTGTTCTAATTCACCTTTGCTCTTTGTACTCATGTTAATACAGAATTGGCTTTTCGTTCCAGATTGTGTGAAGTTTTTGGGGAGAGATTTCGTCGCTTTCTGGGTACATTGGCCTATGGTGCGTTGAGGATACATTAGCCTGTCTTGTGAGTTGGTTCGTTTTCCTTCTGGTTTGTGGTCGTACATTGGCCCTTTTTCGCATGACATGCATGGGTCTGTGTTATGGGTGCTGTTTCCTGGGTGGGTCTACACAATTCAATTTGTTTATTCAATTAGTTCTTGTCCTGATTATGACTGAAATATTGTTGACTGGACATAAAACAAACAACAAACAAACAAAACAAACAAATCTTACCTTTTGGAGCGCTTCTGACGAGTCATGAAAAGAAGTAAGACCAAGCAAATTATTCCCTGAAACTTAGTTGTACATTGTAGATTTATTTTTCATTTGTATTATTTTTTACCCATTTGCCTTTCGTAAACTGGTCTGGTGGTTCCTAACCAATTAGTTTGCCAAAGAAATGGAGGGTACCAAATCCTGAGGGTGTCACAGCCCTTTTGGTACGCGGTATTCCGTGCTTTTTAAAGGGTATTCGGTACGTCAAGGTGTGGTACGCGGTACGCGATGTTCCGAATTTTTAGGCTTTTGGTACGCGTACGCCGTGATCTTTAGAGCATTCGGTATTCCAGTCTTTTTAACGGTATTCTGTCCTTTTTAAAACGGTATTCGGTATTCCGGGGGCGGGGGCTGTGACACCCCCAAATTCTCTGAACCCACACTGCTCAAATAAAGCACATCTCAGTCATAGGATCGATTTACAGCTACAGTTTTAGGAACAAGAAAGGTGTTAAACACAGTATTTCTCTTTTTACAGAATATGGAGATTCAAAAGACCTGAAGCTCTTGAATAAAACACTAGCGGACTTTCCAGAAAACCAGCATCCCATCATGTTTGAAATTGGAAAAGAATTTAATTGTGGTCCAGCTATTTCTCCAGCGTTAAGATCCGACTTCCTTGAATTCAAATTCGAAATACCTTTTGTCACATCAACAAAAAGTAATGAGCCAACGCTCAACTATAAACAAAGGCTGTATGAATCCACAGAACTGAATAGTGTCTCCTCTAACATCATGTATGGACTCAAAGCATCAAAGGCTCAAATGAATGTGTCAGACTCGTCCTACACGATCAAATCAAAGGAGGGGCAACTTGCCGCCAGTTTCTCTTCAAAAGATTACCCATTGTGGTTCAACGCTAAGAACTACGAACTTTTGAAACCATATAGAGATATCATGAATTTGACCTGGTTTGGAAACCCAAGTCTTCGAGTATGTGCAAAACACAACTATGACTTCGACACAGCTTTGATCAGACCAGCCGCAGCGGAAGTTACATACAACAGAGACGTTATTAACAAGTTCATACCGATGCAATTTTTCGAAGTCACTCATTTATCAGTGGGGAATATTTTTGGTGCCGTGCAGATCCAAGTCAATTTTACCATGACACTTCCAGAAAAATGTCTTGAATAAAATAATAATGTCTTTTGAAAACGTGATGGGTTTGTTGCAACCGGGGAGGGGGAGCTTACTTTTACAAAGCACTAGATTTAGCTGAAGATAGTTATTCCGCCAGTTTCATATTGTTATATGCTGTGTGGTTTTAGTTGTCCCCAGTGCCTCATGTTTTGTTTGGGTTCTTTGATTTAAGTGCTCTTTGTAAACGAACGGATAGATCTTAAAGTTACCAGAGGAAATAATCTTTGGATCAATGCATATTAAGTTAAGACAACTTGTGTTACATACAATAAGCGGACATAGCTTATCTTTCAAAAGGTCTCGACTTGATGCTACACCCTGGTTAACACTCTTGACTGATATTACTTCAGTTTGAAATCAAAATTAGCATGTTGTAGCTTTGTATTGATACAAAGTGTGATAATTGATACCTGGTTATGCTAGTCGAGGTCTCAAAATGGTTCACCCCTGTACACAAAATGTATTTTGCATCGTGTATCATATTTGTAGTTTTATTGTACTTTCTAAGTCTATTTTATCGCAACCTAGCAACTGTTGTCTCGAGTGTCTCTGGTGAGTCTTTGACATGGACGAAACATATACCTGTCGCATATTAAAATTTTTCGTCTGGAACAATGTTACAATTTTGTTTTAATATTACTCAGAACTAGACGGATGATTCTGCTGGTCAAGTCTTGTTGTCTCCCTGAGTTTATTTTGATCTTTTAAACTTCATGCAATGACATCTCATGAATCTTCTGAAAACGTATCACACATGGTTTAACTGTTAGCTTGAGTGACACTCTACTGCTGTGTATGCGATTTATAAACAGCCACGGCAATTCTGTTGTGCACCATTTAATTGAAACTATTCTGTTTTTCTTTTCTCTCCTTAATATCCATGCTTTTTGCCAAATTTTTGCCCGAACTTGGTTTTGCTTACAAAACCTTGACTTCAGTATGACCAGTTTTGTTTGTTGTCTGTCATTTTTGTTTACTTATTGAAACATGTCCTGACTTAGACATCAAATTATCCTTGTTTTTTTTTTTTTTATCTTTATTTCTTATAAAGACTTCTCTGAAACTATCTATTTTTTTTAAATCTTCTTTTCGAACATCTTTGTAATATTAACTTTTGGTTAGACTAGAGTGCCTCTGATGAGTTCCTTAAAACTTTTGGTTAGATTAGAGTGCCTCTGATGAGTTCCTTAAAACTTTTGGTTAGACTAGAGTGCCTCTGATGAGTTCCTTAAAACTTTTGGTTAGACTAGAGTGCCTCTGATGAGTTCCTTAAACTTTTGGTTAGACTAGAGTGCCTCTGATGAGTTCTTTAGACTTTTGGTTAGACTAGAGTGCCTCTGATGAGTTCCTTAAACTTTTGGTTAGACTATAGTGCCTCTGATGAGTTCCTTAAACTTTTGGTTAGACTAGAATGCCTCTGATGAGTTAGTTCTTTAGACTTTTGGTTAGACTAGAGTGCCTCTGATGAGTTCCTTAAACTTTTGGTTAGACTAGAGTGCCTCTGATGAGTTCTTTAAACTTTTGGTTAGACTAGAGTGCCTCTGATGAGTTCCTTAAACATTTGGTTAGACTAGAGTGCCTCTGATGAGTCTCTTTTTAAATCAAAACATAAATCTCAAATACTTGGAAATCGTCTCTGTGTTGTATAAATATTTTTTTTTTTTCATTGTAACCATATTTTTTGTTACTTTCTTTGGACTCCATTATAACCACTTGTATTTCCTTAAATCCCTCTGCCTAACTTGAATTAATCAAAAAACCTTTTTTGGGGGTCTACTATCATTGGACTTCACCATCTTTTTGTGTACTTGAATTTGACAGAGTGAATTATTTCACTGTTTACTATTGAGGGACTTCCTCTTTTAATTGGTAATCAGCGGGTTTTCCCTTTGATCTCATCTGCCTGATATTTTTAGGATCATGGACAGTCCCTGATACAAGAAAATGTCAGATGGGAGCAAACTGTGATGTCATGTGATGTTATTGTACTGAAAATTTTTTAAATGTGTATGTTCTTTAAGTACCAGGGTAGACCTTCAATCCGTTCTGCAGTGGTGGTGACAGATGAGACATATTTTAGTGGCCATAATTTTTTAGTATCTAAATGTTGCACTTGAAAATTCTGCAGATTAGCATAGGATACACATCTAAACAAGTGTGATCACTAAAAGAGCTAAAGTAATTGTAGAAACAAAGAAAAAAGTTGCTTTTTTGGCACCCTAATTTCTTAAGGAAATTTTGAAATGATAAAAAAAAAAGAGAGGTGCACATTTCCAATAAATCTGTTATGACTGTGTAAAGTTTCAGAAAGATCTAGAGCTTGGTTTTGAGATTCAGATTACACAAGACAAGCACCCCTCTAGGGCCAGGGATGGATGAACAAACGGACGGACAAATAGACAGAGTGGCCCACTACTAGACCTGCTTTCACCTTCAGCGACACAGCTAAAATTGTCTCATCAGTCTCCACTACTGCAGAACTCATTAAAGACCAACCTGGGTCTCAATTCTTGGGATTAGAAAGAAAATTAAAGTCAAGGTCATGTGGCAGGTGACAGAATTACATTTTACCACCCAAGAATTATACGGAGAGCAACTATTATATATTGGTCCAGCATACATTTGTACATGTAACATAGCTTAGTTTTGGAGGAGACTTGAAATACTGAACACAAAAATCAACCAATATTTACAGAATTTTTATAAAAGTGTTAAAAATGTGGTCAAGGTATAGTGACAGACACATATACCATAACCTAATTTATCTATATACTATATATCAAATACCTAGATATGCTTTTCAAATTATACATTTTCTACAGAAGTATTACACCTGTCAAATAGACAGAAGTTTACAGTTCTTGAAACATGATAAATGGGTCAAGGTCATATGACATGAACCATAACCAATGAGTATGTATACTAAATATCAGATGCCTAATTATAATGTTTTTTAGTGAATAGTCTTACATAACAGTTTACCTCCAAAAAAGACCAAATATCACAGGATCATTGATGCATGAAAATGGGGTCAGGGTCAAAGATGGGTAGACCATTACCCAAAGTGAATCAGATGCCTAGGTATTTTCGTTAATTCATTTTTGATGAAAAACTTATACAAATAGTTAATGTTGCCACTGCAAAAAGTAATACCTATGTCTTGCCTTTTGTTACTATTGGTCACAGGCGAGACAAGAACATAATAATTAAAGCAAGATAAAATAAAGAATTTATTGACAATTTAACATTAATTGCTTATTCAACAAATACAATTATGAATGAATGAATAAATAAAATGTCTATTGAAAACAATAATTCAAAATCATTTGCAGGTTGCCAACATCTTCTTGAAATATGATGCTGTACCTCCCTTATTCCGTTCATTCCACTTGATGTCAAAAAAAGAAGCTTATGAATTTTCACACAATAATTGCAACAACAAAAAATAACTATTAAATACAACTGTTAAAGAAATCCAACACTACTTTAATTAGACTATTACTTAAAATTTACTATATATTGGTTTTGTTTATTTTGTTTTTATTCCATTCTGATAAATTTTTGTTATCATGACCCATTTAATCAACAAGTTGGCCATTTGAAAGTAAACTGTAATCTATCCACAACAAACCACTCATACAGACATGTCAAGAGTACCAAAATCTATTATTTTTCAACATTCCAAATTTCTCGAAAATCATTTAAATGCATATATGTTTTTAAACATTTAAAGACCTACCTATTACATTAAAACAAATCTTGTCCCAACTCCAACTTTCAGTGCATTCCAACATGATGCCAGATTTTAAGGATATCTGATAAGTCATAAATTCTATAGACAGAAGTCAAAAATTAAGAACATTGAAAAGAACACAAAAGCATTGGTTTAAGAACAAGCTGAATGTCATTGAGCTTTAAAAACATTTAAAGGTCACCAACTTTAAAGTTGGGGGAAATCCCAACAGTGTATTTAACACTGTGACCAGATGGATATTGTGAAAAAAAATATACGGCAATTGCAGAAATATTCAAAACATTACTGGTCACCAACTGAAGGTTGGGGGCTTAAAAACCCAACAGTGAGATTTCACTGTGACCATTTACAAATATGGATAAAAACAAACAAATTTCTTCAAAACAAAACATTTGATGATAAAAAAATCTTTACTGAATCAAGATAAAAACAGGTCACCAACAATTTCGTTGGGGGCAAAGCCCAACAGTGCTAATTTCAGCACTGTGACCCTTTATAAAAATGCTTAAAAATTATTTTATTAAAAATGTCACCAACAAAAAATATGTTGGGGGCACAAAGACCCAACAGTAAAAAATTTACTGTGACAAGTGATTGTACTTGCCTTGATTTTCTGACATGGAATTTCTTCTTCAAAAGTTACTTATTAAAAAAAATTGTCACCAACAATTACTTGTTGGGGACCAAAAAAGAGGCCCAACAGTGACTTCAAATCACTGTGACATTCACTTGCCTTGTTTATCTGTATGGTTGGAATTTCTACCACAAACAATCCCTTTATATATGATGATAATTTTTTTAATAGGATCTATGTCTGTTTTCATGCATTGCAAAGTCTTCACAAACTTGAGCACTTGTTTACTTTTAAACTTTTTTAAGGAAAGCAAAAACATGCAACAATTTCATGTATTTGAGAAGAGACTAATATTAAATTTAAACTGAAATAAAAGACATTAAAATTCTTTATTTAAAGACAAAATATACAATTTTTAATCATTTTTATGTACAATTTAATATTACCAACCTCATTAAAAGTCTGTAGTAAACCACAGACCCTTCCCAATTCAGCATTAACAGCTGGAGAAAGCATGATTTCAGTTCTTCCTTATATTATTTAACTTGACAAGCTTACCTGTTTTTATTAACAGGCCATTTTTGTGTCTTACCTTGATTTTAAACAATTTATATCGACAGGCATGAAATGTTTTCCACAAACTTTTGCCTTTCTCGATTCTTACTTAAAGTTCTATAAAATAATAAGAAGAAAGAACCCATTTAAAAATAAATTAAAATATGAAATCTAAGTCTTTATACAATCAGTAACGTCTAGAGTTGCTTTGTGGAGGTCCATAACCACTTTGGTTGTACATATTTCCCATCACACCTACAACAGAGTCAATTTATTTAATGATTTTAGGATTAGTCGTTTATGATGCTCTCTCGTTTTTAGCAAAAAGAATGATGTTAATTTTATAACCAAGATATTTTATTTCATAGTATTTAGTTGATTATATTTGAGAGAAAAAACAACAACATAGTTTTGGTAGAATAGTATCTGAATAATAAAATTCGATTTTTTTTAGATATAATACCGTATAAGTTGTTTTTTTCGCGGGTATCTAATTTTCGCTTTTTTTGCGGAAGTTTGCAACTCGCGAAAATAAATTTTTGTAAAAATTATATGTACAATATATACTCGCGTCTAAGTAATCGCTAAAATTGAATTCCGCGAAAAAAAGACCTTCCATTTTTTAACAAATCCGCGAAATTTAGCTCCCACGAAAAAAACAACTTATACGGTATCAATTATTTCTATTTTTCATATCTAATTTTACACAGTATCATTTGGTCAAATAAAATGAGTAAAAAGATACACTTGTCACAAAAATTTGTCAAAATAATATTAAATAGAGAAATTCAGAAATTTGATTTAAATGCAGGTAAAAAATGTCTTTGCCAACCTGCCTTAAGGACATTATAAATCTCTTAATAATTGATTATATACCTTGAGAAGACTGTTGCTTATTAAGCATATTCTGGTATCTTGGCATGCTTGCTCTTTTTTCTTCCTACAATGACAAGACAAGTTATTAAATCTATTTGCTTGACTTTAAAAGTGCTGAGAATATATGAACAGAATCAATGCCTGTTTCAGAATATTCTTTAAACATAAAGGATGTAAAAGCATTTGGAAAAGACATATTTTATTCTATATCAAATATATTCATTTTATAAACTTCGTTTTCTTTTCATGATTTATTAGAAATTTGTATTTAAACAAAATATCTGTAAAAAAAAATAATAATTGGTCTAAGCAGAACAATATCATATCAACTAGATTTTTTTAAAAACCTTTAATAATGATACAGTGAAGGTGCAACCATACAATTTGTTGTAACCTTTATACACATAACACATGTAAAAGTAAATTTTGCATAAACCTTTATAAATATATGATATAATTTAAAACATTAAGTCATTGAATATTTTTACTTTACAAATCCATCTTTAAAATTGAAATCATTTAAAATTTCAATAATTATTTTTTTTATTCATTTAGCAAAAGTTTCTCAATCCTACAAATAAGAAATCCAGAAAATGAACTTACTTTTATACACATAAACGTTAATAAGCCACTTAATAAACCTACCAATGATATATCCTCATCAGGATGCATGAGTTTTGAAGTCAAACCTGAACTCGACTCTGGTTTCTTAATCTGTGGTGCACCTGTGATTGTAGCACTAGAGGGTGGAGACGCTGTCACGGCTGTCGCTGACGGGAATGTGGGTTTTGAGGCTATGACAGGGGCGGGAGCTGACGAGGGCGGCATGGACGACATGGATGACATTGATGAAGATGATGGCACTGATGTCTGAAATGAAAAAGATATCCTAAAGATTAGCTGAATCATAAAAAGAATTAATGTAAAATGCCAACACTTAATCATCATTAAGGCAAACCATAAGAAGAAAAAATTAAGTTATATTCCATAAGAAAACAAAATGAAATATTTTGGTGTTCTTTACAATATACATGTACATATTTTAAAAGTTCATAAAAAAGAGCAATCTTAAGCCTTTTTCAAAAATCCTCATGGATTTCTTATAACAATTCCTTCATTTTCATTTTTGAGAGAGTAGTTTTCCTTAACCGGTTGGCAACATGATGTGAACAACATTGATCTAAGAAAAACATCAATTTATCCCTATCTGTTTTTGATATATAATTTCTCCTCCAAAATCCAAATAAACTGGTTTGGAGTGAAGTCTTAAATGTTAATGTGTCTTTGAGTATATTAAAACTTTAAAAAGCAAACAGGTTTTAAATTGTTTTAACACGTTGGATCTTTTTAGTTAATTTAAACAGATTTCAATATGTGAGGCCCACCGGAAAGTAGTAAACCTGTAGAGCATAATTTAAAGATTTCCAGTGTGGGCAAGCCTGGAACAGCTGTCAATCAGTTCTCCTTTAGCTAGGAGTAAATTGAATGTTTTCTCAAATCCAAGATACAGGTAATTGCTTTTTAATTTAAACATGTGATACATGTAATTGCTTTTTTATTTAAACATGTGAGCCTCAACTTTCTCTTCACCCTTAATTTTTAAAGGAAATGTCTAAAATTTAAAATGACAGAAAACTAATATCAAAATCTAACTATCACTTAGTGATTTTAACCAGTTGGTACTGCTGTTATGAATAGGAGAAATACAAGATTGTTTCCACTCCCTTGACAAGATACTGATGATTTTTTATTGTTAGTATATTACCTGAACTGCTGAAGGGAACAATGGTTTAGATGGTACTGACATCGGCATATTAGGGGGCCCTCCCATCATAGATGTTGGTGGTCCTCCATGCATGAACGGTGGTGGTCGTGGTGGCATTGGCATTCCTGGATGTCTAGGAGGCATGCTAAAACATCATTTCACATTTAAAAGCATTTAATTGAAATTACTGCACACAGTATTCAAATAAGGGTGTATTTTTTCCTTACTATTTACCATTGAACATACTATTCAAATAAGGGTAAATTTTTTATTTATTTTACTTTTTTATAAATATAACAAACTTAAAGTTTGTTTTTGCCTACAAAAACGATGTCTCCCCCCCCCCCCCCCCATTTCCCCAAAAAGTTCTCTAAGTTCAACAGACCCTAACTCCCACAAACATTTGAGAATCAAAATTTCCTGGTAATATGCACAACTACATATGGTGTCCTTCCTATATACCAAGTTTCATTGAATTTGGTTCAGTAGTTTCAGAGGATGATAAATGAGGATTTTCAGCAATTTTCTAAGTTCAAAGGGCCATAACTCCCACAAAAATTTGAGGATCAAAATTTCCTGGTAAAATGCACAACTACATATGGTGTCCTTCCTATATACCAAGTTTCGTTGAATTTGGTTCAGTAGCTTCAGAGGAGTTGCGCTGACAAACTTTGTGACGGACAGACAGACGGACACAACAAAAACAATATGTCTCCCCACAAAAGTGGGGGGAGACATAATAAAACTAGATAATGTGTCTATGAGCCACAGGATGGCCCTCCCGTTCTTGAAATATCATTGACCCTAAATGTGTATTACCTTGGATCTGGACCTTTACCAAGAAATTGATCAAAAGTGTTCATGTGTAAAATATAGGTCGCTGTGACCTTATTTCTGATGGGTGGTGCCATGTACCAAGACTCATCGAGAAGTGAAATTCCATTGACCATCAACATGTAGTATCTGAGATATGGACATTAACCAAGAACTTAACCAAGTTCATTCATGCCTAAAATATAGGTCACAGTGACCTCATTTCTAGTGGATGGTGTCACTTTACCCAAGACACATCTAGTGGTGAAATATCATTGACCCCAACATAAAGTATCCAAGTAATGGACCTTAACCAAGAACTTAACCGAAATCGTTCATGCATAAAATATAGATCACAGTGACCTAATTTTTATTGGGTGGTGTCATGTTACCCAAGACACATCTAGTGGTGAAATACCATTGACCATCAACATCTAGTATCCAAGTTATGGACCTTAACCAAGAACTTAACCAAAGTCATTCATGCGTAAAATATAGGTCACAGTGACCTAATTTCTAGTGGGTGGTGTCACCTTACCTAAGACACATCTAGTAGTGAAATATCATTGACCCCCAACATCTAGTATCCAAGTTATGGACCTTAACCAAGAACTTAACCGAAGTCGTTCATGCATAAAATATAGGTCACATTGACCTAATTTCTAGTGGGTGGTGTAGCCCTACCCAAGGCCCATCTGGTGGTGAAATATCGTTGACCCACAACATCTAGTATCTGAGTAATGGACCTTAACCAAGAACTTAACCGAAGTCGTTCATGCATAAAATATAGGTCACAGTGACCTAATTTCTAGTGGGTGGTGTAGCCCTACCCGAGGCCCATCTGGTGGTGAAATATCGTTGACCCACAACATCTAGTATCTGAGTAATGGACCTTAACCAAGAACTTAACCAAAGTGTTACGGACGGACGGACGGACGGACGGACGGACGGACGGACAAGGGTAAAACTATATGTCCGATCCACATACGTGGTCGGGCCATAATTATACATTGTAGCTGCATTTTGATAATACATATACATGAAACCAACAGGCTAGTAATCTGTATAAAATTTAAAACCTTTTATATGAATTAATTCTAAATTCTTTACATTTGCAGACTTACCCCATAGGTCCCATACCTGAAAAAAAGAGTATATATATACTCATGGAAAAAAGAAACTGTGCATGTCTATTGAAAATCAATTGTACCCATATTTCTCTTAATCAGAAAATCGTAACAAATGCAGTTATCGAGTTGAAATTTTCACTGAATGTCGAGTGGACCATGCAGATCATTTTTGGGTGAAAATCCGAAATTTGTGTGATTCCAGTTTCTGAGATTCAAAAAAACACTTTTTTAACCCAAAAATGAAAAATTAAGATTTTCAATAAAAATTTAAGCTGTTAACTTTCAACCACTAAAAGAATAAACGTTTTTGGTGAAAATCAGCAGAGAAAACTTAATTTCAAAACTGTGCATTATTTCCAAAGTGTGATTTTGTGAATTTCAAATTGACACTCCCTGATTTCAAACTGCAAACAAAACATCTTTTAGGGGTCTAAAAATGATTTTTTTTGTCCAGATCTTTACAAAAATGATTTTGCAATACCTTTGTGATAAAATGTATCAAATACTAAATAAAATTTTGAATTTGTGATTTTTCAAAGTGATGCACAGTTTCTTTTTTCCATTAGTATACATATTACATGTACTACTGAAAATTAATTTGTATATGCACACAGTAGGATGATTAATTTTTTTATTCTTTATTTTTCATGTTCTTTTTCGTGCAATCCAACTTTTGAATAAGCATCCTATATGAGTCTGAATTGTTTTAAACATGTTGCAAATACCAAACTACTCTTGTTGAATCTTTTGAAACTTTCAGTAGCAATAAGCAGTACCTTGATGCTATAAATAAGTTCAATTTGTTTTGCAGTGAAATATTTGAGTGATAGTTTACATAAGATAGATATAATTGTCTGTAAACACCGCAAATCATTTTTTTTACTTGAAAAGATTATTCAATAAACAAAATCTTATCCATATACAAATCAGATAACTTGTAAAATTATCTTACCCATTGGAGGCATATGCCCCATAGGACCACCCATATGGCCCATCATAGGTCCAGGGCCCATTGCACCAGGTGGCATTGGAGGCATTCCAGGACCTCCCATAAATGGAGGCATAGGAGCTGGTGGCATCGGTGGCATGTTATTATTGCCACTACTACTAGGTGTGGGAGGGAAGCCACTATTGCTGTCATCATCGTCACTATCTCCTTTTAACCTCTTGGCTGCTGGATGATCTGAAATATTAGAAGAAGAAATAGTAGGACAGGTCAACATCTTATGTCAAATAAGTTCATTTGTGGTCTTTTAAAATTGCTGCTTGTTTATGTGGTCTATGTTGCGTACATTTATTCCACATCTCATTATCTTCTATAACATGAACTAGAGTTAACTCTTATTTTGACAGCAGTTCACATAGCTGATTGCAGTTAAGTAGTAATTTTGTTATGTTGTGGTTTTATTTTTAATTTGTCTTGTCTTTTGCATTTTTTGTTTGTTTATTTTTTTCTTCAAAATCTTATATGGTCCACCATCTTGCTATTTTCCCAATTAATACTGTTTTTATAATATCTTGAAATTGAAACTGCATTCATTCCAAATCTTCAGTCTTCTACAGTACATAATCAATACCTAGTTTTTGTTTTTCATGATTCTGTAGATCTTCCTCTGGTATGCCTTCCATTCCATAAATTTCTATTTCTGTGTTCTGTCTTCCAGGAAGAGCATTGGGAACCTTGTCTATCTTTTCTTTATGCACCTGTAAAAAAATTTAAATTTTAAATCAAGTCCAAGTTGAAAACACAGTTTTATAAACAGAAAACAACAAGTAACTTTTCTCAAGTCCTTCATGTCATTTTTCTTGTTTCAATCATGTTAATCTAAAGTATAGATGTAACGTACAATGTACATGTATCTCTATCCTCAAAAGTCTCACAAACAATGTACATGTATAGCAAATAATTGTACAATTTTTTATCTACACAGTACACAATCTCTTAATTTGTTTTTCTATTCAGTCATAGAATTTAGGACTTGGGATTTACAGGACTGAATTCATGATTTTGAAATACATTTTGTATTTCTTTAGATTGAGTTAG
Organism: Arcuatula senhousia; assembly: GCA_963971305.1. Classification (NCBI taxonomy): domain Eukaryota; kingdom Metazoa; phylum Mollusca; class Bivalvia; order Mytilida; family Mytilidae; genus Arcuatula; species Arcuatula senhousia. The sequence goes on along the minus strand of OZ020307.1, from coordinate 36,057,280 downwards.
TGTTACAAAAGTTGCTAAATTTTACAAAACGAACAAATTCGTACAGGACATGAGCTGTCAGTCCTGTGCTAATTTCCATGACTGCATGATTTTCTTATCAGTATACTGTCTTTACATGTTTTTTTTTTGGTAAAATGGTAACTTATAATATTACATATTTAATTTGGCTCACCTGCATGCAATGAATTGAAAGACCAGGTCCAGTATACAACTTCTTGTGACATATGTGACATTTGAAATGCTTGGCTTTCTGATGTTGTATCAATATCTTTTCATCATCAAATTCTCTGTTACAATACTTACAAAATTGTCAAGGAATAAACTAAGTAAAAACAAACAGCAATATAATGTTCATAATATGAGGCAGGTTAAACCTGTGACGCTCGGAAGTTACAATGTATCACTAAAATATTTCTTACAATAAATTTTTTAAAAATTTTTGTTGTTGTTCGAAATATAAACAAACTAGCACGTGTGCGTTTAATGATGTTTACTTTGTTCAAGGTAAACAGCCTTCAAAAGACACTGAAAGATTGGGAAAACAAGAGTGCTCAACTGCATGTTGAAGGAAAATTATGCTCATAGTAGTACAAAAATATTGACATTTCTACCATATTATTGCTCCCAAATGATTTATATGAATATATTTACATGTTTTATGTCAAGATGTTTTTTGGAGAAGCAATTACAATGTAACAGATTCATATTTTTATTAGAAAAGTGTGAGAGGTGGCGCCCCGGGTTGGCACCTCTCCATGCAAGTGACTTTTTCGGAAGCCATTGTGTAATATGACAAACCAGTCCAGTGTTATGCAACTTGTTTGAGGCTCACACATCTAGTCTGCAATTTGCCAGTAAATTATCTGATTTTAAATCATATTCTTTGGTCTTTCAAATCATTTTTGGGCAACTCTCTCACATGCACTTGACAGCCCTGTTATGATGTGTTATTATGTCCTGACAACCTCTGTGGACCAGGACAACCTAGGATAAACACCTTGTAATTAAAAGAACTAACCAAACATGGGCATTATTTAAAATTAAGGAAAATTATAAATAAATTTATTTTGAAAAGACAGATGCTGCGCGCGGTACCGGATTCATCAAGTTTTGGAAAAGCGTTGGATAAAGGAAGATTTTTTTTATCTCTCTTGAATTGATGTGATGGGTTATGAAGTTTTTTAAAGGATATCAACACCATGGTTTAAGCTGCTTCTTCTTTTTTCTTCCCATTATTTATTTCGTGGATGTGATGCGTAAACAAGATGGCGGATACTGCGTAACTTTGGGACGAGAATGAACAAGTGTGACTTCGCCCCCAATAATGTCGTACCAAAGCAGGTCACCCCTTATATACAGACATAGAAAAATCTTTATAATTATTATCAGGAACATTAAATAAACTTGTTTTAAAATGTTCCTGTTATTATATAACAGGTGTGTTATGCAGATTCAGAATCTCTGCCCATAGACTTCAAATAGAGAGAGGTAGATATCAGGGTATTCCACCAGACCAAAGAATTTGTGCACAGTGCAGTTCGGGAGAAGTTGAAAACGAAATTCATTTTATATTCACATGTCCTAAATTTACAAAAGAAAGAGAAAATCTCGAAAAAATAGTATCTGAACAATGCTACAATTACACTAATTTAGATAACACTCAAAAATTTATATGGCTATTTGTATGTGAAAATCCCATTGTTCTAAAAACACTATGTGAATTTATATCTAAGCATGAATAAGTTTGATGTATACATGTAAATTATGTATGTATATATATTCCTTCATATTTCTACATTCACTTTTAGTTGTTTGTCTACATTGGGCACGAGGAGGAATGCAGTATCAAGTAATCTTGTACGCATTACCTTGAGCACCGTCCCTTGGTGCCCCTTGTAGTCTCACAACATCCAATAGTCATTATTTAAAATCTTTTAAAAAAAAAAAACACTTTTTTTTTCTTTTGTTTTTGTTGGTCTACATTGGGCACGAGGTGGAATGCAGTATCAAGTAATCTTGTACGCATTACCTTAAGCACCGTCCCTTGGTGCCCTTTGTAGTCCTACAATATGCAAAAGAAAGAGAAAACTCATATCTTTGCAGAGGTCTTGTCTGTCTACATTGGGCACGAGGAGGTATGCAGCGCAATTTAAATTGCACGCATATCCTGAAGCACCGTCCCTTGGTGCCCACTGTGGTCAGAAAAAGACTTTCTGCACTGATCTATTAAGTGCTGAACTTACTAGTTAATACTGTTTATTTAAATCATGCAAATATACATCCTCAACCGCAACAAGGTTAATGATTGAAACACTCCTGATCTGCACTAGCTGCCAATTCAGTCATTTTTTTTTATGTTCTTCAAAAATGTCTGTGTTGAGTCTTATTGTTTTTTTTGTGTATTTTCTTTATATAGACAATGGCTATTAATGTAAAATGGCCACTATATTTGTATCAATGTAGATATGTCACTTGTTAGCAAAATCATACTTGTTTATTGTAAATGCCCCCTGTGGGACCAAATTGGCTAATAAAGAATTGTATTGTATTGTATTGTATAACGATTTAATAAGTTGTTCTTAAAATGAAAATAAATGAAAATTTCATGATATTTCGCAATCAAAGATCCTTTAAGTGCTATTAAGTTATTCTTAAGTCAGAATGATCAACAAGAATTTATAGCTTTGTGCTCATAATATAAATTGTGCTGAATTTTGAAGCAAATTGAAATGCATGTTAGCAAGATTAAACTAGAGGCTCCCAGGAGCATGAAGCGCTCAAGCCACAATGATATTTTCTTTAAGGGGTCATCTGATAACTGAGAACCAATGGAGTTTTTTGTGAAGGTTCAAGCTTAATTTGTAAAGAGCTGCATGTTTAAGCAAGCAGCAATTTTCTTACTCTGCATAAGTTTTCAATTTATAGGACAAATACACGAAGAAATGCTATTTTTGACCTTTAAAGGACCATAATCCCTAAAGGGGTTATATGACAAGTTTGTCCCAATAAAAACTTTTGTAGGGGTTTAGAAGCTGAACATATATAACCAAGGAACAGCTTTTCTCTATCTGCAATTGTTTTCATTCTATAGGAAAAAACGTTATTTTTGATCTGTAAAGGGCCACAACCCCTATAAGGGGTCATCTGACAACTTCAACCCAATGGAGACTTTGTAGAACTAATTAATGAGCTGAACATTAAAGCATTAAACAACAGCTTTTCTGTATCTGCAATAGATTTCTATCTATAGGACAAAAGAAACAAAAACTATTTTTGACATGTAAAGGGCCATAACCCCTAAAAGGGGTCATCTGACAAGTTCGTCCCTATAAAAACTTTTGTAGAAGCTGAACATATAACCAAGCAACAGCTTTTCTTTATCTGCAATTGTTTTCATTCTATAGGAAAAAACGCTATTTTTGATCTGTAAAGGGCCATATAACCCTTATAAGGAGTCATCTGACAACTTCAACCCAATGAAGACTTTGTAGAACTTAATGAGCTGAACATTAAAGCATTAAGCAACAGCTTTTCTGTATCTGCAATAGATTTCTATCTATAGGGCAAAAAGAAAAAAAAGCTATTTTTGACGTGTAAAGGGCCATAACCCCTGAAAGGGGTCATCTGACACGTTCGTCCCAATAAAAATTTTTTGTAGAGCTTTAGAAGCTGAGCAGTTAACCAAGCAACAGCTTTTCTCTATCTGCAATAGTTTAATTTCATCCTATAGGGAAAAATGCTATTTTTGACCTTTAAAGTACCATAACCCCTATAAGGGGTCATCTGACAGCCTCGACCCAATGAAGACTTTTGTAGAGCTTAAGGAGCTGAAGGTTTAAGCAAGCAAAATCTTTTTCTCTATCTGCAATAGTTGTCATTCTATTAGGCAAAAACATTAAAAAGCGCTATTTTTTACCTTCAAAGGACCATAACCCCTATAAGGGGTCATCTGACAACATCGACCTAATGGAGACTTTAGTAGATCTTTTGATGCCAAAGAAGGTATGTTGCATAAGATTTTCTCTATCTCTTATACTTTTTGATTTACAAGCCAAAAACAGTAGTCTGACCCCCTGGTCAATTTTTAGCAATGGCTGTCATGTTTTTAGACCAATCAAAAATCGAAACACAACTTTTGTGCAGAGCATCTTAAGGATCGATCATACCAAGTTCATTAAATTCTGTTCAGTAGTTTCAGAGGAGAAGATTTTTGAAAAATGGTTAACAGACAAAGACAGACAACGACGACGGACGCCAAGTGCTGGTAATAGCTCACATGAACCGGTTAAGGTGAGCTAAAAACGTATATTTATGTGTATGGTAAAAATTAAAGTATGAAATAATTCTATTTCTTACTTATTGCTCTATATATTTCTTGTTTGGTTCTACGTTTCAAGGCTGATATGACCGACTCTTTTCTTGTTGCTTGTGCATGCCTTGAATTTTTATCCCATCTGTGATCTGAGAGTTCACAAGTACGGTACCAAGAGAGTGTCCACTTGAACACATCCCTCTACATACTGGATGGAACATGTTGTGCAATATGACATGAATAATTTTCTGCTTTACTATTGAAGTCGTTAAAGATGTTATACATTTACATGTATCACCACTTGGTGACAGTACTATGCAGTGGAGGTGTTGTTAGTAATTATTGAAGTCATGCAGCATTTGAAATGACTTCTGCCACAAGGCTTGAAACAGGCTCATGCTTGGAAAGTATAATTCAGGGGCATATATCCAGAGGTCGGTGAAAGAGGGTGTAATTGCTAAAATGTCAGATTTTGGTGAAAATTTGAAGTAGCTTGGTCAATTCAATAAACAAATGAAGAAGGAATGTGTCCATGGGACACGAATGCCCCCGCAAGGCCTAAACCCGGAAGTAGATGTCCGACAGACCTGAAAGTCGCTTTGGACATACAGTTTGTCATACCGAACTATCCTACCAAGTTTCAAATCATTCTCATGTACGGTTCCTGAAAAAGCTTGACGGAAATTTTCAAAGTCATGTTCACATATTTTTGTCCCCCGCCGCAACGCGGAGCGGGGACTTGGAAATGCTGGTGTCCGTCCGTCCGTCCTTCCGTGCGTCCGTCCGTGCGTCCGTCACACTTTTTTTCGTAACACTTTTCTCTGTAACTACTAATCCTAGGGTTCTGAAATTTTGTATGCAGACTCCTATAGGGGTCCCCCAAGGTGTAAGTGATTTTCAGGTCAGTCTGACATCTACTTCCTGTTTAACGACTTAGTCATTTTTCTCCCATAGGCTCAATGGTAAATTTTTCGTAACACTTTTCTCAGTAACTACTAATCCTAGGGTTCTGAAATTTTGTATGCAGACTCCTATAGGGGTCCCCTAAGGTGTAAGTGATTTTCAGGTCAGTCTGACATCTACTTCCTGTTAAACGACTTAGTCATTTTTTTCTCCCATAGGCTCAATGGTAAATTTTTCGTAACACTTTTCTCAGTAACTACTAATCCTAGGGTTCTGAAATTTTGTATGCAGACTCCTATAGGGGTCCCCTAAGGTGTAAGTGATTTTCAGGTCAGTCTGACATCTACTTCCTGTTTAACGACTTAGTCATTTTTCTCCCATAGGCTCGATGGTAAATTTTGTGTAACACTTTTCTCAGTAACTACTAATCCTAGGGTTCTGAAATTTTGTATGCAGACCCCTATAGGGGTCCCCTAAGGTGTAAGTGATTTTCAGGTCAGTCTGACATCTACTTCCTGTTTAACGACTTAGTCATTTTTTCTCCCATAGGCTCAATGTTAAATTTTTCGTAACACTTTTCTCAGTAACTACTAATCCTAGGGTTCTGAAATTTTGTATGCAGACTCCTATAGGGGTCCCTTGAGGTGTAAGTGATTTTCAGGTCAGTCTGACATCTACTTCCTGTTAAACGACTTAGTCATTTTTTTCTCCCATAGGCTCAATGGTAAATTTTTCGTAACACTTTTCTCAGTAACTACTAATCCTAGGGTTCTGAAATTTTGTATGCAGACTCCTATAGGGGTCCCCTAAGGTGTAAGTGATTTTCAGGTCAGTCTGACATCTACTTCCTGTTTAACGACTTAGTCATTTTTCTCCCATAGGCTCGATGGTAAATTTTGTGTAACACTTTTCTCAGTAACTACTAATCCTAGGGTTCTGAAATTTTGTATGCAGACCCCTATAGGGGTCCCCTAAGGTGTAAGTGATTTTCAGGTCAGTCTGACATCTACTTCCTGTTTAACGACTTAGTCATTTTTTCTCCCATAGGCTCAATGTTAAATTTTTCGTAACACTTTTCTCAGTAACTACTAATCCTAGGGTTCTGAAATTTTGTATGCAGACTCCTATAGGGGTCCCTTGAGGTGTAAGTGATTTTCAGGTCAGTCTGACATCTACTTCCTGTTTAACAACTTAGTCATTTTTTCTCCCATAGGCTCAATGGTAAATTTTTCGTAACACTTTTCTCAGTAACTACTAATCCTAGGGTTCTGAAATTTTGTATGCAGACTCCTATAGGGGTCCCCTAAGGTGTAAGTGATTTTCAGGTCTGTCTGACATCTTTTTCCTGTTTAATGACTTAGTCATTTTTTTCTCCCATAGAACACATTATTATTGGAGTTATGCCCCTTCAACAATATAACGTTCAACGGGCGGGGGACCTGGAATCTGTTCTTGTCACATTAGGCTAAGTCCCAAACAGGAAATAGATGTCCGACAGGTCTCAAAATCGTTTAGGACGTACAGTTTGTCATACTGAACAATCCTACCAAGTTTAAAATCATTTTCATGTACGGGTCTTGAGAAAAGCTTGACGGAAATTTTCAAAGTCATGTTCACATATTTTCACATCAGCCTAAGTCCCAAACAGGAAGTAGATATCCGACAGGTCTCAAATCACTTTAGACGTAAAGTTTGTCATACTTAGCCACCCTACCAAGTTTCAAATTATTCTTATGTGCGGTTCCTGGGAAAAGCTTGACGGAAATTTTCATAGTCATGTTCACATATTTTCACTTTGGCCTACTTCCCAAACAGGAAGTAGATGTGCGACAGATCTCAAAATCACTTAGGATGTACAGTTTGTCATACTGAACCATCTAACAAAGTTTCAAATCATTCTCTTGTACGGTTCCTGAGAAAAGCTTGACGGAAATTCGTACTGACGGACATGAGTAAAACTTAATGGCCCCGTCGTCGCGGGGGCATAAAAACTAAAATTTCTGAATTAAAGGGTGCCTACGCCCCCTCCGCCCCCCTCTGAATCCGTCACTGTTATGTCTCTTAAAGCAGGAGACACTTGTATCCATTGTAATGAATGTTTTTTGAGCGTCTGGAAGACATACATTTTTAAGGGTTGTGATATCTTTCACCATTGAATACAAAATTGCTGTTTTAAATTTAGACATTATTTTTGAGACATTGTGCAGACGGCATACTAGTGTTCATCTTTTCACAGGCAGAAACTACTAGTACTGCTGGCGGAATTTTATTCCCTGATATTGGCCCTGAAGTAGGATGTTGAAGAATACAACAAAAGTTATAGAGTGGTCTGTGTAAATTTCAAAATTTTCAAAACTCTCTTCTTCAGGCATTGGTTAATTTAAGTCATAATTTGGGTTTCAGTTATGCGTATTTTTATTTAAATGTTCTATGGTTTCATATTCATATAGTGTTTGGCATTTTATATCTCTTGCATGAGCATGTGGGTAAAGTGGCTCTGATAAGTCCCATATAGACAAACCGCATGTCAGGCATTATGCCATAGCAAACTTCTTTAACTTTATCGTCGTTTTAATTGGTATTGCAATATATAGAAAATTGTCAAAGTGACTCAATCCAAAAATAATGCCTTTGGTCAAAAGATGGGAATGGTGCTCGGACATATGCATACCAAGTTTCATTAACCTAACACTTACAGTACTTGAGATATATGGTGATGATAAAACTTTAGCCAAACAGAAAACAATGTTTAGGTCAAAAGATGGGGATGCAACTGTGACAAGCTACTACAAGGGGATATAAAATTATAAATACCATGTTCCATTAACCTAATACATGTACTTAAAGTTCTCGAGAAATAGTGGTGCTAATCTTTTAACATTAACAGCTAATGTTGTCGTTGCTGTCACTGCCGCAAGTAAAGCAACACTTATGTCTCCCTCCACTCTGACAGCAGGAGAGGCAAAATTCAGCATAATATATAGAATATAAATAAATATTTTTTTTTTATAAGTTAAAAAGATATTATTGTACAGACATTTATTTTATTAGGCATTAACATATATAAATAAATTATCAATAAACAAATTACATTTATACAAACAATATCATTGTGTCCCACATTTCATAAATTAAACAATATAAAAAGATTAAAGTCTAAATGAAATCTAATATATGAAACAATCTTTAGAATATGTTGTGTGTAAAGAGTCTTTTAGCTACCTTTTAACAACTGAAGTATTTCAATGCCATTCAAATGTGGTTATTACTGAAAACTACTAGCAACTCAACTGTTGAAGATGGAAAGCCATTAACACTGATTAAACTTTCTAAACTATACTTAAGAGCTTGTGAATTCAACCAACATTTTTTAAAGCTAGTCAAAAATGCCAAAATAATCCATTTCTAAATTCGAAACACTATCAAATTTTATAATTAAAAGCTATTACAAGCTACTTAAAATTTTCATTTATGAAAACTTTTTAAGGTTATGAAAACCTGTTGAAAAAGATAACGAATTGGAAAAAATACAAATGAGCAGATAATGAGAATTTTAACACTGTTACATGTTAAAATTGAAGAAAAGCAGTCAAAAATATTTGTTTCATCCAATATGAAGCAACTAAAATTTTCCTTAAAAAATGGCAAACCTATTACAACACTATCACTTTAAATATTATTTTGTATAAAATTTGAGTTGCCATAATAAAATTTTCATAGCTCAAATGTGTACATATTTGTAGGTATTATAAAGATTTGCTACTTTAAAATCTTTTTGTCAAATTTCAACTCTGATATAAATGTATATAGAAGATGTATGCTTTGCACAAATTTTAAGGCATGATTAACCATTCACATGAAAATACAACTATTTTTCTATCACATCACTTGTTTTTGGTCTCTCTTCAAAATAATCAGCAAGCCCTGTTTATCACATAAAGCTCACATACTTTCATCACAGTTAAAGCCGATTTCAGTTACAATTAACAATTTTGTTTAAGGATACATGAAATGAAATTTAGATTGATAATGTCAATTGCTTCTCCCTTCCATGTTCATCACATCTGTAACAAACTTTGAATTCATCACATTAAAAGCAGATTTCAGTTTAAATTAAACCATTCATATATCAATACATGAAATAAAACTTTATTAATTAGTCACGTCACTTGTTTTCCCCTCTCTCTTCAACAATATCACGATGCCTTGTTCAGCACATGATGCTAACAAACTTTCATCCCAGTTAAAGCAGATTTCAGTCATTTGGCAATACATGAAATAAACATTTTTATATCGGTCACCTCACTTGTTTTCCCTCTCTCTTCCATATTATCACCATGCCTTTGTTCCTCACATGATGCTAACAAACTTTCATCCCAGTTAAAGCAGATTTCAGTCATTTGGCAATACATGAAATAAACATTTTTATATCGGTCACGTCACTTGTTTTCCCTCTCTCTTCCATATTATCACCATCCCTTGTTCGTCACATGATGCTAGCAAACTTTCATCACAGTTAAAGCAGACGTCAAGGACAGGTGCAGAATGTCCCAGAAGTTTATTGACACATGGTTTACTCTCTTTGCAGACGTCAAAAAAATAGACACACATATCTTCACTGCCTGATACTGAAATTAAAAGCAAAAATTCTGGATAAATATAAATTGTGTATTTAAGGGAGAAAAAAAAACCACTTCTAAGCTTTGGGTAATTGTCTATAATACTTGTGTACTACTCTATTTTATTCACCAATTTGGTTGTGGGTCTTTTATTTTGTACTTCTTTATTAAAATCTTACTAAAAAAATGACAAAGTTAGACTGTCCAATCTTGTGTATGAAATTGATTAATGTCTTAATTAATAGCTTATAACAAGAGAATTGTTGACATGCAAATGGAGGAAAAATCGTGTAATAAATGGTCTTTTTAAAACATTTACTTACTGACACATGCTCCCTGTCGGAATGACATTAATGGACAGAATGTACTCTTGATATTGGACCTCTTTTGTTTAACAGGAAACCTTTTCTTCAGCTGTAATCCGCCGTCCTCTGTTACTATTCTAAAATGTCAAATGTATACTAACTGCGTATTTATTTATTTTTACAGATTTCAATTTTCATAGTTTCTCTAAAAACGGAATTTTGTTGGATTTTTTCATTTTTTTTGTATTGCATATGGTGATGAAATTGTGAAAATAACACTTTGTTGGTTTCTTAATATTTTTGTGGTTACTGTCATCAACTAAAACTAAGAATTTTTTATTAGAAAATCTGAAGTTCCAATATTTTGGACAATAGATTTATTTAGTGACCACAAAAAATAATGCCAAATCTAACATTTTGATATCTTTTGTGCAAACAAATTGTTAATATAAAATCAATATGTCTATGGTTTTTGAGCCAGACAAATAACATTTTCACATCTAAATGTTAAAGGCTATTGCTAAGCCGGTTTCACTCACATAATATTTTCTCACAGTATTTTGGGTATGTTAAAAGTCTTGGCTTGTTGGAGCGTTTAGTTAAATTTTTGTGTACTATACTGCGATAGATTGTGTACTCTACTGCTATAAACACACAATATTGTGCCTCTCGATGATGTTATATTGCTCTATTCCATTAATCTGTTATAGAAAAATTCCACAATGAATTAGAAGTACCTCTGGTGTACTTACTTAAATAAACACAAAGCATTAACACAACAGTTGACTAGTAATGAAGGATCCCTGGCTTCACGACTGATCCAGGATCTGGCTGATATACTTGTTACAGGGAGGCCTTCACAAACAGCTATTCTGAAAAAAATATATGTATTATATACAAAACATGAACTTCATATACATGTACATTAACAATGTAAGAGCTACATTACAAAATGCATAAATACATAAAAGAAAAAACAAACATATGTAAAGTTAACAATTTCTTCATTGATATTTATTGATGATCAGATTTCAATGAAAAATATGCTCAATAAAATGATTCATAGAAGTTGAAGTTGAAGTTCCTATATGTTCCTTTTTAGTCCTTTTCTATTTTTCTGAATTAAAGGGTCATAGAGCTCTATGGACTGAAAATCATACATTTTAAGAAGAATTGTATGGAGTTATAGAACCTCAGCTTGATAGACGTTTTCAGAATTTAGTTTATATCTTTGTAGAAAACATGAAAGGTTTGACTTGGAAATGTACTGTAAACTAACTAAAAGTTTTCAATCTCAACATCTTTATTTCCTTACCTTCTGGCTTTGACTAGTTTTCCACTAGCTACATCTACTTTGAATGAATGTATGGACCCTTTATCATCACCTGTCCATAATATATGACCTGTACTGTCAAAAGCAAGAGCCTGAACTTTTCCTGTTACTTTACTTGATCTGCCCTGAAAAATTAATGATAATAGTAAAATTTAATGAATGTTACCAAGAAATTGATCAAAATAGAAAAGTTAAAAATTCGAAGGAGGTATTGTAATACACATATTCAAAGGAACATGCCTATTCATTGCAACAAGCATTCTGAAAGTATTAAAAAGCAATACATAGTCTTACAAAATTGTGGAAAGTGTCAGAAATTTGAACTGGATTGTCATGCATATAAGCTGAATTTTATTACTCAAGATAACATCTAATGAACTGAAACCCTTTTGTGTGATTTGCTTTAGCGAACCAGTGTTGCTCCATTGTGAGGAATAGGAGTGGAGAAATCATTTAATCCACTCCTGATAGAAAAAGAACCTATATTTATCAACTTGTAAACAGAACATTTTTTTCTTACCTTATATCCTTTACCAGTAGATATGTTAACCACCTGAACAAAGCACTTGCTGTTTCCTGTCTAGTAATGATTAAGGAACAGAAAAGTTACTGTTATCAAGTGAATTGACCAGCCAAATTACATTCAGCAGGCTGAAATCATATTCTGAATAAGTAATTAATACAGTGAAAACTGTTCATACTGAACCCCGACAAAACTAAATTTCACTTCATACCGAACAAAATTCTAAGTCCCATAGAATTTTTAATAAACCATATAGTAATTGTCCCTGTGAAAACTGAATACTACCCAAACCCAATACGAAACCATTTTTTATTCCCCTTATAACATTTATCATGTGCAAAAAACTTGTCAATACCGAACTCAGAGCTTATCAAGGATAAATCTTTTGTACAAACTAGTTTAGCATGTCAGTGGTGTATGGCTTTGCGAATCTGTTATTGACAATAATGTTGTTTACATGTAAATCTACTGTAATGACCCAAGCTGTCAAAATAATTAGGATATTATTATCAAAGCAATCAGTGTTTTGGTATAAACAATGAGTTTAGGGTACTTACAACTAAATCAACCAATCAGATTTGGAACCTATGTGAAAATAGTGCTAAGAGATACCTGAGTAGTAATTTCAAAGTTAAATATTTTTCATTAAAATGTAAAGTTTTGCAATATTTAGAAAATAGAACATCTTTGCAACATGTCCATCCCAAATTTAAAGAATTTTAAGTAGATCTTAGTTTGTTTACAAGGGGGTATTCCAGGACCTATACTTTTTAAAAATGCTGTCTGTTAAATGTTCTATTTTCAGGCCGCTCTTCAACAAGGAGATAGCTTTTCTCTATAAGGCTTTAAATGTGACATGAAAACTTGTAAACAACTTTGATACAGGTTAAGGATTCTGAGGATATATACTTTTCATGAGGTGTTGCTTAAGGTAAACTGGCTAAAGGGTTTTGAAAAAACTGTTATTTTAGTTGATTAAAGAGGGGGCTTGATTTAGTAGTTTGTACCCTTAATTTAAAGGGTACTTACTACTAAATCAACCAATCAGATTTGGAACCTATGTGAAAATAGTGCTAAGAAATACCTGAGTAGTAATTTCAAAGTTAAATATTTTTCATAAAAATGTAAAGTTTTGTAATATCTGCATATATTTAGAAAATAGAACATCTTTGCAACATGTGCAACCCAAATTTAAAGAATTTTAAGTAGATCTTAGTTTGTTTAAAGGGGGGTATTCAAGGACCTATACTTTTTAAAAATGCTGTCTGTTAAATGTTCTATTTTTAGTCCGCTCTTCAACCAGGAGATAGCTTTTAAATGTGACATGAAAACTTGTAAACAGCTATGATATAGGTTAAGGATTCTGAGGATATATACTTTTCATGAGGTGTTACTTAAGGTAAACTGGCTAGAGGGTTTTAAAAAAACTGTTATTTTAGTTGATTAAAGAGGGGGCTTGATTTAGTAGTTTGTACCCTTTATCCAGTCTTAAGATTTTTGAATGATTTGATTGCAATCAAAGCTAAGCTTAATAATTTAATCAATTGGATAATATTTTCATTTTGTTGAAAATGAAAGTTATTCACAATATAGTTTATAGAGAAAAAAATAAACCAAGACATTTTATTTCTACAAAAAGACTGATAGATTACAATTTTCTTTTATAAAATCAGTTTAAGAAAACTTTAAAGCTACATTGAATTTTAAAATATGTCTTGATATTACTACTATATGTAATAATATCAATTTGATATCCTTTTCCTTTTTCTAAAAGTTCCATTGCTGTTCGGTTTGGACAGGTTTTACTGTAGTAAATGCTCACATTATGAAAATCAACCAATAGCTTTTCATGACCATTTATATTGAACACATAGAAAAGAGTTTCAACATTTTTTTTATTTTTACCCCGAAAAGATAAAATTTTAGTTAAAAAGGCAAGATGCAACAAACATGCAACAAAAAGAGTCAAAATGTCGAAAATATCTGTAAGTAATAATCGATTTCATATCAGTATTGAATCACACAATCCACGACAATAGTAGATATTAGCTTTAACAAAAAGACTACTCATATAATATTAGAAAACATGACGTTGCAGGAAAGGCATAACATAATACATGAATAATAAGGAAAAGTATCAATTAAACTATCTATCAGGGATAATCAATTTTGAATGTCCAGGAATAGTGAACAAATCAAGGTAATTAAATACTAGAGAAATTGAAGACCCAAATGGTACAGGCATTTAAAAAAATGGTGAAATGAACCTGGTCAGAGCAATCCTCTGTATTTTTCATATTTCCTATGTTAAAATTGCCACTTCCACAGATTCCTTGATTACCTTAATGTTTATTTAAGGGATTAGCTTGGATAATTAACAAAGTAGGCCATAAAACTTGTCAAAATTAGCCTCCAAGCTGTGCCAATACAAGGTGTGAAAATCGGAACTTCAAAGGATTTTGCCTTCGGCAATCAATTTTCTGCTAACTACTTAATCCCATTGAAATCCCTGTGGAAATTAATAGATATTGTACTATTCTATCAGTTTAGACTATGACTATTTTGATTTTGAAAATACTGTTTATTTAAAGACAAAGAAAAAATGAAATGAGGTCGATATTTTTGTCAATTTGTGAATGAATGAGTAAGTTAAATTAAATAAAGTTTAAAATTATCTCCCTTTAAAGAAATATTTTATTGTAAATTTAAGACATACAACCATTTTTACCCACATTTTCCATCAAATTTATTGTTTAAAGTGCCCTTTTTATCCCTAGCACCCTGCCCTTTTCAAATCCTAGCTAGAACACTGCATATGGTATCACATGTAGATGTAATCATAATTATTCCTGTATATGTCTATTTTGTTTACATATACACTTAACAAGGATACAACAAACATGTTATTGTTCAGTGGATGAAACACACAAGACATTAGTTCAGCTGACATGCTGTCTTCGATGATTCTCATACATTTCCCTGCAGCAATGTCCCATATCCTAGCTGTGGCATCTAATGATACGGACAGGACAATATCATTGGACAAGGAGAACACAAAATCTGAAAAAAGACATTGAGAATATTCATACAATTCATTTCAAATGCAAACTTAACTGTTTGCATTTATAATATTAAAAATGAAAGAATATGGAATATGTGCCAGAAAGACACGATCCACATATTGAAATGATTTTGAAAAATGTACAACAGCAAAATTTCACTGCTTGTGAAGTTTAAATATAATCAATCAAATGCATTAGAAATAGATTTTGGGAAAAAGAATTTAAAACCAACCAAATTTTACATATGCCTATAATAAGCCAGTGATCTTTGTCAAGGTTTTTTCTCTGTTTGACAAGAAAATTTTAGCTTTTTTCTCTCAAGTCAACTGTTAAAAAAGAAGGCAATTACCTTTGGCCTACTTTTGTGAATGTTGAGTGTTTTCAAATAAATGTTTTTTAATTGTTTTATCAAGTGTTTTTATTCCACATACCATTCAATGTATTCCAAATAAGTGAAATCTATTGCTCTAGTTTTTTGTTTACAAGTGACATCAGCTGTATGACCTCTTAGAATACATACCTCAGCAGCAGGATCTGTTATGACCAGACAGATTTATAGGTTCTTACATAAGTTCTTGTAAAAAACCTGATCTTTCACAAGTGATAGAATTTTTCTGTCTTTTTGCAAGTGGAGCTCAGTGGAACGAGCCAAAATTCTATCAAAAGTGAAAGATCATTGCCAGTTTTCCAAAAACGTGTTTAAGTACCTATTTCTTCTGTAAAAATTAGATTTTTATATTCTGAAACCTAATTGGCTTCATTCTAAAAACCGAAAGTTTTGAATAACATCGCATTACATTGGTTGACATCATCGATCAATATCAGTACCGGCAGTTATTATTGGTTAATTGACCAGTGTGAGATTGCTGCACGTGCTCACATCTCAACCTGGTCATCTTACACTGAAAAGAGTCATTTACGGAAGAATGATAATATCCCATCCATAGAGGAAAGAAAAACTCAACAAAAAATTCATTTTAGTTACCTGTGACCCCTGCTGTGTGACCTCTGAGTATACATATAACAGTAGCAGGATCTGGAATGACTTGACAGATTGATAACGTCCCATCCATTGAGGAACAGGCCAGTCTAGTTTTGTCATCATTACCAAACTTGACATTAGTTACTGAAAAAAATTACATGTAAAATGGTTAGACAAGAATTTATGAATTAAGAACTTACTCTTTTTGCAATCCATTCGTTGAAAAAGTAAAAACTACAATTATGTGCTGGTTTATTTTCAATTAGATAAATACAGTACAGTTTACTTATCACACAGGTCTGCAGAGAGTCATCTAACAACTCCATCTTAAGAGCCTCATATCTCATGTGAGCTAAAAGCAGCAGACATGTAGATAGAAATGAAACAGTAGATTGGAAATTGAACAAGTAAATGTCTAAAATACATGATTCCACACCTATTTTCGACAATCACAGAATGACAAGGTGTATTATTCTGTGGCGGATCTGAAAATTTCAAACGAAAGGGGGCGCAATTGAAAAAAAAATCTTCAGGGACCTCTGTTTGTCGATTTCCTGATGCAAATGTTTACAAATTCCATGATGATTCCATTCTTCCTTCATGGAAAAAAAGCTTAACCTGATTTGGGATAGACAGATTTGATGGTGGGGCATAGAAATACCAAACTTTTAATGTTTGAGGCATTGACAGCAAATCAAAGATAAACATGTTATGAAAAATATAAGTACATGTACTTGTAATGTGCATACCTGCTGCAGTGTGTTGGTCAAATATATGATGCATCCCAGCAAATGCATAGTTCTCAGAAATGGTCTTTCCTCCAGCCATTGCTCTAGAAGTAATGAAAAATATCTTCATTTTGCTTCCAAGCAAATATGAATTCAGACATTAACAATATGTAGAATAAGAGTTCATTTTGTTTCCTTGCTAAAGGTCTGCTAAGAATATGTAAGACATAGATGTTCAAAAATAGTTAATCATTCTTTTATTTTTTGAGTAAAAGTTTTCACAAGTTTAAATGATCTAACATCAAAGTTACTTAGACCTAAATAGCTTCAAAAGCTCTGAAAACGAAGTTAGAAGGACAAATAACTGAGTTATTATCTCCCCTGCTTTTGATAAAAATATGTCAAAGTAAAAAAAAGGCCGGATTTAGTTAAACAGGAAGTAGATGAGAGACAGACCTGAAATCGAATCCCACGTTATGGGACCCCACCATGATGCTGTATACCAAATATCAAGTGGATGTGATAAGTAGTTGCTGAGAAACTGTTTCCCACCTGCACGCCTCTTGCTGCCCGCCCGACATTCACCATTTCATAACCCGGATTTTTCACTCCTTAAAATCCGGACAAAAAGGAAGAAAACCAATGTTTCTGATCAAATGCTACAATATCTAATGTCTATTGTCAATTAACTTACCTGCTGGCTTCTGCCTCATCTGTAGGAACAACCTCTATACTGTCAAACACCCTCTTCATCTGTCCCTCAAAGATATGCTTCAACGAGCCACTGCTTGTGTTTCTACGGTGCTTCTTACTGTCATTTAATGACAGCATATCAAAGTTCTAGAAAATAAGTTTACAAGGCATGATTATCAAAGCTCATCACTGGCTTTGTTGCTTATAAAGAGTAATCAGACCAAACCATTTTATAAGAAATATGTTCAAGAATAAGAAGTATTCATATACGCCCCCCTCTTTGCTTTGTTTTTATTCAATATTTATGATGAGATTTCGTGTCATGAATATATACTCCATAGCCCTTCATTTTTAGTTTGTATGTAAATCAATGTTCATCAAGCTCATAAGTTTCACATGAATTTGATATTGACTTCTTTTATCTTTTCATACAAAAACCATGATTTTCCCCTTTTTACTGTTTTTTATTAATGTTTTGTTTTGTTCTTTTTTTCTTTATAATAGAATCATCAGCAATTTTAAGTTAAATAGATATGAATATTTTCATATACACCCTAACAAGTTTGGGGAGGTATAAATTTCTTACGTGAGAAACATCTAAACCACTCCTTCCTCCACTTCGAAGACTGATAGATCTACTTCTTATACTCCTTAAAAAAAGAATACACAAATATTATCCACAAATAAAAATTACATATTTAATGTTTACAATTTGTACAGTATAAACAACTCTGATTCTGTGTTTTCAATATAGTATTTTAAGAAGAGCCTAAAATAATGAACAATTAATGCTTCTAAAATGTAGTTCTCCTGAAGTATTGTAATGAAACTTTGATCAGTAAAAGTTGAGCTTAAACTGAAAATTTAATAGAGGAGATTCAAACCATGTCCATTACTGACATTGATCTGTCATTTCTAAGTCACTTTTACTGGTATTGGCTTTTGAATCCCAGTCATTTTTCTCTGTAGAAAATGACAGAAGTGCAGAATGTTTTTGTCTATTCGGAAAATAGGGACCATGCCTGAAATGTAACTATTTCATTGATTCAATGTTGCAAATAAATTGTAAGTACAGAACTGTTGTTTGCTCACTGTTGAATGTTTGTTGTTTCAGCCCCAATTTCTTGATGTGATGTAATTTTTTACAATGTAAATTTGTTCCTCCGCTGGTCAGACCAATTTCCAGACTTAATATGAATCTTGCGTATTTCTTACAATAAAAAAGTTCAAGTAAGTGGTCTAAAATGAAAATGTTCTCACCCTCCATCTGAGAATGCAGGACTTCCATATCTGGCATTAAGTAGCTGTGCTCTGGTGTGAAGGTATTCCTTTCTGACTGATGGGTCTTTCTGTTAAAAAGAAGCAATCTCTTTTACACTAGATAAAAACATTCATTACAGAAATTTTAGAAGAAAAAAAAATTGTATCATTTTTCAACATGTCAGTTATATGTATTCAGAGTTTTTATTGATACATACACAACATGTGAAATGAAAAAGATGGTAGGGTACTGTTTTTGAAGCTAAATATTTTGGTTGCATTCATTAAAACATGAGTCCTTCAAATATTTGCATGACAGAAAATACATGATAGATATAAGGAATAATTTGATTTGAAGTGTAAAATATATGAATGTATGTAAACAACAAGTGTGGCAACTAAAAGTATGTCTTGCCTGCCGGCACTATCACTAAAATCAACTACCTAAGCTTTCATTTCTTGATATAAACACAAAAAGTGTCTGTATACCCAATATCAGATGCCTAGCTATTATACTTTTCAAGCAATTCATTGTCCACACAAGTATTACAAAAAAAATTCTGCCTGAAAAAAAGACCTAAGTTCAAAGAGTCACTGGAGCGTGAAAATGGGGTCAGAATCACATGGCATGGTGACAGTTGCATTTACCATAACCTGAACTGTCTGTATACCAAATATCAGATCCTTAGCTATTATACTCTTCTAGCAATTCTTCGTCCACAAAAGTCTTACAAAAATGTTTTCGGCCTGACAAAGATCTAAGTTCTCAGAGTCAGCCTCACTGGAGCGTGAAAATGGGGGTCAAGGTCACATGGCATGGTGACAGTTGCGTAGACCATAATCTCATCTGTCTGTATACCTAATATCAGATGCCTAACTATTATACTTTTCCAGCAAATCATCTTCCACAAAAGTCTTACAAAAATGTTTTCGGCCTGAAAAAAGACCTAAGTTCACAGAGTCACTGGAGCGTGAAAATGGGGTCAGGGTCACTTGGCATGGTAACAGTTGCATAGACCATAACCTGAACTGTCTGTATGCCAAATATCAGTTACCTAGCTATTATACTTTCAAGCAATTCATTGTCCACAAAAGTCTTACAAAAAAGTTTACGACGCCGCTGTTGCCGCCGGAAAGTAATACCTATGTCTCGCATTTTGCGACTATTCTTCGCAGGCGAGACAAAAACTAGTTTAAATGCATAGGTATGTAAAATCACAAACACAAATATATGTAGAAATAGATTTCTGCAATCAGGCAATTGATTACATGAATTAAACACACTTTTGTTTGTTAGGGTTTAAGGCCCTTTTTGACGCACCTGGGTCATATTAGGGCGACCAGTTTTAATGGTGGAGGAAACTGGAGTACCAGGGCTATACCAGGACCTTGGGCAGATAACTGTCAAACCTAATCACATTCAGATGGGGAAGTCCTTTTTTTGTAAGGTACAAACATGTTACTCTATTTTATTCACAAGGTTGGGCGGAGCTTAAATTTCTCAGTCTTTTAGGTAAGATTAAAACGTAGAATTCGAAATAATTGGTCCGTGACCAGCCTGGTCAATAAAATTGAGTAATACATGATCACCTCTCAGCTAGTGATCAATAGTGTGGTATATTAATCAGCGCCTAAGACCACTTGGCCACACACAATTATGGGATTATGGTATAATTCTTTGCTGTGGTGCAGTTTTGTAGTTACATTTGGCATATTGAAAAAAAAACTTACCCCAGATTTTGCACATTCCCTTAACAACTGACTTCTTCTTCGAATGTACAAAGTTCCTGGATGAGAAAAAAGACACCTATGTAACAACAAACCAATCAATAAACTTTAATCAGGATTTAAATAATCTATTCAAATTCTTAATAAAACAAGAATACGTCCATACAAAGTGCACCATCTCACAATATCTGAGACAGATGGACAAACAGGCCCTAACACTTTATGACACCTATTTGTTAAAATAGTTTACTTCAAAACATTTCAGCCAGAAGAAGAATGCCTCTGGTTAAAACGTTTTGAAGAAATTGCTCTGGCCAAAATTTTTTGAATTTAAACAATTATAGACCATTATCACATGTATTAAAATCAGTTTCTTATTCATCATGTTTATGTGTCTGTTTTAACTAACGTAAATCATATTGTTTTAGACAAAAATTTATCATAAATTAAAAGGAACCAAAAACGAATTTGCTTCTAGCTCTCAGTATTAAAAAGATATAATGACATTATGGATATTTGAAATAGAACATTTTACAACTGTCTACATTAATTGTGTAAATTAATGAGTAAACGTCTTGAAATGATAAATTTTAAAAAATTAATTCATAGGAAATTTTGAAACAAATATTTCATGTACTTTCTTAATCTGATCAAGCAATTTCTATTGCATGGTTGTTATTATGCAGCCCAATATCAGTATTGCTAATTTCTCTCTCCCGATACAACCCTTTTTAAGAACATTTACAAGTTAACTCACATTACATAATACTATAAAGAATGACTAAAAATAGATTCCGTTTAAGTGTAAAAAGTATAAAGGATCTTCGAATTCCATTAGGAACTTACATGTATATGTTTCAAATATATGTTAAATGAGATCTTTAAACTAAAATTTCTTTGGCACATAAATGCATTGCACATGTACATGAGGTTGTAAAGGGTTATTTTTGTGCAACATTGGTTAACATGTATTTTTTTATTTTCCATGGTTTCATGATTAAGATTTTTATTTATCATTTTGTTGTGTTGACCTGTTTAAACATTTTTGCCTGTATTTTAGCCTAATGTTTCATGTCTGACATGCATGTAACCAATTTCTCGTGCATGATAGTTTTTTTTTGCTTTCAAAACTGGAACATATTGATATCAGTTTATATTCTCAAATACATAGCAAATATTTTCATGTTATCAAAAGATCACACTTATCAGAATGACATATATATGTATGTTATAGTATCTATATTGCCCGCTTGATTGTGTTTGAAAATCAAATTTGTCATATTAAGCATGTTAAGGTTCCACTAAAGTCAAAATCTGGGACATGCATTTCCTATGTAAATTTGATAAATAAATACACAGGTAAGGTAAAGGCAATATTTAAGTCAATTACTATAGAAATAGAATTTTAGTTATAATATCTAGTGCAAGCTACTGATATTTTGTTGAAAAATTCACTTCAATAAAGAAAATAAAAAGCTTCGCCGAGCGCAGCATGATACGACCGCAACATGTTGAACCCTGTACGTTTTAGGCCCAATATGGATAGTCAATTGCTCTGGGCACATGCAGCCCATGGTGGACTGACAAAGGTTTTTGACACATGCAGCTTTAAGTGGACTTTCCATTTTCCAAAGAAGATCAAAATCAGACCACAAATTAATAAATTTAAATTTTGGCCCCTAATTACATAATAGGGGGAAAAAGATGGGGTCGCAAAAACTAATTCTCAATTTTGTATCAACTATTTTGACAAGAACAAACATGCAAATTTTTTTTTTCAAAATCGGTCTACTTATAAAAAAGTTTCGATTTTGGTCCCTTTTGGCCCTTAATTACATAACGGGGGAAAAAGGGGGCGTGCGAAAGTAAATCCAGTTCATTCTTTTATTGTAAGAAACATTCTTCACAAATTTCACAGCAATAAGCCAACTAGGTCCAAAATTATGGTGGAAACAATAGAATATATGATTTTTTTGCCCCTTTTGGGCCCTTAATTTTGAAACAAAAAAAGGGGGGACCCCTAAAATCAATCCCATTCACCCTTTTATAGGGTAAGGAACATTATTGCCAAAGTACAAAGCAATCAGATAAATAGACCTTAAGTTATCATGGCAACAAACATAAAAGTAGCATTTTTGGCCCCTAATTTTGAAACCAAACAGGTAGGACCCCCAAAATCAATCCCAATCCTTTAATGGTAAGAAATATCATTGTCAAACTTCATTGCATTTGGATAACTAGAACTAAAGTTATCGTGTAAACACTAAAGCATAGACCTGTATATTAAATATATATAAATATGGCACAAGCTCCTGTTACGTCCAATTACGTAACTTTAAGGCGAAAATTTATCTATGCTCCTGTTACGTTCCTTCCGGGACATAATAAATTCCGGGCCCATTACGGATGGGGGGAACGAATCAAATACAGATTTTTTATCAACGTAACTGTAGAATTCAAACCTTAAAGTTACGTGAAAAAAATATTTTTAATAAAATTTAGGGTAAGTATTTATAAGTATATATAGCATGCTCTGCACGTCGATTACGCTTTGTCGTGAACGTTTTCAGAGCAACACATTTAATAGAAGAAAATGAGATGTGGAATAAGTGTACGCGACACAACCTACAATATAAACGTAAATTTAAAACAGCCAGCAGCCTTCAATGTGACCAGTGGTCGCTGCTCGCTGTTTTTCAATTGGCCCCTGGATCGAAAATTATTAATTATTATTATATTATTAAATAAACTATTAAAATTATTTCTAGTGTTGTAATGGTGGCCATTATTTACATTAGAGTGAAGGGTTATGTTAGATGTACAAGTTTAGGCAAACGTCACACTCAATACAGTCAAGGGCATGTAAGTCTGTTTTACAACAGGAACAGTCGAACTGCGCCTGTTCTCTTCTTTTCGAAATGGTTTCTTTTAGAACACCCCACGAATCCGATCTGAAATGCTTTTTGATTCGGTTGATGTTTATATTTTCATCAAGCATTTTTAATGAAATATCGTCGACTGATTTTAAGTCTCCAACAGTTAATAACTCGGAAGGCATCTCTTTTACTTCAAGGATCGAGTGCAAATTAAGGCCTTGGGCATACAGACTTCGATCTCAATAAGTGAACGAATATTTATTATGTTCAGTATTTTATCAATTAAAACAATAATCATATAACTTACAATCTAAAAAATATAATAAAAGTTTTGAACAAACCCCCAAATTTTACATAATCTTGTTTTTTTTCTCACGTAACTTTAGCATGTGAAGTGTTTAAATTCTACAGTTACGTTGATAAAAAATCCGTATTTGATTCGTTCCCCCCATCCATAATGGGCCCGGAATTTATTATGTCCCGGAAGGAACGTAACAGGAGCATAGATAAATTTTTGGCTTAAAGTTACGTAATTGGACGTAACAGGACCTTGTGCCTATAAATATATTTAATATACAGATCTATGACTAAAGTTAACAGACAACTACGACAGCATCATACCATTATACGTCCGCAAATTTTTTGCTGCCTTTAGGCCCTCTTGTTGAAAGGAATCTATTAACCAACTCCTTTCATCTTCAGGATCCTCTTGAATGAGAAGAATATTAAGTTATTAACCATTCATTACTTTTTTAACTTTGAATTCAAGACTTACTAAACTGAGGATTGTTCGGTGTTCTGTAAGCGTTAAATTTTGCGTCTAATGCTAAGGCCTGTTGCCAGACAGCTGCCATCATCGATTTATGGCCATTATTTGAATTTAAAACAGCTAAAATGACGCATTCAGGATGCAGATCAATAAACCTGAAAAAAAAATTTATGGGAGTTATAAATAGGAACCAGTTCACGTACAACAACCACTATAAGCACCATCGAGCACCATCATATAGCCAACGAAAAAAGGGTCTAGCACCACGGGGCCTATGGGTCCCAGGGATGGTTCAAGTCTATCGAAATTGTGTATGTGGGTCCATATGAGTAAGGCATAACATTCTAAATAGGTCCGGGATCCAATGGATCACTGTCCAAAAAAAATTCGAACCCTCATGCATTTCATGTAATATGAGGCAGGTAAAACCTGTTACGCTCCCGAGGTTTCAATTAATTAATTTTTTTTTTTTTCGAAAATAAAAACAAACTAGCTTTTCTTGTGGGTTACGTGAGCGTTTAATGACGTCTAAAATTTTCAAAGATAAAAACGTTAAAAAGACGCCGAAAGTTCGGGAAAACAAGCGCGTGCTATACCGGACGTTGAAGGAAAATTCAGCTCATAGTACAACTAAAATATTGACATTTCTACCATTATCGCTGCCTTCGGGAGCGTATAACATGACTTTATATAGAAATGTTGCACCATGGAAACGGACTTTGCACCACGGGGCCTATGCGTCCCAGTGATGGTTCAAGTCTATCGAAATTGTGTATGTGGGTCCATATGAGTTAGGCCTAACATTCTAAATAGGTCCGGGATCCAATGGATCACTGTCCAAAAAAAAAATTCGAACCCTCATGCATTTCATGTATAACATGACTTTATATAGAAATGTTGCACCATGGAAACGGACTTTGCACCACGGGGCCTATGGGTCCCAGGGATGGTTCAAGTCTATCGAAATTGTGTATGTGGGTCCATATGAGTTAGACCTAACATTCTAAATAGGTCCGGGATCCAATGGATCACTGTCCAAAAATAAAATTCGAACCCTCATGCATTTCATGTATAACATGACTTTATATAGAAATGTTGCACCATGGAAACGGACTTTGCACCACGGGGCCTATGGGTCCCAGGGATGGTTCAAGTCTATCGAAATTGTGTATGTGGGTCCATATGAGTTAGGCCCGATCTCCCTATTTAGCGACAAGAGGCGTCAAGAGCCGACAAGAAGTATCAAGAACCGACAAGAAGCGTCCAGAAGCGACAAGAAAGTTTATTTACCGACAAGAATAGTTCAAAAGTTTAATATTAAGTTGACCTTTAAAATAAAACAAATCAAATGCATAAAAAACGAAAATAAGGGGATTTTTTCATGCGGGTTTCCTATAAATTGAGACAATAATTAAATATGATTTTCTCAGCTATACATAAAACAATATTAAACACAAACAAATAAATAAAATGTTGTGGTAAAAAGCTTTCATTTTTGTATTGAATAATAATTAATAACATCAAGTTATGATTTAAGTAACGGAAATTTCTTTTTTTTAAATTCACAGCAACTGTTTAGTAAACAAGAGGCTCCCAGGAGCCTAAATCGCTCACCTGGTCTTGATGTCAACCCTATATTTTGTAGAGCTAAATGAGCTGAACATTTAAGCAAGCAACAGTTTTTTCTTTATCTACTATAGTTTTCATTCTTTATGCCAAAAACACGAAAAACCGTTATTTAAGGGGCCTTAACCCCTATAAGGGATCATCTAACAACTTCAACCCTATGGAGACTTTTGTAGAGCTTTATGCGCTGAACATTTAAGCAAGCAACAGCTTTTCTCTATCTGCTATAGTTTTCTTTCTATAGGCCAAAAACATGAAAAAAACATCTTTTTAGGGGCTGTAACCCCTATAAGGGGTCATCTGACAACTTCGACCCTATGGAGACTTTTGTACAGCTAAATTAGCTGAACATTTAAGCAAGCAACAGCTTCTCTCTATCTGCAATAGTTTTCATTCAATAGGCCAAAAACATGAAAAAACATTATTTCAGGGGCCGTAACCCCTATAAGGGATCATCTAACAACTTCAACCCTATGGAGACTTTTGTAGAGCTTTATGCGCTGAACATTTAAGCAAGCAACAGCTTTTCTCTATCTGCTATAGTTTTCTTTCTATAGGCCAAAAACATGAAAAAACATCTTTTTAGGGGCCGTAACCCCTATAAGGGGTTATCTGACAACTTCGACCCTATGGAGACTTTTGTACAGCTAAATTAGCTGAACATTTAAGCAAGCAACAGCTTCTCTCTATCTGCAATAGTTTTCATTCAATAGGCCAAAAACATGAAAAAACATTATTTCAGGGGCCGTAACCCCTATAAGAGGTCATCTGACAACTTCGACCCTATGGAGACTTTTGTAGAGCTAAATGAGCTGAACATTTAAGCAAGCAACAGCTTTTCTCTATCTGCAATAGTTTTCTTTCTATAGGCCAAAAACATGAAAAAACATCATTTTAGGGGCCGTAACCCCTATAAGGGGTCATCTGACAACTTCGACCCTATGGAGACTTTTGTAGAGCTAAATGAGCTGAACATTTAAGCAAGCAATAGCTTTTCTCTATCTGCAATAGTTTTCATACTATAGGGCAAAAACATGAAAAAATGCTATTTTTCACCTTTAAGGGGCTGTAACCCCTATAAGGGGTCATCTGACAACTTGGACCAAATGGAGACTTTGGTAGAGCTTTTGATGCTGAAGCAGTAGGGTGGCATCAGATTTCATCTATCTCTTATACTTTTTGATTTACAAGCCAAAAACAGTAGTCTGACCCCCCTGGTCTATTTTTAGCAACGGCGGCCATGTTTTTTGACGAATCAAAAATCCCCACATCAGTTCTGTGGGGGATACCCTAAGGAACCATCAGACCAAATTTGGTTCGAATCTGTTCAGCCGTTTCAGAGGAGAAGAAGTTTGAAGAAAAGTTAACGACGACGACGACGACGGACGCCAAGTGATGGCAATAGCTCACATGGCCTTTGGCCAGGTGAGCTAAAAAGGTAGATGTACGCTAACAGGGATGTCCAAAAACAATCAGTTTTATTTGATCCCTGACGCTAATTACTAATCAAGAAAGTGGTCTTATGATTGATTGGTTACACGCGCCGTTAATGATCATTTATGATCCTGTAATCATATTAAATTATTTTACAAATAGCAATCAACATTATTAACGGCACGCTTATTGATTGTTTTGATTGTTCCTTTTGAAGAACCGCGATGTCTATATCACGGTAAAACAACAAACTTGAGTATAATAGAATGCAAGGTGATAAGAAATAAAATCTTTTGTTTCGTTTGTTTTTAAAAAGCGTTCATGTTTTGCATGTTTTTGTTACATTTCTCTAATTTTACTTTTATCATGGATTAATCATTTGTATATTCTTCGCATGTTTTGAGTATAGTTTTAAAGAAGTTTCACTGGTTTAAGGAGAAAAACCAATGACGATCGATGGAATTCGTGTTTCTAATTTTCTTTATAAGATTTGGTTTTATCAACTTTGAGGATTCTTGCATTTTTCGTGCTAGAATCTGTGTGTCTTTGTGTCTTTTTCAATAAAATTTCTCCTTGGGCAAGAGAAAGTGTTACGTTATTAGCACGGTGTTTCTTGTATCGGCACATACTAGTTTCACAAAAAATATCTATTTTTTTTACTTTTTGTCTTTAGAAATCTTTCTTGTCGGTTCTTGACGCTTCTTGTCGGTTCTTGTCGGTTCTTGACGCTTCTTGTCGGTTTTTGACGCTTCTTGTCGCTAAATAGTGAGACCCGTTAGGCCTAACATTCTAAATAGGTCCGGGATCCAATGGATCACTGTCCAAAAAAAAAAAATCGAACCCTCATGCATTTCATGTATAACATGACTTTATATAGAAATGTTGCACCATGGAAACGGACTTTGCACCACGGGGCCTATGGGTCCCAGGGATGGTTCAAGTCTATCGAAATTGTGTATGTGGGTCCATATGAGTTAGGCCTAACATTCTAAATAGGTCCGGGATCCAATGGATCACTGTCCAAAAAAAATTCGAACCCTCATGCATTTCATGTATAACATGACTTTATATAGAAATGTTGCACCATGGAAACGGACTTTGCACCACGGGGCCTATGGGTCCCAGGGATGGTTCAAGTCTATCGAAATTGTGTATGTGGGTCCATATGAGTTAGGCCTAACATTCTAAATAGGTCCGGGATCCAATGGATCACTGTCCAAAAAAAAATTCGCATACTCAAGAATGGTGTACAACTTTAATTGATTCCAATTATTTTGTCACCATAGGGGGGACACCATTCACCATCAACTGATTACAATAGAACGTAATGGAAAAATTTTGACAGTCCCTATACTTTCTTCAATTGACAAGTAACTAATCCCATAAAACCTTAGCCCTACGTCTGACTAAGTACCTTATACATTTATCTTTCGTGTAGTATATCGTATATTAGTTTAAAGTAAATACATTTTCTGTCATTTTTTGGTTGAAAATTGGTGAAAAAATTACGTTATTTTCCAATAGAATTCTATATAAACTAGTCTACAAATGGTAAAACGGCTCTTGTTTAAAAAATCGCCGTCACTTTATTTCTCAACGGAAATCTTACCCCTACGTACCAAAAAATGCTTCAAATGTTAAATTTTCTATAGGTATCACCAAAAATAGTTTAAACTTTATTTTTTTTTCTGTCAAATTTAAGTTAAAATTTAACCATTTTTGCTTTATACTTTCTCGGACTAGATCAGTTGATTATTTGCTAATTGGCGATAATAAATAACAGCGAGGTGCACCATGTCTTTGTGAAAATGTTTAAACAAGGACAAGAGTTAATTATCAACATGTGTTCCTTTTTATAGAATTGATATCTATAGCACCAAAACTTTAATTTTCGAGTTTCAACTTTTAAAGGATTTAACCATGAATTTAATAAAAAATAAATAGTTTATTACAGTGTCAAATATTGTTTGTCATGCATAATAAGTATATTATACGATAATATAATATAGAATTTTATATCTTGTTAATCTATAATGTTAATGATTGTTCATTTTTTTGGCTACGTTTTGAACCCGGAGTTTTTAATTTCGTTCAAAGATTATCTTGTCCTACATTGTCCTATTGATATGGTGCATAGATTTATCTAATTATTTTTTATGTTTTTAATGAATGAAAATATATCATTGCCTGATATCGATGCAATTTTCTTTTCTAGTTTTCTTAAAATGTCACTGGTATATATAACTCTCAAATTATAAATGTATGTAGGTTATGTCGTGTACAATTATTCCGCATCTACTTCCGTCTACCTCCATCAGTTAGAGTATAAATGTACATTTTCTGAGAACTGTTTGAGAGTTCCATACTTCTAAATGAAAAAAAGGAACATGATACACAAGACAATGCATGTAAGGTGTGACATTGTGCGGAGCATACCCTATTACCTTAACTAATAAAGAGCTCTTAGCAAATCAACGCTTAAAGTTTGTTTAAAATACATGTACATGTATGATCAAGTGGGTGAGTGAGTGAGTTGTGATTTAGGTCCGTGTTTTAGGCCCTCGCAACACTTTAAAGGTTATTTGAAGGCTAGGAACATGAAAAATTGTTAAAATGAACATGACATGATGATGATAATGATATGCAACATGGGGTGGGGTGGGAAACAAATGAAATGGCAACTTTTGAAGAAAAAAAACACAGGAAAAAGGGGAGAGGTTGGTAGGGGCAGAAAATTTAACCTATTTGGTGGTGCACAAAGTAAATTTTTACGTGCATGAAGCGTGACACTCATCACACTCGTTGGCCCACTTTGGTCACCGGTCAGGGTTTCGCTATTATAGGCCTTATAACCCCTGCGGACGAGGGCAACCCTATTAAGCCACCTAGGATACACACCTTGGTCGCGCTGTGGGCTGAGCACTGACCCGACGTCAGAATCCCAAAACCCTTAATCGCCTCTTACGACGAGCTCGGCTCTGCTGTTGGCCCATTCGCAACACGGGACTGATTAAGTGGGATTTTCTATTGAAGTCACGTTTTGTTTTCACTTTTCAACAGAAAAAAAAGACGAATAAACTGCATGTACGCCAAACTATAAATTTACAGAAATATAGGATATCTTATAAGAACCACCAAAGACAAGGGACTCTTAGAAATAAAGCAATAATTTCGTAATAGCCGTAATATCTTTTTATTTTTTTTATCTATATCTTTTAATAATTTAGTTAGTTAGTTGTTGCTTTACTCCCAAGCAGCACGATTTCGGCTATATCCGGGAGATGAACATGAAAGTGGTGATACAATGAACATGAAATGATGATGAAGTGGAGGAAATGGGGACAGGATCGTGGCTACATTTGCAACTCCATTTTCTAAGGAATTAAAACTCATTAGACAAGGCTCATAATCCCCCCCTTACATCTTTATTTTTCAAAACTTGAAACATTTGTGTGAAGTTCGTCTTCAGTAAAGATTATGGTACGTTTTTGTTTTTTAAATTCTTAAAATTAATCTTTAAAAATCGCCAAAACTTAAACATGCTGGTCTAAAGGCCCGTTTACACTGTACATCAAGTCATATATTTCAATAAAATATACAACACTTGCGTTTACACCGTACATTTGTATTTCATGAATTATACTACATAGTGGTGGTTTTAATAATTTTTTGTACCTTTGTGCTTAAACTCTGACCTCAAATACTTTAATTTATAATTGGCTTATTCCCTAATTCATGTGTGAACGTATACGTACCTTAAGTTCCTTTTTGCATTGCCTGACACAATTTAATAAAATATAAAAAATGAACCAATTAAAATAAATAAATAAAATAACGACACTTTAAAGTTAGTCCCGCTTAAACTGTCAAATAACAGTAATAAAAGCTGAATACCATACAGTTTACCCGTGTATTTTGTAGCCCCCCAAAAAAAATAAAAAACAAAACCGCATATATATGCCACAATATTTTTTAACCATGTCAATGTTTGAAATTTGCTTAAAATACAAATAAGAAGAAACGTTTATGTTTATCTTGAAACATCCCTTAATATGCAAAAATGTTGAAGTAAAAAAAGTTATCCATTGTCCATGACATGAATGTTTATTCAAATGTTACTGAACTTGAAGCTACTGAAATATGCTTACAAACAATGGGCAATTTACATATAATGATTTATCAAATTATTGATTATTGATTAAATTTGGTTTTATCTCAAGTAAATAATAAGTATGTATGTGTGAAAAGGTCACCAACAGATAGGTTTCCAGCTATAGTCATGTTACATAACTCGTTATCAGTGGTGACAAAATTTCAAATAGAGTTATCTACCCTGAATTTGTCCATGATTCTTGGACATGGAACCCTCATGCATTTCATGTATAACATGACTTTATATAGAAATGTTGCACCATGGAAACGGACTTTGCACTACGGGGCCTATGGGTCCCAGGGATGGTTCAAGTCTATCGAAATTTTGTATGTGGGTCCATATGAGTTAGGCCTAACATTCTAAATAGGTCCGGGATCCAATGGATCACTGTCAAAAAAAAAAATTCGAACCCTCGAATATGTCATGAGTTAATATAGAAAACTTGCGTCGTGAAAATGACCTACCACCACGGAGCCTTTCTGTGTCCTGTGTCCTTAAGATCACTGTTACTAGATTAAAACTCCGTTTATTCATGATTTATGCGAAAATCCTGTATACCAAAAAAAAACGGACCTAACACCACGGGTCCCGTGGGGCCTATTGTCCTCAGGAATTGTCACAAAAACGAACCAAGCATTATTATGCCCTTGGCCCAAGAGTTGATTAAATTCTTTTTAAATAATACATGCTAAGCTATAGATGTATATATATATATAGATGCAATATTATAACAGACTCTTCTTGTCGATGTGGCTTTGCCATTGAAAACATAAACCATTACTTCTTTGAATGTCCCTTATATAACGAACATAGAGCTATAGTTGTCAATGATCTCAGCTGGCTCCCAAATAACACCATTTTAAATGCGACTCTTCTTACATGTGGTAGTACCGCATTAAGTCAAGAGCAAAACGAGACTATTTTCAAACATTCATTTGATTATATCAAACGGACTAAGAGATTTTTAATAGTGTAGGCCCCACTCATCATTTCTTCCAACACAGACACCAAGCAATCCCTTCTCTTACTTCTATTACTCCTAAAAAGTTTATCTTTCTTATTCTTATTCAGCAATTATACTTTTTATTGTTTGTTTTGTTATTTACAAATGTAACTTGCATGCATGCTCAACTTGTATATTCATTGTATTGTTTAACTATGTTATGGAGAGGACTTCATAAGTATGTTTTACTTGTGTCCAATCCAATTTGTGTATTTTTACAAATAAAATATGTTTAAACTAAACTAGATGTATATCGTTATTAGTCAGGATTGACCTGTAAGATCTTAGTCTTATTCGTTACATGTTCATGTACACGGAAAAGCAGTTCTTTAATTTACAAAGTACTTTTTGAACTATTACCGCTCCCTTCTTACCAAGAAATCCACGTCTAGTGTTGTAAACAAAACGGAACAACCCAACAGTTTAAAACGAGCTGTTTGTATTCGGTAGTTGCATTAAAATTGCTTTCTTTTAAATCCCTGCTATTTTATATAAAACTTTTCCTGTCTTTTAGTGTAAAACAAGAAAACTGTGAACTGCAGCTTACAAATATATACCCACCGCACCCCACGAATTGACCAGATTTTTTATGGAAGTTGCACATCTACATTAAGTCACAAACATTCTATGAAATTTCGTGAAAATCCATTGAGTGATAAAAATCTATTGAGTAATTTAGTAGGATTTGTGGATAAGTTATTGGTACCCTCTTGTAATCAAACGGATGAAATGCTAAAATTTTTGGTTTATCATTTTGCTCTTAAAAATCTTGAAATTTTCATCAAGAGTTAGATTGTTTCTTTCAAAGCAAAACGCGCATCAGATGCAGTTTAAAATGTTTGCCAGACAATTTGTCTCTTCATGCCCTTTTTGCTATCTTTTTCTATACTGGTTTCCCACATTATAAATTGCTTCCTTCTGAAGGACCTTTATCATCAAAAGCTTTTTTTGTCTGCGAAAGTAGAAGGGCATATGCATGGTGTTCTGGTCTGTCCGTTGGTCCGTCCGTTCCATATCAGGTTATACCAACAGGTAGAAGCTATTTTTCCATAAAGGAAATATGATATTATCGCAAAATCTTTTTAGAAATACTGCAGCTGTACCATCAACTTTATGAATGATATTTGTTTTAGTTTCTTTTTACCAATAAACCAATCAAGAACCTTCGCAAGCAATTACAATTAACAGTTATTCTTTTATGCATTAATTAGGATATGTTGCATATTAGCATAAAAAGTCTTTATTACATATTATGCCCACTGCATGTAATCGACTTAACGGTTCAAAGGCTGGTTGCATGGGAGGGCATCATGTCTTCATTTAATTTGGACATATCCTTATTTTAGCTCACTTGGACAAAGGTCATGTGATATATTGCTATCACTTGGCATCCGTCGTCCGTCGTCTGTCGTCTTTTCAACTTTCAAAACTTTGTTTCTTTAAAACCGATTGACGAAGTGCAACCAACTTGGTATGCTTGTTATTTGTGGTGGCGTTTACAAAACTATTGTTTTTGATGTTTGATTCAACAAAAAACATGGTCGCCATCGCTAAAATATCAAATTGGGGTAGAATCACCTTTAAAGTTTTATAACTTAATTAATATGACAGATAGAACAAATCTGATGCCTCTATGGTTCTTTTTAGTCGAAGTTGTCAGGTAATTCCTTTAAGACGTACTGGCCCTTTTAGTTTAAAATCACGATTTTCATGTTTTTGCTTTATATAATTATAATGGAAACTTTTGCAGATAGAGGGAAGCTGTTGCTTGCTTATATGTTCAGCACAATTAGCTCTACAAAATTATCCATTGGTTCGAAGTTGTCAGATGACCCCTGTAAGGGGCTATGGCCAAGGAAGGATTTTGGCTCATAAAATGAATTTCATTACAGACAGATCAAAGTTTTGCTTGAATAGATGTCCAGTTTGAGAAATTCTTTTAAAAAAAACTCTCCATCTGATGGAAGTTTTCGGATGACCTGGACCGAAGCTCTACAAATGTATCCATTGGGTCGAATATGTCAGCTGACCCCTTATAGTGGTTTTCCCTCTTCAAATGTCAAAAATAACGTTTTATGCCCCCGCGAGGACATGTCGGGAGCATTAAGTTTTACTCAATCCGCATGTCCGTCCGTCCGAACAAATTTCCGTCAAGCTTTTCTCAGAAACCGTACATGGGAATAGTTTGAAACTTGGTAGGATGGTTCAGTATGACAAACTGTACGTCCTCGGCCACTTTCAGACCTATCGGACTTTTACTTCCTGTTTGGAGAAGGGCCGATATGAAATCTATGAAAACCGACTTGAAAATTTCCGTCAAGCTTTTCACAGAAGCCATACATGAGAATGATTTGAAACTTTGTAGGATTGTTCAGTATGACAATCTGTATGTCCTAAGCAACTTTCAGACCTGTGAGACTTCCACTTTCTGTTTGGGGCCTAGTGGGGGCATTTGTGTCCCATGGACACATTCCTTCTTTATTTTTCATAATTTTGTCCTATAGAATGAACACTATTGTGGACTAGGGAGAAAAGCTGTTGCTTTCTTAAACCTTTAGCTCACTGCACTTTACAAAAGTCTCCATTTATCCGAAGATGTCAGATGGCTCCTTAGAGATAAGATGTTACTTGCTTAAATATTCAGCTTATTAAGCTCTACAAAAGTCAGTATTGGGTTAAATTGTCATTCTTTAGAATGACTTTAAGGACCAGGTAAGCGATTCAGGCTCATGGGAGCCTCTTATTAAGGGTTGCGGTCCTTAATACGGAAAATTATCGTGTTTTTGACTAACAGCATAAAAAAGGATTGCTGATAAAGAAAAGGTTTTGAATTATTTATGTTCAACTAAAGCTCTATAAACGTGTCCATTGGGTCATAGCTGCCAGATGATATCTTTTTGGGGTAATGGCCCTAAAAATGTCAAACTCAGTTTTTGTTTGTCTTTGCATTATAGTTTAAAAACTAATGCAGATTATTACATCAAAGCTCTGTAATGTTACAATCGTGATGGTAATATATTTTTTTCAAAGTGGATTTTTATACCCCGCTTTGAAGATGAAGGGGGTTTACTGGTTTATCTCTGTCCTTCCGTTCCCATCGCCCGTCTGCAACATAACTTTCTTAACAGTTGTCTCGACAACTACAAATCACAATTGCTTGAAATTTTAATATTTGGCTTCAGCATGAGGTCCTTTATAGCAAGAACAAAAATTAGGTCTGTCTTACATATACTTTCTGTTAAGACTTTGTGAATTGGTCAATTGTTTAAAATGTTCGTAACACATGGTAACAGTTTTATCGGAAACTATTCATCACAGGAACATGATATTTGGTATATGGCGTATTGCAAGTATCAAAAGTAGGTCCATATGTCAGATATCTATTTCCTGTTCACTGAAAAAGTTAATACTGGGGATAGCGGGGAAACATGTTTTCTCTGCGAAAGTTCCGACCGAGGATCTTCTCGGGGCTAATATGCTTTCCTCGCGGAAATATTGTCCGCGGGTGTTCTAGGGGTGACAATGCTTTCCAAGCGGAAACAATATCCGCAGGTCTTCTTGTGGATTTTTGTTTAACATTTCAGTACTTTTCAGATGATACGTATTTGAACAATAGGAAGTAAACGAGAAGCAACTTCCGACAGACTGAACAATATGTATCCATATCTAAGCATTCGTTAAAAAAGTGCATGCAGAAAATGAATATTAGCTCCTCAAAATATTGTAGACGTAGAGATTTTGTTTACTAAACATATTATATAGATGCATGCTAGAGAAATGTAACCTTATTTTTGACATATTACAAAACAAAGTTTTGGCGTTTTTAGCATTTTTGGTAGACCGACAGACAGACGGTCGCTTTGCCAAGGAGAATATTATAGGGATGCTGCATTTTTGTGTGAGGTCTTTTGCTGTTGGTCCTAAAGAAAACTGCAACCTAAATGCTTAAAGTATTGAGATGAAGAATAAATGCCGATGAAACATCATCTTTTAACATAGTAATTTTACAATTCACAAAAAGGATAAGTTACGATATGTACGGTTTCTGAGAAAAGCTTGACCAGTTGACGGAAATTTTCATATTTATGTTCACATATTTTCATATGTCCGACAGGTCTGATAATCGCTTAGGACGTACATTTTGTCATACTGAACCATCCTACCGTGTTTCAAATCATTCTCATGTACGGTTTCTGAAAAAAGCTTGACGGAAATTCGTACGGACGGACGTGAGTAAAACTTAATGCCCCCCCCCCGACATATCGTCGCGGGGGCATAAAAAAGTAGGTGAATATTGTCACCAAATGTCTCGTATTAAATCTGAATGCTTGTATTTTTATACAATTGACGAGTCGACTGTAGTATATACTTTATTCTACTTTATAGAAAATGATGCTTTAAAACCAAACAAAATGTTTTAACATTGAGCCGAACGGAAAGTGAAGTAAAAGAGTGTTGTATATCCTTTCCAGAAGTATGGTCTTGCACAGGCGGAACAAACTCCATATTTTTTAAAAGCGTGCATTACTAAAACATGAAAACACGTTTTTGTGAAAGCTGCAACACATACTGAAAAATTAAAAAGTCTTTAAGACTTAATTGACTTTTAACCTCTTAGTCAATAGCTAATAATATCTAAAATTCCTTTCGTTTTTTAACGCATAATAAATAAATTCAAATTCAAAATTATCATGTAAAACAAACAAAAAAGATATTTCTAATGTTAAAACACCTTATCGCCCGACTGTTGTGTTATTCTTTTGGACTTTATGTAAAAAAAAAATAGATATATTAGATATAATGCCAATCTCTGTATTCTAGTAATTTATCACACAAATTTCATCTTTATAACGGTTTTATCTTTAGCACAGGCGTTTGGGTCCAGGATTTTTTTTAATATAATAACGTGTATATAAAAATTTTCCCATCTTCTCTATATACTATTTCCACATAGTATATAGAGGAGATGAAAATTTTTATATACACGTTATTATATTTAAAAAAAATCCTGGACCCAAGCGCCTGTGATCTTTACTATTTTTTCTTTATCAAAATAAAATTTACATGAAAAATGAATCTATTCTAATATTACACTTTTGCATCTTGTTCTTTTGCACAACTACAAAAGATTATTTATTTATGAAAGAACGAACTATTTAGCTTCAAAATAGTGTTAAGTAGTAGGCTGTGCAACAAATATTTTGGCGCATCTATAGGCGGAAAACAAAAATTGGCAATTTTTATCCTCCGCCTTTAGATGGTCCAAATTAGGGCCTTATCGCTACCCATCCTTTAAAATGTTGACACGTTACATTTTTTCTTTTGAAAAAAAAAGGCTTTGAGAAAAGAAAAGTTTTTGACGTGAATTTTTATCATAAAATTTTATTAACGAAAACAATTATTAAGAAAAGCAAAAAAAGCCTTAACTTGATAGTTACTGAGTGCGTGTATTAACTTAGTATGAATAGTTAGAAATATTTTAAAGTACCACATTCTCTAATTTTCGTTTATGAGTTTTATCATTGGAGTAGAGGTACAAAAGGAAAGGCATTTTATGGGTGGAAATACTAAAAGAACAACAACACGCAATTGAGTCTTCAATGACAAATGCATGTTAGAATTCCAAAACTTTAAGGTTATAGATACATGTAAATGTACAACATTTCATGAATATAAGGAAAATCAGTTCATTAAAACGCACTTGGTGTATGACGTACGAACAGACTGACAAGTAAGGAATCTCTGACGTGGGGCCACTAGGCGTTCTGCCCAACTTTGCACCAGCCTGGAACTAATAAAGCCTAGGGAGGGAATCGAACCCTCGTGCGTCAGAGTTCTAAAACATAGAAGTGATTTTGTTCAGGTCGTTTGTCTAGATCTAATCATAAGCAAAAGGTCCATTTCCTCCTCTTTTTACTTAAGTTCACAAAAATGTTTAAAATTTGTTGATACAATATAGTACTGTTTCCAACATTTATTAGTTTAGCATCTATTCAAAAAATGCTTTAGTGCGCATGCAGTTTCCTGAAAACAAAATTTACTAAACTTTTTCGTTTTATTTTGAAAATTTCACGCCGACTTTGAAACTTTAATACTTTTTTTTATTCATCTACCTTTATCATCACCCAACAGTCCGAAAACCGGTGGTATTTAAACAATAGAATGTGAGCTCTTCATCGGAAAAGATAGGAAAGTCATTTCGAATGTTTATCCTGGTTGTCAAGTGAATCAAAAGTTCTTTTTTGTACAAAATTTCTTCCAATTTTAAGTTATGCTGATAAAATAAACTTTTTTGAATTAAAAAGAGTTTTTAAAAGTAACAGATTGCATTTTAATGCATGTTATTATGTGGATATTTATGAAATGCATACGGTGCAAACTGAAATGGATCGCACAACTTTAACTTTTATATAAAAAATTGAAAAAAATCACACTATTTGTTTAAATGTATATCTTCCCATCTGCAAATTTTCAGACATGTACTGCAAGAGGTAAAGCCAAAATAAAATTAAGAAAAAGACCTATTTTTCTAGTTCGTCTTGACAACCTTCTTTTTAAAAGTACACGATTTACCTGTTGAATTCGATTATGTCATAGAACATGTTTACCTTTTTGACCGGTATCTACTATGGAACGCCATAGCTGCCTTATGATGATGAGTTTCATTATGTGATGATACTTCTTCATTATGTGATGATACTTTGTCATTATGTGATGGTACTTTGTCATTATGTGATGGTACTTTGTCATTCTGTGATGATACTTCTTCATTATGTGGTGATACTTTGTCATTATGTGATGATACTTTGTCATTATGTGATGGTACTTCTTCATTATGTGATGATACTTTGTCATTATGTGATGGTACTTCTTCATTATGTGATGATACTTTGTCATTATGTGATGGTACTTCTTCATTATGTGATGATACTTTGTCATTATGTGATGATACTTTGTCTTTATGAGATCAAAGTTTATTATTATGAACAGCGCTGAAAAAAATAGTCATTTCTTATTTTGTTCGACAGGTAGTTTTTCTGTGTATCCCCCCCAAAAAAAAAAATCGTTTCCAAAAGGTCGCTTTCTCGAATTTCAAATCAATAACCAATATATAATTTATTATATATTAATGTTGCAGGGGCTGTTTCTGGGGGTAAAGAAACTCTGCGTAGGCTTCAATCGTTTTATTACCAAATATTACATGGCTCTGAAATTTACAACAAATCAAGTATCAAATATAGAAGTAACAATCAATCAATATAGTATAACTATATCACAGAAAAAATATAGTAAAATTTGTATGTTTAAATAGCTCTTTCGTAACACAGAACATGTGCGATCTGTTATAGTTCATTAAACCTTTTAAAAATATATATCGCATTCCTAAGTGATTGGATGTGTATTGCATTACAATTGAACGACATTGAAGCAACCCCAAAGCTTTATATGAAATTATGAAGGTGTATTTGCGTGATTAAAATAGCAAAATAATTTTAAATGTGTAAATTGATAATCTATAACTCTAATAAGTCATTATCAAAATATGTTTTGAAATAGTATATGTAAAGTTTTGTAAATCCGCTTGATACAATATCGGAATATTAAATAATCAAAAATATTAAGGGAGACAATAAAAATCTTACCACACGCAAATATACAGACTAAGCTTACCACTTGTGGAGCAAGCCGTTAAAGAAGAAAAATGTTGCTTACAAAGTTTAAATATTAATTTAATAAATTATGTATCGGTTATGGATTTGAAATTCGAGAATAAACCATCAGGAAACTATTTTTGGGGGGGGGGGATACACAGAAAAACTACGTGTCGAACAAAATATTTGTCATAAGAAAAGAATATTTTTTAGCGCTGTTCATAATAATAAACTTTGATCTCATAAAGACAAAGTATCATCACATAATGACAAAGTATCACCACATAATGAAGAAGTATCATCACATAATGACAAAGTACCATCACATAATGACAAAGTACCATCACATAATGACAAAGTATCATCACATAATGAAGAAGTACCATCACATAATGACAAAGTATCATCACATAATGACAAAGTATCACCACATAATGAAGAAGTATCATCACATAATGACAAAGTACCATCACATAATGACAAAGTACCATCACATAATGACAAAGTATCATCACATAATGAAGAAGTATCATCACATAATGAAACACATCATCATAAGGCAGCTATGGCGGTATCCGTAAATTGGGATCAACAGTATGTGAATTTGCATTGTATTGGAGTAAATGTCCAATTCAATATTCAGTGATCCGTTTTAAAAATAGGAATGCCTCCCATTTATCATGTTTATAATTTATTAAATATAGAACTTGGTTGTGTCCCTTGAAAGTTTTTCATAGTTACACATTGAATTCAAATGGATCGTTATATGATAACAGTAAAATATAATTTTCAAACTAATATCTGTCGAAAGAAAAGGTAATAACCTAACATTCCCACAAGTTTCGAAAATGTACTGCAGGTATTACGCCTTGTGTGATTTTTTAAAGGTTGAGTTGACATTTTAATTTTTTCCAAGGGCCAATAAGTTTCACTCGATTTGTTAAAATATGCACTTTTGTTGACCTTATAAACAACTGTTTACGCAACAGAAAAGATTCGTTAATAACATAACATGTCAAACGTATATGATAGTAGTCAAATCCATGCGTAATAAATGAAAATTGAAGATTGTTTATATGCCGTCGCCATCGTTGTTGTGATCGTTAAAAATTTAAAAACACATAAGCTGTTTTCTGCAGGGGAGATAATTGAATACCACTAGATATTAGACTGCCAATTCTTTTATAGACCTATCTTTAGCCTGAAAATATCGTTTTGTGTAAAAAAAAAATCCTAATGACTATTATGACTTGTATAAAATACACTCCATATTTAGAGGATTCCAAATTGTGGTTTTGCATGAAATCTGAACCAATTTATAGCTGTAGGTCCATTTCACATATTATACATTTTTGATAGATTTTAACCATCCCTGAGTGCACCATGGTGCTATTTCTGTTTTTTATACTGCAAGATTGCTATAAAAAAACAAATAAATAGGGGTTCAAAAATGTTCTTGGGAGTAATTCAGTGAACCTTGACCTACTAGTATTTAGTAATCCAGTCCTAACTCAAACTGAAACAATTTCGATAGACATGATAATTCCCTATGGCCCCTATAAGACCCGTGGTGCCAAGTCCGTTTTTGTGGTGCAAGATGACTGTATAAACCGTATATAAACGTGGGTATCAAAATTTTCTCTGACAGTGACCCAAGGGATACCGGGTCTATTTAAAATTGTAGGCTTTACTTATATGAACTAATAAACATAGTTTAGACAATCTTTGACCAACCCTAGGTTATAAATGGCTCGTGGTGCTAGGTCCGTTTCCATGGTGCAAGATTTCAATGTAAAGCCATGTTATATGTGGGTGTTCGACAATGTTTTGACCTTGATCCAATAGACTGTGGACCTATTTAGAATTTTAGGCCTAACTCAAATAAACCCACACACACAATTTCGTTAGACTTGAACCCCGTGGTGCAAAGTCCCTTTCCATGGTGCAAGATTTCTATATAAAGTCATGTTATACATGAAATGCATGAGAGTTCGAAATTTTTTTGACAGTGATTCATTGGAGCCCGAACCAATTTAGAACGCTAAGCCTAACTCATATAGACCTACATACACAATTTCGATAGACTTGAACCATCCCTGGGACCCATAGGCCCCGTGGTGCAAAGTCTCCGTTTTCATGGTGCAAGATGTCTATATATGGTCATGTTATATATGAGGGTTCAAAATTTTCTCTGACAGTAATCCATTTGACCCCGGACCTATTTCGAATGCTAGGCCTAACTCATATGGACCTACGTGCACAATTTCGATACACTCGAACTATCCCTGGGACCCATAGGTCCCGTGGTGCAAAGTCCCTTTTCATGGAAGTGCAAGATTTCTATATAAAGTCATGTTATACATGAAATGCATGAGGGTTCGAAATTTGTTTTGACAGTGATTCATTGGAGCCCGAACCAATTTAGAACGCTAGGCCTAACTCATATAGACCTACATTCACAATTTCGATAGACTTGAACTATCCCTGGGACCCATAGGTCCCGTGGTGCAAAGTCCCTTTCCATGGTGCAAGATTTCTATATAAAGTCATGTTATACATGAAATGCATGAGGGTTCGAAATTCAGTGATTCATTGGACCCCGAACCAATTTAGAACGCTGGGCCTAACTCATATGGACCTACATACACAATTTCGATAGACTTGACCCATCCCTGGGACCCATAGGCCCCGTGGTGCAAAGTCTCCCTTTCCATGGTGCAAGATTTCTATATATGGTCATGTTATTATATGAGGGTTCAAAATTTTCTTTGACAGTAATCCATTTGACCCCGGACCTATTTCGAATGCTAGGCCTAACTCATATGGACCTACATGCACAATTTCGATAGACTCGAACTATCCCTGGGACCAATAGGTCCCGTGGTGCAAAGTCCCTTTCCATGGAGGTGCAAGATTTCTATATAAAGTCATGTCATACATGAAATGCATGAGGGTTCGAAATTTTTTTTACAGTGATTCATTGGTTCCCGAACCAATTTAGAACGCTAGGCCTAACTCATATGGGCCTACATGCACAATTTCGTTAGACTTGAACAATCCCTGGGACCCATAGGCCCCGTGGTGTAAAGTCTCTCCCTTTCCATAGTGCAAGATTTCTATATATGGTCATGTTATATATGAGGGTTCAAAATTTTCTCTGACAGTAATCCATTTGACCCCGGACCTATTTAGAATGCTAGGCCTAACTCATATGGACCTACATGCACAATTTCGATAGACTTGAACTATCCCTGGGTCCCATAGGTCCCGTGGTGCAAAGTCCCTTTCCATGGTGCAAGATTTCTATATAAAGTCATGTTATACATGAAATGCATGAGGGTTCGAAATTCAGTGATTCATTGACCCCGAACTAATTTAGAACGCTGGGTCTAACTCATATGGACCTACATACACAATTTTGATAGACTTGAACCATCCCTGGGACCCAAAGGCCCCGTGGTGCAAAGTCTCCCTTTCCATGGTGCAAGATTTCTGTATTTAGTCATGTTATATATGAGGGTTCAAAATTTTCTCTGACAGTTATCCATTTGACCCCGGACCTATTTCAAATGCTAGGCCTAACTCATATGTACCTACATGCACAATTTCGATAGACTTGAACTATCCCTGGGACCCATAGGTCCCGTGGTGCAAAGTCCCTTTCCATTGTGGTACAAGATTTCTATATAAAGTCATGTTATTCATGAAATGCATGAGGGTTCGAAATTTGTTTTGACAGTGATCCATTGGATCCCGGACCCATTTAAAATGCAAGCTAGGCCTAACTCATATGGACCTACATACACAATTTTGATAGACTAGAACCATCCCTGGGACCCATGTGCCCCGTGGTGCAAGGTCCGTACCCATGGTGCAAGAATTCCACGTAGTACAGCCATGTTATGCACGAGGATTTAAAATTT
Organism: Arcuatula senhousia; assembly: GCA_963971305.1. Classification (NCBI taxonomy): domain Eukaryota; kingdom Metazoa; phylum Mollusca; class Bivalvia; order Mytilida; family Mytilidae; genus Arcuatula; species Arcuatula senhousia. The sequence continues at coordinate 36,013,396 of OZ020307.1, read as the reverse complement.
TCTTTAAAAGTAATACAATGGACCCCGGACCTATTTAGAATTTTAAACCTTACTCATATGGACCCACACACACAATTTCTATAAAATTGAACTATACATGGGGGTCAAAGGTTCCGTGGTGCAAGGTTCGTTTTCATGGTGCAATAATTCTATGCATACAGCCATGTTTTACATAGAGGTTTGAAATTTTCTTTGAAAGTGATTTAGTGGAAACCCGAACCTATTTAAAATTCCAAACTTAACTCATTTAGACCCACATACCTTATTTTTATAGAATTAAACTATCAATGGGCCCATAGACCCCGTGGGCAAAGGTTTGTTATCATGGTGCATGCAAGGTTCGTTATCATGGTGCAAGGTTCGTTATCATGGTGCAAGAATTCTATGTAAAGCCATTTATGCACGATCGAGGGTTCGAATTTTTTTTTGAATGTAAGAGTAATATAATAGACCCCGGACCTATTTAGAATTTTAAACCTTACTCATATGGACCCACATACTCAATTTCTGTAGAATCGAACTATCTATGGGGCCCATAGGCCGCGTGGTGCAAGGTTGGTTTTCATGGTGCAAGATTTCTACCTAAAGCCATATAATACGTAGGGGTTTGAAATTTCTTTGAAAGTGATTCAGTGGACCCCGGACCTATTTAAAATTCTAAACCTAACTCATATGGACCCACATACACAAGTTTTATAGAATTGAACTATCCCCTGGGGTCGTTAGACTTGAACCCCGTGGTGCAAGGTTCCTTTTCATGGTGCAACAACGGCATGTAAAGCCATGTTAACTATACATAGAGCTTTGAAATTTTCTTTGAAAGTATTATAATGGACCCCGGACCTACTTAGAATTATAGACCTAACTCAAATGGACCCATTAACACAGTTTCGTTAGATTTTAAATAGGTCCCGTGGTGCTATATCCTTTTTTGTCAAGGCAGTGGTGCTTGCAAGATTTCTAAACCATGCTATAGTTTTAAGCCATATGGGAAGAGGAAGGGGGGGGGGCCTCTGAAGTTTTTTTCTTTTTCAAACAATGGTCCATTGGACCGGGGACCCAAAATATAATATTCAAGGCATAACCTAGCACAATTTTGATAGATGATCATAGATTTTTATCATCTCAGTGACTAACGAACGGGCCTAGTGGTGCTTAGTCCGTTTTTCATGGTTCTTCCTATCTAACGTAAAATGTTTTTGAGGTTTCTACATTTAGATTTTTATTAAGAATATTCTTTTGGTAAAATTATATTATTTTGAATTTATTACATATGAATTTGAATCATTTTCAACGTGTTTTTTACTATTCCTTTTTCATCTTTTTCGGGATACTTTTCATGTATTAGGTACATCCTGCATGTCACATGATTTAAAGAACCAATAAGACGGTGGTGCTTATAGTGGTTGTTGTCACGTTTCTATATATTTATTATAAGTATTTATGGGGATAAATAATACCAGGGAATGGAATAAACAAGAAACCGACTGATATGGATGGGTCGTCCCAAATTACAAGACGTCCCTTTTTCAACATATTTTTTATTCATGGACCGTTTAATGGCCTGTCCAGGAATATCCTTGTCTGTCTGTCTGTTCGTGAACACTTTGGTTAATTTCTCGGTTTCTCAAATACTACATGTTGGGGGGTCAATAATATTTCACCAATAGATTTGTCTTGGGTAGAACGACACCACCCACGAAGAATTTTGATTTATTTTTTTGGTTATGGTCCATATCTCAGGTACTACATATTGGGGGTCTTGGGTAGCATGCCATCATTCACTAAAAATAAGGTCACTGTGACCTATATTTTATGCACAACTTATGTTAATTTTTTGGTAAAGATCACCTCTGGTACTACAAATTGGTGGTCAATGATATTATACCACTAGATGTGTTTTTGTAGCATGACACCACAAACTATCAGTAAGGTCACTGTGACCTATTTTTTAAGCATTAACAACTTAACTTCATTTTTTGGTTAAGGTCCATATCTCAGGTACTACGTGCTGGAGGTCAATGATATTTCACCAATAGATGTGTATTAGGTAGTTGGACACCTGCAGTCCAGGCACTTACTATTTATTGTAATATTACAAAGTAAAGTAATATTTTAATATTAAAATAATAATTAAAATTGAATGCCCAGACAAGTATACAATTTTCAGAAAAGTACATGTAGCTAAATGTTGTAAGTGTGCGTAAGACGAAGATGATGCCCCGCGATGTTTGAAAAATTCAACTGAAAATATCTGGCTTAACTGTGTAGAAAAGTGTCCAGAAAACTTGTGATTTCTTTTAATGTTCGAAGTCCAAGAGCCTTAACTTCGATTAAAATCAACTGATGGGGCCTATGACTTATCACGATAAACTTCCATTCCAAAATACCAATTCAATTTGTGCAAGCATGTGGAAAAAAGTCCGATAACAGGTTTTTTATGAAATTTTTTACATGTAAGTCTAAGGGCTATAATTTCGGTCAAGGATTAAACAATACACTCCAACTTATACATGTAGTTTGAAATATTTTGAAATAATTAGTATTTTGAAACAAAGCCCACAATTAAAGAAACCCCTTGTAAATCAAAACTGTCGTCACATTTGTCTAGTAGAATTTTTTTAGGAACACAATGAAAAAATAATGATCAAAATCCAATGTAAAATAAACATTAATTCTACAGAACATTCATTTAGCCTCTTAAAATTTTGCATTTTTTCCAAAAAATAAAACGAAACAAAAAAACGCTAACCCAAAATGCGAGACATAGCTTTTTCAGTAAAAAGTAAGTATTCTTTCGTTTTTAATACCATATTAAAACTTTATTAAAGTTGGTTGGCCCACTGCAAGGTAAGTTTACATTGGTATTTTTGAGCATTTTAGATACATCAAAGAAGCAAAGAGGCGAAAATGGGGCATTCGAGTGTCAAAACGACAAAACCGGTAAACACGAACAAGTACAACAGGGCATCCCCATTCAACCACTTGCGCCACATATCAAAGCCATTTTTGGGGCAAGGCGGCCTGACCATAGTCAGGTTTCTAACCACTTTTAAATAACTTTAGCGCTTCTGTGTCGAATCGTCACCCGTAACCTGTGTGACACCAAAATTTAAAGGAAGTTTGCTTGTGCGGATGTTGGGTTGCCGTAGAGTTTTTGAATTGTCTCCCTATACATAAATTTGTGTCGGTGTGTTGCATACCTTTCCTTTCTCACGTGAGCATGCATTATTATACCCTCTCTTTAAAGAAGATCTAGAGGGGGTATACTGTTTAACCTTTGTCCGTTCGTTCATCCGTTTATTCGTACGTCCGTATGTCTGTACCATCATTTCCGTCACAGTTTTCTACTTATATACGCAATAACATAACCCAGAGGTCCAATATTTTACATATAGCTTTATTTTATAGTACTGTATGTTGTATACCGATTTAATGCCCCCAAGTAATCTATTTCCTGTTTATTGAACACAATGGCATTTATACATAGTGTAAATGAATGCAAATTCGCGTCACCGTTTTCTTAGCAACTACATGACATAGAGGTCTGGTATTTTGAATATATCTTTAAGCTTTTATGCTCCTACTAGGTCATCTACTTCTTGTTTACCGAATACTTAGGATTTTACACATATTTTACATACATTCAACATTTCCGTCACAGTTTCCTAAGCAAATACATGTCTCGGAGATCTGAAATTTTACATGTAGGCAAGCTTTTTCCTATAGTACCATATGATGTATAGCGATTGAAGATTTCTAGATCATCTTCTTTCTGATTACGGATTTCTTAGGTTTTTATTCATGGTATATCTTTGGGGGTGGGGTTATCACTAGATAAGCTCACAGATTTACTTGTTTTACATATAAAGTCATATATAGTGTGTCGACTAGATATTTCATCAAAATAACATTAAAATTGTCATGAGCACTAGTTTTTGTACTAAGATGTTCACCCCTGTATCCCAATGTGTTGTGTTTTATGTTAACGGAATGGAAAAGGGGGTTTGTCGGCATAAAACCTAGTTTCTTCTTAGATGTATGAGATTGATCATCCCAGTTCGGTAATTTTGTTGTCACTCCTTTTTTTATCATGAAATAATATTTAGACGTTCAATAAGCATGATAAGCTGACGCATTAAAATATGCTTTCGATGCTTTCGATTTCTATCCCGCCCCATGCGTAAGAGGCGACTAAGGGTCTTGGGATTCTGAAATCGGGTCAGTGCTCAGACCACAGAGCGACCAAGATGTGTACCCTAGGTGGCAGAATAGGATGGCCCTCTTCCGCAGGGGTTGTCAGGTCTATAATACGGAAACCCTGACCTGTGACCAAAGTGGGTCAATGTGTGTGGAGAGTGCCACGCTTCATGCACGTAAAAAATCCCTTTGTTGACCGCCAAATAGTGAACCACATAGGGTAAGTTTTCTGTTCCTACCCATCTCTCCCCCTTTTCCTGTGGTTCTTAAAATTTGCTGTTGCCTTTGTGTCCCACCCAACCCCATATTCCATATCATGATCATTTCATGTTCATGTTCATTTTATCTTCCTTTCATGTTCATCGCCTTCAAATAACCTATAAAGTGTTGCGAGAGCGTAAAACACCAACTCACTAACCCACTCGATGTCTATCCTTATTCTGTATAAAAATCAACAACCAAGAACTTTGATCATAGGGACCGACCATTTAACTAGAGCTTAAAAAGACGGCCTTGGCTTTTTTCCTAAAAAACTGTTCTGAAAAAAATATTTTGGCAGCAGAGGATAGGAAGTAGTATGTCTGCCATATAAAATAATGATAATAATGAATAAAATAATGCTAATAATAAAAATATAATTCTACCGTGACGTAAGGCCTTCGAAAAACTGAATAAACTGAGGGTTTATGCAAGCAACAGCTTTTCTCTATCTGAAACAGTTTTCATTCTATAGGCCAAAAACATGACAAAATGCCATTTAACATCTTTGAAGGGCCATAACCCCTATAAGGGATCATCTGACAACCTCGACCTAATGGAGTCTTTTGTAATGCTCCAGGATCTAAAGGTTTAAGCAAGCAACAGCATTTCTCTATCTCCTATAGTTTTCATTCAATAGGCCAAATACATGACATTTTCGTCTTTAAAGGACAATACGTAACCCCTATAAGGGATCATCTGACAACCTCGACCAAATGGGGACTTTTGTAAAACTCAATGAACTGAACAGTTAAGCAAGCAACAGCTTTTCTCAATCTGCAATAATTTTCATTCTATAGGGGAAAACCGCTATATTGCTGATCTGTTAAGGGCCATAACCCTTATAAGGGATCATCTGACAACCTAGACCCAATGGAGACTTTTGTAAAGCTCCAGGATCTAAAGGTTTAAGCAAGCAACAGAATTTCTCTATCTGCTATAGTTTTCATTCAATATGCCAAATACATGACAAAACGCTATTTTCGTCTTTAAAGGTTAATACGTAACCCCTATAAGGGGTCATCTGACAACCTCGACCGAATCAATGACCTGATTGATACATGCCCATTTAAACTCCTGTCACTGGAACCTATATTTAATGCGTGAACAACTTTGTTTAAGGTCATATCTGAGGTTTCTACATGTTTGGGGTCAGAGGTATTTCAAGAACGGGTGGGCCATCCTTGGTTACTTAAACATTTTCTAGTTTGCACATGTATATATTTTCAACTTAATTGGCAGTCCATTTTTTTCCTTTTTTTAGTAGAATGTATGTATTCAATTGAGGAGTATATATGATATATTGAAAATCAATTCCTTGATTGTATATTACATACATTATCATGTCCAGAGTTATTCAGCAGAACCATATGGAAACCTACATTATATTGCCCACTTGACTTCAATGAGCAATTGCATGAAAGGTAATCACAACATAACCAAACTTGCATGACTGTGACGATCAATCTCAATGTCAAGAAGAAATGACATATGAAGAAGACATACTGGAGAAAAATTGAGATCGCAATGGCCCTGAATTGGTACCGGCAGATTTAAAAGGAAAAGGGGGGTTAAACCAAGTTTTATGGATCCAAACCTTTAAATGATTATTTGCCAAGGGGATTTAAAGTGCAAAATAAAGAAGGAATGTGTCAATGGGACACGGATGCCACAGTTAGGCCCCTAAAAGGAAGTAGATGTCCGACAGACCTGAAAGTCGCTTCCGGGACGTACATTTGTCGGAATCATCCTACTAAGTTTCAAATCATTCCCATGTACAGCGGTTTCTGAGAAAATCTTACGGAAATTTTCAAGTCGATTTTCATAGATCTTCAATTTGGCCTAGTCGCACACAGGAAGTAGATGTCCGACAGTCCAGAAAGCCGCTAAGGACATACAGTTTGTCACACTGAACCATCCTGCCAAGTTTCACATTATTCCCATGTACGGTTGACGAAAATTGTCAAGTCGATTTTTATAGATTTTCATATTGGCCTAGTTCCAAACAGAAAGTTTATGTCCGACCATGGAAGTAATCTCAATATTACTTCCATGGTCATACTGAACCAACCTACCAAGTTTCAAATCATTCCCATGTACGGTTTCTGAGAAAAGCTTGACGAAAATTTTCAAGTAGATTTTCATATTGGCTTAGTCCCAAACAGGAAATAGATATTCAACAGGGCTGAAAGTTGCTTAGGACGTACAGTTTGTCACATCGAACCATCCTACCAAGTTTCAATTCATTCCCATGCACAGGTTCTGAGAAAATCTTACGGAAATTTTCAAGTCGATTTTCATAGATCTTTAATTTGGCCTAGTCGCACACAGGAAGTAGATGTCCGACAGTCCAGAAAGCCGCTAAGGACATACAGTTTGTCACACTGAACCATCCTGCCAAGTTTCAAATTATTCCCATTTACGATTGACGAAAATTGTCAAGTCGATTTCCATAGATTTTCATATTGCCCTAGTTCCAAACAGAAAGTATATGTCCGACCATGGAAGTAATCTCAATATTACTTCCATGGTCATACTGAACCAACCTACCAAGTTTCAAATCTTTCCCATGTACTGTTTCTGAGAAAAGCTTGACGAAAATTTTCAAGTAGATTTTCATATTGGCTTAGTCCCAAACAGGAAATAGATATTCAACAGGGCTGAAAGTTGCTTCGGACGTACAGTTTGTCACATCGAACCATCCTACCAAGTTTCAATTCATTCTCATGCACAGGTTCTGAGAAAAGCTTGATTGAAATTTTCAAGTCGATTTTAATAGTTTTTCATATCAGCCCAGTCCCAAACAGATAGTAGATGCCTGACAGGTCTTGAAGTCGCTTAGGAATAACATTATGTCATACTGATCCTACCAAGTTCCAAATCGTTCCCATGTATGGTTTCTGAGAAAAAATTGACGGAAATTCGTACGGACGGACAGACCGGACATGAGTAAAACTTAATGCCCCTTAACATGTCCTCACAGGGCGTATAAAAGCCCAGCTCATTTAGCTTAAATTTAAGCAATGCCGTTTGAATGCCAAGAAAAAAATAATACCTTTATCTTGTTCTATTTTCAATCTATAAGACAAACATCAAAATATTCATTATTGCCAAAATTCTTAAAACTATAGGCTCCCAGGAGCCTGAATCGCTCACATGACTTCAATGACTGATGGAGAGAAAATAATTTGGGGTATCTGAGGTGAAAAACTCAAAAAGGATCACTATACAATTTCCGCCTTATAATGAAGGCTTTTGTAGAGCACATATAGCCAAACATTCAAGCAAACAAAAGCTTTTCTTAATCTTTTATAGATTTAATCTGCAAGGCAATAACCCAAAACTTGACAATTAGGGGCCATAACTTTTATAGGGGGTCATCTGACAGCTTCTGCCTTACGGATATTTTCAAAGAGCTAATTGAACTGAAGATTTAAGCAAGCAACTTTTTTTTCTCTATCTGTAACAACTTTCATTCTATAGGTCAAGTACACAAAAAAAAACTATTTTCACCTTTAAAGGACCATTATCCCTATAAGGGGGTCATATAAAAATTTTGACCCTAAATCATTTTTGTAGATCTCAATGAGCTTAGGAATTTTCTAATGCTAATTTTTCTTTTAGCACTGAAAGTTTTCAAGATGAAGTTCGAAAACTGTGGAAATTGTCAATTTTGACAATTAAGGGGAAATAACTCCTGTAATGATTGTCCCACAACTTTGACTAAATGAAGAGTATTGTAGAGTTTTAGATCCTGAAGATAGAAGGTTGTTTTGTATTTTCTCTGATCTCTTATACTAAGTACTTTTTGAGCTATAAGCCCCTGTTCTATTTTTAGCAACAGTTGCCATGTTGGTTGGTCAGCGAGCACAAATTTCATAAACTTGGTAGAGGACATCGGACTGTCATCCTATAGATCAAGTATACAAAGTTTCCAATCTATAGGCCTAAAACATTAAATTTTATTGTTTTTTAACTTTTAAAGGACTATATAAACAATATATTAAGATGTCATTTGACAACATCAACAACATACATTAATATTACTGTACAGAGAATTAGTGTGCACAGTTTCAAAGCAATCCCATCAGTGGTTTAAGAGGAGTCAGAGGCCAATTGTCATGATTGTAGGTAATAGTTCATATGACCCTTTTAGTAAGATGAACTTAACAATTTAAAACAATATCATAAAAACCTTTGCAGTGTTTATCTTTTTTTTCTGTGATCCAACTTTTTAAAGTAGTCTAAGAGAACAGATTGTTTTCTTGATACTTAGAAGCACTTAATTCTCATTATAATGATTTAAATATTGATGAATGTTGAGAATTGATTGCTAGTGAAGTTTTAAGTGCAGACTTTGATTAGGTACTGATTTTAACAATGTAGGAATACTGTGAGGTCAAGCTCAAAACTTCATCATAAACTCTATATTGCAAAAAAGTCAAATTATCTCCCCTGAATACTACCCAAGAGCAATGAATTTTCATGGACATATCCATAATATGTACTTCCTTTGAGGTTAAACTTCACCTAAATCCACCAATTGGTTTATGAGTTGTTTTTACAAGATATATGGACAGACTAATAAACAGATAGAGGATTCCTTTATATTGCTGACCTTTTTTAGTGAGTTATAAAAATGCCATGCTCTGCACAATTATTTCACATCCCATTGATACTTTATTTTTAATAATTCCTCTCTCTGTACTCGTCATTTTCATTTGATTAATGATTTTTAGTCACTCTTACTATACTTGTGGTGCATTAAATAAATATTGTTTTTGTCTCCAAACACAAACACAGAAAGACAAATTATGATAAGAGCCCAATTATCCCCCAAAAATTTTGAAATTATTAAAATGAGCTAGAAATATGCAAATACTTTAAATGAGTTAAAATTTACTATACCAGCATGATTTTGTTTAAAGTCATCAAATATGTCCATTGTATTGTTAAAATAATTACCAAAGTGGCTTAAAAATAGATTTTATAGAAAGAAAAAAAACTCTGCAAATATTGAGAAATAGAGGAAGATATCACTGATACTTTTATTCATAACTATAAGCTTTTCATTTTGCACTATCACAATGTATAAAACACATGTTATGTTCTTTATATAATGCAAAAAATGTCTATTCTTTAATTTACAACAAATTTATTACTGATCCTTTTTTCACATAGCTTTATTGATGATCTTAATTTTCGCTCAAGATCACTAAACTTCATTATACAGTTGGTACTTGTTAAATGCTAAGTTGTTAAACATTTTTTCTTTAAGAGTACATTGTATATGAATTCGGGATTGCATCTACATGTTATTTTTTTGTTTCTACAGTAAAGGTCGTTGGCTTCTACATTTGTCTGCATATGGTTCATTGCCCGATTCCTTATAAAGGATCTTTCTAATCACCATCTCTATTTGTCCCTGTTTTTGTAGAATCTTTTTGCAGCAAAGGAGGTGATATATCGTCAAAGCCCTCAATGTCCCCTTTTAGCAAATCTTCTCTGGATATTTTAAGGGCCGGATTGATATACTGTCCCTTAGATTCTGTGAGTGGGGTGATGGCCGTAGCTTCTGTGGGACCTTTAGTAGCTAATGAAACAGCTTCTTCCGGGATGTTGACGATACACATGAAAACATCATAATGTCGTGGCAGCAATCCCTTCTCAAATATATATTTTAAAGAATATGAAAATAATATAATTGATGCAAACGAGATCATCATACTTAAAGTTTTAAAGGGAAACAACTGAGCCTTTTCTGTTTCGTCGTAAAATGGATATTCAATAAGAGCTGGGATTTTAAGACTAGGTTCTCCACCTAAAATCCTGATTAGAAGTCCTATCACAAACCCAGCCAGAGATCCATAGGTGTTCGTTCCCGATAGATACACGACCGATACTAGCTGGGGAAACAAAATGACGTAGACGAGATCAGAACACAAGAACCAAAGATCGTAGATGGAATCCACGGTGATAGCCATTGCAGTTGCCATGCCACCAACTCCAAAAATTCCAAATCTCATGACCCAAATAATCTCCTTTTCAGATGCCTGAAAAAAAGAAAAGATTGTTTCATTTATTTCATTGGATGAATTATTCTTTATTTGTAGCTTTTATTTCATTTTTACATGTCTTTATCTTATTAAACTTATCAAAATTGGAATCTAAAATATGATTTTCAATAGCGAGGCCAACCTGGAAGTTGTAAAACTGTCATGACACTATTACTTTTACAATTCTTAGGTTTTATGCGTGTGTGTGTGTTTTATGTTGTTGTGTGGTTTGTTTCCTTATGATGATTTTTTGTCTACCGGTTTTGTTTTTGTCTTTGTATTTACAGTTTTATGATGTTGATTACCCCTTTGGTACACCTTTGCTTCTTTTAAAGTGTTAAATTATGTTTTACTTTAAACTGCTTTTTAATTGACGCATTTCTATTAAGCTTTAGAGATTTTGTGTCAGCAGATATACACAACAAAGTGGCCTTTTCAATTTTTCTGATAAAAAAATGCACAAGCTTAATAATAGTAAATTTTTGTCGCCATATCTGTTGAAAGTATTCTGAAATGCAAAAAATTAAGACTGCTAAAATTAAACGCACCTTTTTGGAAACAAATCATAAAATTTGAAACTCGTATAAAATTGGACCATAAAGTGTCTCTCTCTTTTTACTTTATCAATGACTATGAATAACAAATTACCCTTTGTCTAAAAACACATTTATATATATTTCTGGCAAACATGGAGCTGGCAGACAGTATAGAGGAGTCCGCTGAAGACATAACGGCAGCCGAAACAGCTCCTAGACCAAAGAACGAGACCCAGGCAGGACAAAGGAACTGGAGAACTAACGGAAGGATCAGCTTGATTTCCTCCTTTTCAAACTTCCCACTGTGACCTTCTACTCTAACATAATCAGTCATGTTCCAATCTGAAATGAAAAGTGAAGATGAAGATTTAAAGTATATATTAATTACACATATTCCATAAACTAAGAAATAGAGCTGAAGTACAATGTATAATAAAGGTGCAAGCTGGGTTCTAATATTGTTAAACTTAAAATCAATAGTAGATTTACATGTACTAGTAGCTGTTTATATTTTCATAATTTTAAACAAAAAATGGTTCAAAAATGCCAAATGTCTGAAAACTTTTTTGTGAACTAGCCAAAACTTTTTCAATTATATAAATTGTTGAAAAGGAATTTTTGTTTATGACTAGAAAGACCTAAAATAAGTTCAAAGAAACATGAACCCATTCTAGGAATAGTTTTAACAAACAAGAATCTAGTGAGATTTTTATCACATTCTACGGTTTTGCTGATTTCCTACTAAAATAAACACATGTGTATAAGTTTGTCATTCTTCAAGTTTTGATTTTAATTCCTTTAACATTAACTTTCTATCAGTTGCTTGTGACACTCCCTGAAATATTTTTTACCCTGCCCCTGAATAGACCTTACTTGTTTCAGCTGCTATTGCTCCAATGATAACTGCAGGCAGTGCCATAACAACACATCCAACTGCAGCCACGTATGATAGAAATTGGGCATTACGGGCAGTCTTAGCTGAGAGCACTCTTTGAAAATATACCTGAAATATACGTGTTTATATGAAAAACATTTCTTAGATGTTAGGAATGATCAGAATTAGTTAAGACAAAGGATGGAAATCAGTCTTTGGGATATCGTGACATTTCAAATACATTTTCTTGTTTCTAAAAACTAAAAATAAAAACAATATTGTCTTGTAAGATTACTAACCAGATTTAGGCAAATGTAAAATGTCAAATAGTTAACAAAGATTCTTTGAAAGTCTCAATAATTTTTAACTATGGGTGTTTTATTACAGTCAAAATCAAAAATGCTTTTGCAGATAAGTAAAGGAGATGTAACCTAATCATCAATGCCACTACAAGTGCAACTATTTGGTCATTTCAGCCTTGCAAATTCCCTTAAAATTTTGAATTACAAGGCACTGGGAAATGCACAAATATATCATACAAGTACATAGTAATTGAAAAGGAAGACATACCAGTAAGGGAATTGTAGTTTAAAAGGTTTACTCAGTTGCCACTTTTAAATGGATTTTAACCTTAATTTTTTTTCGATGTAATATAATATAGCAAATTATGACCACAAATATATAATGTTATTTAATATGTCTACAAATGATTACAATTTACAAACTACATCTTACAATTTTTCTTTCTTCAGCAACTGATTCGTTTACAGATCATTAGTATGGTATATTTCTACCAATTGTTACAGAAAATCAATAATAAAAATTTGATTTCTATTTACGCTATTACCTGCCAAGGAATTCCCCCAAATATTAACAGGAGATAGCTGTCTATATAAGTTCCTGTAGATTTAACATCAATTTCCTTAATCCATAATGCGCTGGCATTTGTAGCTATACTGCTGGTGGCTTCATGTGTCATGGCAAAGGGTATGGTTAACCACTGGAAAGAGAAAAGGTATCATGCACTTTATAAAAGCTAGAATACAGACAAAGTCAGGGAGGATCTTGTTAGCAAAAAATATGAGTTTTTCCAAAATTATTTGTTGGATTTTCATGAAATTTTTATATGAGATTCCTCAAATGGTATTTAAAAAAATACTATGTAAAATTTAAAGCTGACACAAGCTCACAAAATATATACCCCATGTTTCCTAAAATAATCTTTTCCTAAAAAAAAAATCCAATTTCATAAGGTGCACATTTAATTCGTTTCACTAAGACTGTTAGAAAGTTTCATGAAAATCAATCAAGTGGTTTAGGGAGAATTGTGGATAAGATATGAACATATGGATAGACAAATCAGCATGATTCTTATGTACCACCTATACTTCATTTTCAAGGGGTGGTGTCAGTGGCAGATTTAGAGGGGGCGAGGGGGTGTATGCTCCCCTTTAATTGAGAAATTAAAATTTTTTCTGTATAAAATTGACCAAACAACTTAAATTTTCATCAAAATCTGACATTTTTAGCAATTATGCCCCCCCTTTCACGGACCTCTGGATCCGCCCCTGGGGGTTAACAATGAAACATTACTAAACTCTCCAATATTGAAGCTGTCTACCAGACAGAACTGATAACACTAGAGGCTCCCAGGAGCCTGAATCGCTCACCTGATCTCTTATGCCAAAGTTTGAATAAATTTCACAAACTTTCAAGTATACAAAGTTGCAAAACAATCCTTTCAGTGGTTTCAGAGAAGATTTTTGGAAATCAGTTTAAACTAATAGAAATAAAGAAGGAATGTGTCCATGGGACACGGATGCCCCCGCTAGGCCCCAAACAGGAAGTAGATGTCAGATAAACATGGAAGTCGCTAAGGACATACAGTTTGTCATACTGAACCATCCTACCAAGTTTCAAATCATTCTCATGTATGGTTCCTGAGAAAATCTTGACGGAAATTTTCAAGTCATGTTCACATATTTTCCAATCGGCCTAAGTCCCAAACAGGAAGTAGATGTCCAACAGGTCTCAAAATCACTTAGGACGTACTGTTTATCATACTGAACCAACCTACCAAGTTTCAAGTCATTCTCATGTACAGTTGCTGAGAAAAGCTTGACGGAAATTTTCATAGTCATGTTCACATATTTTCACATGGCCTAAGTCCCAAACAGGAAGTAGATGTCCGACAGGTCTCAAAATCGCTTAGGACGTACTGTTTGTCATACTGAACCATCCTACCAAGTTTCAAGTCATTCTCATGTACGGTTGCTGAGAAAAGCTTGACGGAAATTTTCATAGTCATGTTCACATATTTTCACATGGCCTAAGTCCCAAACAGGAAGTAGATGTCCGACAGGTCTCAAAATCGCTTAGGACGTACTGTTTGTCATACTGATCCATCCTACCAAGTTTCAAGTCATTCTCATGTACGGTTGCTGAGAAAAGCTTGACGGAAATTTTCATAGTCATGTTCACATATTTTCACATGGCCTAAGTCCCAAACAGGAAGTAGATGTCCGACAGGTCTCAAAATCGCTTAGGACGTACTGTTTGTCATACTGATCCATCCTACCAAGTTTCAAGTCATTCTCATGTACGGTTGCTGAGAAAAGCTTGACGGAAATTCGTACGGACGTACGTACGGACGGACATGAGTAAAACTTAATGCCCCCCGACATGTCGTCGCGGAAGTAGATGTCCGACAGGTCTCAAAATCGCTTAGGACGTACTGTTTGTCATACTGATCCATCCTACCAAGTTTCAAGTCATTCTCATGTACGGTTGCTGAGAAAAGCTTGACGGAAATTCGTACGGACGGACGTACGGGACGTACGGACGTACGTACGGACGGACATGAGTAAAACTTAATGCCCCCCGACATGTCGTCGCGGGGGCATAAAAACAGTTAAAGGGCAATAACTCCTGTAAGGACCTTTTGATGCTGAACAAGCATATTTGCTTCAGATTTTCTCTATTTCTTATACTTTTCGAGATATAAGCCAAAAACAATGGTCTGACACCTTGTTCTATTTTTAGCAATGGCGGCCATGTTGGTTGGTCGACATGTATATAATTCACAAACATGGTAGAGGACATCCTAAGGATCAAGTGTACCAAGTTTCAAAGCAATCCCTTCAGTGGTTTCAGAGAAGAAATTTTTTGAAAATCAGTGTAAATTAATGGAAAAAAACAGTTAAAGGGGAACAACTCTTCAATGGCTGATCTGACAATTTTGACTCTGAATTCAATGTTGTAGATCTGAATGAGCTTAACAATTCTGCAATGCTTACTTTTCCTCTAGCTCTAATGGTTTTCAAGATATTGTCCAAAAACTTCAATAATGGTCAATTTTGACGATTAAAGGGAAATTACTCCTATAAGGAGTTGTTTCACAATTTTGACTCAATGGAGAGATTTGTAGAGCTTTTGATGCTGAACATGAAAAGTTGCTTCCGATTTTCTCTATCTCTTATATTTTTCGAGTTATAAGCCAAAAACAATGGTCTGACCCCCTTGTTCTATTATTAGCAACGGCGGCCATGTTGGTTGGTCGACATGTATATAATTCACAAACTTGGTAGAGGACATCCTGAAGATCATGTAATTACCAAGTATCAATGCAATCCTTTCAGTGGTTTTAGAGAAGATTTTTGAAAATCAGTGTAAATTAATGGAAAAAACAGTTAAAGGGGAATAACTCTTAAACGGCTGATCTGACAATTTAGACCCTGATTCATTTTTAGTAGATCTCAATGAGCTTAACAATTCTGCAATGCTAACTTTTCCTCTAGCTCTAACGGTTTTCAAAATATAGTCCAATAACTGCAAAAATGGTCAATTTTGATGATTAAAGGGCATTAACTGCTATAAAGAGTCGTTTCACAACTTCGACTCAATGAAGAGTTTCGTAGAGCTTTTGATGCTGAATAAGGAAGGTTGCTTCGGATTTTCTCTATCTCTTATACTTTTCGAGTTATAAGCCAAAAACAATGGTCTGACCCCCCTGTTCTATTATTAGCAACGGCGGCCATGTTGGTTGGTCGACATGTATATAATTCACAAACTTGGTAGAGGACATCCTAAAGATCATGTAATTACCAAGTATCAATGCAATCCCTTCAGTGGTTTTAGAGAAGATTTTTGAAAATCAGTGTAAATTAATGGGAAAAAAACAGTTAAAGGGGAATAACTCTTAAACGGCTGATCTTACAATTTAGACCCTGAATTCATTTTTGTAGATCTCAATGAGCTTAACAATTCTGCAATGCTAACTTTTCCTCTAGCTCTAACGGTTTTCAAAATATAGTCCAATAACTGCAAAAATGGTCAATTTTGATGATTAAAGGGCATTAACTCCTATAAGGAGTTGTTTCACAACTTCGACTCAATGGAGAGTTTTGTAGAGCTTTTGATGCTGAAAAAGGAAGGTTGCTTCGGATTTTCTCTATCTCTTATACTTTTTGAGTTATAAGCCAAAAACAATGGTCTGACCCCCCTGTTCTATTTTTAGCAATGGCTGCCATGTTGGTTGGTCGACATGTATATTATTCACAAACTTGGTAGAGGACATCCTAAAGATCATGTATACCAAGTATCAATGCAATCCCTTCAGTGGTTTCAGAGAAGAAATTCTTTGAAGAAAAGTTAACGGACGACGAACGACGGATGACAGACGGACGACTAATGATGACAATAGCTCACATGACCCTTCGGGTCAGGTGAGCTAATAATCGGTAGTAAGGCGACAATTACTGGCTCAGAAATCTCAAAGAAACAAAATCACAAATCAAAGAGATTGTTTAAACAACAGTATAAAAACATATTTCTGGAAATACATTAGTTCCACTTGAATCATGCTTACAATACAGTAATACCATATTTATATTAATACCATAAAAGCAAGAGGGTGTAATAGGCAGTAAGTGAGTATAAAAGCTTTAAGGGCCTATTATTACTAGAAAGAGTTAAAGGTACATCATCACTTGATTAAAGAGATCATGACGGGGACAATGTATATTAAGTGAAGATTGGAGCTAAAAGAGTCACAAATTGACGTAAATAATCAAATATCAAAGATAGTCTATAGACACTGTGCTGTCTTAGAAAGGGTGGTGTTCTTTTATAATTGGCTTTGATTATTTTCATTAAATTATATGTATACTGTACTATAATAGACATCTAATATTTTTAGCTGCATTAACAAAATGAATGATATAAAAAACAACATAACAAAAAAGCTGTGCAACAAATTTTTAAATTAATCCTTTCAGCAGAATCTGAGAAATCGTTTACTAAAATGTTCTTTTGACCCTTAAAATTATCAAAGTTGGCAGACCTGGAAATTAAGTGTAGGCATTTTAAAACTTGTCATGCTGATAGAGTTATAATACCAACTTTGAAAGTAGTCAGACATATCCACCAACAGACAAATGCAAAATGGGATTGCAATATAGCCCATCTTGTTTGATAAGTGCATAATTTCAAGAAATTTTACAAGACCAATATTAGAGAACACAATTTTAGTTTAGAATTTTGACAACCTAACACTAGAAATATAATGTCTAATTCAATCAAGAAATTGCACTTGCATCATGCTTTACAGAATCTTACTCATTCCCTGCAATTTAAAGTATGGTAGAAATCAATTAAAACGAGCAAAATGATGTGACAAAGTTGTACATAGTGCATGGCAAATATGAAACCATACTGTAGCATAAAGCTGGTTAGAGAGTGACAGAAAATCAATTTTATTGGTTTTAAATAACGTCAGCACATAGATAAACTGTCAGATATCTGAGAAAACTTTAAATGGGATGTTTTGTATAATTCAATATTAAGACACTGTATTTGAAATTTAAAATCAAACTGAAAGACAGTATATCTAGCTACATGTAGACGATAATGGGATGGGGAATAAGCGTACGTGAAACATGTGTTTTCACATGTGTATTTTTGATGCCTTTACTTTAGGGGGTTACTTGCGAATCAAAATTGTTTTGAGGGTTTTTTTTACAAAAGAATTTAGCCTTTAATGAGGGGACTTCTGTATCTTTGATGAATCATTTTCTATTGACATATGATAAAAAATTTGTAATATTATGCACAAGTACATCTGGTCTACTTCTTGATAATGATAAATGAAGATTTTCAGAAAATTTCTTAGTTCAAAGGGCCATAACCCCAACAAAAATTTGTGGATAAAAAATTTCTGGTTACATGCTCAACTAAATGTGGTGTACTTCTAGCATACCAAGTTTTGCTAAATTCTGTTCAGCAATTTCTAGAGAGGAGCTGCATCATAGACAGACTGACTACAGACAAATTAAAGCATTGTTCCTCAGTAACATTGTTATGTTGGAGAATAATTTGGAATACAGAGAAACGACATTAATTGTTGAGAAATATTGAATCTTAAAAATAATCTTCATAAATAAATATTCAGTATTATACTTCTAAATTCTATACCAGTGGCCGATCAAGAATTTTTGAAAGGGGGGGGGTTCCACATACTGGGTTCTGTGGCCCAAAGGGAGGGTTCCAGATCAATTTTGCTGAAATCTACACAAAAATTTTAAAATTTCAGAGGAAAGGGGGAGTTCCAACCCCCGAAACCCCCCCTCTGGATCCGCCACTTTATACATTAATTAATCATATCCGTACCAATCCAATGAATATACAGAAAAGCTGAACAACATCTGTATAAGCTACTGAGTAGAGTCCACCAAACAATGTATAAAAGACAGCTATACAAGCTGATATCACTATTGAGGAATTCGTATCTAAATCTATGATAACAGACAATGTAGCACCTGAAATATACAAAAAGCAAATCAAACGATATCAATATGACTTGTGTGTAGGCAACTGAGAATTAACCCCCTCAAAACAATGATAAGTCTAAAGGCAAACAAAAAAGCATCTAAAATCAAAGTACCGTTGGTACCATGTACTTGGAAGTCACATTTGAACGATGGCAAGCGTTTTGATTTTGACAGAAGAAGGCAATTACTGAATTCAAATTATATCTTTATTTATGTATGAACCACGCTTTCTTACAACGATATGAAACCGATATAACTACATGTATTTTCCGGTAACTTTTATCTGAGAAAATCATAAGTTTAATTATCTCAGCTTTTATAAAAAACATTAATGGTTTTAATTTCTATAATTTGTATATTCCCGCTAAAATATATTTCCCCATCGCACAGGTGACTAAGGTCACGTGATACACAAAGGAAATGTAGTTTTAAAAAGGTTATGAAAAATATCGAAAATGCTGTATCATCATTTAGAATTAAATATAAAAACACATCAGGTAATCTGTAGGGGCTATAAAAATATAGATTAGAAAGCTTGTTTACCAAAAAGAATAAACACACTTCTACCGGAGAGTGAATGTACAATAGGATAAATTGTACATCGGTCTCAGGAAAAACAAGACGCGGATGATTTTCCGCAATCATTACTATACTTTGGAAGTCCTTGACTTCCAAGTAAAAATTAGTATTATATGCTTATACATGTATAGAAAGCTTTATTGTGATTCCCAGAGATGAAATCATGTAATACTTAACCATTCACTGGGTAAACTGGTAACCATTGAATGGCATGGTAAGGGTGCCAACTTGTGAGATTTTCAATGTGACATTTTAAGTTTTTGCTGTTTTTGTGTACCCTATCAAGAACAGTTATCAACCTAATTTGTGAGTGACCCAGATCCTCTTTCCCTTAAAAATTAAGGTCACCCTCTGGAAAGTCACACTAGTGAAATCCTTTTTCAAGGAAAGAAGAATCTGGGTCACACATTAACTAGGGTAATAATTGTATAAGGCATATAAAATGCTTAAGGGATATAACTCTTGTAATAAACTAGATGGAGCCTTCCCCGGAAGGCATATGTCGCCTGCGTATCTATGTTTATTCGCCAAACAGGAAGTAGTTATTTTTCAGGCATAAAACCGCTTTACACCTTATAATACTATGCGATAAAGCTACATACCAAATATCAAGAGGCTGTGGCATGTAATTGTTTGGAAAACTGCGACGAAAATTTGGCATCTATATCCATTATATATAAAACAGTAAGTATTCATAAAACAGGAAGTAGTTATTTTTCGAGCATAAAATCGCTTTACACTTTTTAGTACTATGCCATGAAGCTACATACCAAATATCAAGAGGCTGTGGCATGTAGTTGCCTGGAAAACTGTGACGAAAATTTTGCATCTATGTCCATTTCATATAAAACGTTAAGTATTCGTCAAACAGGAAGTAGGTATTTTTCCGGCATAAAATCGCTTTACACTTTATAGTACTATGCCATGAAGCTACATACCAAATATCAAGAGGCTGTGGCATGTGGTTGCCTGGAAAACTGTGACGAAAATTTTGCATCTATGTCCATTATATATAAAACGTTAAGTATTCGTCAAACAGGAAGTAGTTATTTTTCCTGCATAAAATCGCATTACACCTTATAGTACTATGCGATGAAGCTACATACCAAATATCAAGAGGCTGTGGCATGTAGTTGCCTGGAAAAGTGCGACGGAAATTTTTGAGACGCCGCAGGACGCAGGACGAAGGACGACGCAGGACGACGACGGATAGTGCCAAAGTAACCCCTATATGTCGCTTCTGCAACACGTTGCAGGCGACATAAAAATCATTTTAAATGGTAACCTTTATTCACATAAACCTGTCAAGTGTCACGCAACTAGCGTGAGACTCACACATCTAGTCTGCAATTTGGCAGCAAATTTCTTTGATCTTTAAATTTTTTCCCTTGATCTTTTTATTTTTTGTCGAATCTCACGCATGCAGCTCACAAAAATTTGACAGCCCTGTTAACCCAATGCACAGACTAGAAGACTAATTCTATGATTAAACCTACCTAGAGCACCTAATATAGCTGCAGACCAGAAAACTTCTCCTAGCAATGCTGGTATATACAGTAAGCCTCCCATCCTCTCTCCATACTTAATTTGAAATGGATCAAGCATGGTCACATAACCCTGGGCTCTCATTCGTTTGGCAAAAAATATTCCACCTGTAACAAAGGGTAAAGATTTTCATGAAAGACATTTCATTCATAGTAAAGTGGTGGATATAGAGGGGGGTTAGGGTGTTTCAGGCATTTCCAATGCAAAATTTATTATTTTTGTGAAGATTTTTAGCAAAAAGGTCTGAAATCCCCCTTATTTTTCCCTCAGTTGACTTGTGGGTGAAAAACCCTTGTAAATATGAAATACATGTATAGGCTTAAATTCCTTTGTTTTGAAGAACTAACTACAAAAGTAAAGCTTTTAAAGGGCTGTAATTTTTCTATATACATGTATAATGCTTTCAGTGTTACGGTCAATGCTGTGTCAAGCATATATGATTCATATCAGTCTTTTTCCAATATTATTCAACATGTTCATAAAATAAAGTAAAGTTTTATATTTTTAGACAAACGTGAAAAAAAGCTAGGAATACTGTGAGTAAGCTCAAAAAGGATATATACCCCTTATTCACAATCAACTATTAAAATGGAAATTCAGTCAAACCTGTATATAAAGGGCAGCTATGGGACAACACAATCATGCCTTTTATAAGCAGGTGCCCTTTATATAAAGGTTCATTTTGGTTGTATTGTTCATAAAAGGGATGATTTAAGGTGCCCATTATAGGCAGTGATTTTCTATATACAGGTGCCCTTTAAGGCAGGTTTGACTGTAAACTAATGTCCAATTATCTCCCTCGAAAGATATCTAAGAAGAATGAAATTTCAATCTCCATATGATGTATCCTTCCTGTAAAGTTTTATCAACATCTTTCGAGCAGTTTATGAGGATTTGTGCTGACTAAATATGTGGACAGACAGACAGACAGATAGGGTGATTTCTATATACCCTTTTATAAATCTTTTCATACAAATGTGATGGCGGATTCAAAAGGGGGGGTTAGGAGGTGAGAACATATCCTTTCCTCTGAAAGTTTTATTTCTGTATAATTTTCAGCAAAACTGGTCTAGAACCCCCAACCCCCTTTTTCGTCCATAGTCTACTGTATGTTGACCCCTCCTTTTTTTTCTGGCTCTGCATCTGATTTTAGTGCCCATTATAAATAACAACCACATACAGAAAATTATCCAAATTTTATTTGGACAACAGATCTAAAAGACAATCTCTTGTTATAAATATAATAAAAATCAAGTAATCCAATAAAAAATAGCCTTAATGTTACGATAATACTAATCATTTCCTTTTTATTAAACATTAAACAGTTAATTATTAGGCTGACTGATTTTTCTTTGACATGCTATTTTTCATTTCATTACTCAAGTGAGGTTGCCATCAATATCCAGCTAATTTAAAATTGAAATCAATTTCAATGCAGAAAATGAAATATTTCCACCAATCAATAAAACTTTAAATGTGAGCATATTTTGATTAAATCGTGATGTTCTTCAACAATATTTTAACATTCAAGTTTCATAGGTTATTAATCTTAAAACAATTTCCTGATAATATGCACAACTACACATTGTGTCACTTGATACATACATGTACCAAGTTTCATTAAATTCTGCTAAGAAATTCAGTAAAGCTAAGTAGAATTCAAGTTTCATAGGTTATTATTCTTAAAACAATTTCCTGATAATATGCACAACTACATATTGTGTCAATTGATCCATACATGTACCAAGTTTCATTAAATTCTGCTAAGAAGTTCAGTAAAGCTAAGTAGAATAACAGACTGTTGGACATGAGGCCAAAAAAAAAAGTAGGTGAGTTTACTGTCACCCTACCCTACCTAATTTTTACCCCCCTACCCTAAAGTTTTTTTGAGCATTTTCCATTAAGCACTATTAAAGTCACAAAGCTGCCCCCATAGATTCAAGGTAAAAAAAATTATAAAAAAAAAATAATTTCCTACCTACCGACCCTAATTTTTTTCAGCATGTGACAGTAAACACACATACTTTTTTGTTTGGCCTGACAAAAATTACCATCTGTTACAGGTGGAGACATTATAAGTTTTGTAAAAAAAAAAAATTGTACAGATGAAATTAAGAATTTTAACTATTGGTATGTTTGACCTTACTGGAAATTTACTTCTTAGAAATAAAGTTTCTATCTGTATGAAATATTCTGGTACTATATATTTTATTAAATAATGGTGAAAAGTGTCTGAACCAAATCTTTTGGACTATTAAGTTTGGCTGGTTTAATCAGGTGGTGATTGTTTGACAAGGGTTTAAAAAATCTGTCAAAATTAAAATTGGGGTATTTCATTAAACGGGAAGTCGTAAAGCCACATACCCGAAAATCAAATCCACCTGTATGAGACCCTATGCTGATGCTGCTTACCAAACATGAAGGGGATATAGTTTGTTGTTGCTGAGAAACCTGTTATTAAATTTAGTTCCCCACACACCCACCTAGCATTCACCATAATATAACCCTGATTTTTACTCTGTGAAATCTGGCCAAAAATGTAAAGAAAGGTAAAGAAGGTACCTGGTACTTAAAACCAGTTCAATTTTGATAGACTTTTGGTTAATGCAGGTTTTACTCGTAAAGGTAATCTTATCCTTTTAATCTTACCAAAGATAAGACTTGCGGCATAACCAAAAGGGGCCTGGCACCATACAAATCCATAGCTATATATAACTTCTGCTGTTCCATTGATAAACCCACCTCCTACCCATGTAGCTAAAATAAACAAAAATTAAAAATAAAACATTAACTTATATTATCAAAATCAAAATAGACATATGTCTTATAAAGTACATGCATTTGAAAAAAAAAACATGTCAGAATGAAGATGCTTATTCAAATTTCTTTTGAATCTTTGGATTGAATAACCAAAGCAATTGCTTGTTGCTCATGATTTTTTTATTAACCTCACAAGTACATGTAGTAATATTGGACAAATACCATTCACCAGTATTATATAGGTCTTTAAAAAATGCATGAAGAACTGAATCAGGATATCTTTAGAGAGAATCAACTATTAAAATAAAAAAAAGGTGCACCTGAGTGCAGATGCACAAGAAAATAGAATTTTATGACAAACTGTGGATTTTTCGGGTTTTCCCAAATATTTTGTGGTGAAACTGCCAACTACTTAAACCATGAAAAACTGGTTCACCACAAAAAACTTTAACCAAAATACATCAAATTCTAGCAGATATTAAATTTTTAAAAATTTCAATTGTTATTGAAAAGTGAGTTGGCTGCTTAAGAAATAATCAGAATGCAGACACTACTTATTAATTCTCGAATAGCACAATGCCATGCTGCCGGAAAAATCAAAATCAGACAAATAATTTGCAATCTTGAAAAGGTCAAACCTCCTACAAGACTGTGAAATGATGAAAATTATACATTTGATTCATGTTCCTAAAGATGGAAGGTCAAAAAAGGAATGGCTGTAAAATATTGATAACAGAAAATGGGCTCAATTTTATGTTCATAATAGCAATATGTGGATCATGAAGGATGCATTATGTTTCTTAGATAAAAGTTTCAATATAGCCGTATAGTGGATCGATTCAATAGTTTTTTAAGACGCAAAATGTAGAAGATAAATAAATCTGTATAAAACTGTTGAGTTTGATAGATGATGTTGTTTACTTCATTTTTGTTCTTGTTGAATAAAAGTGAGTGGAGTTTAAGTTGTATTTCTTGTATATTTTTGCTTTTATTCTCGAGTCATAATATATAAAGTATGTCTCTGAGTTTTATGCAACTCTTTTTGAATGAAGATAAGTTAGGTTCCATTTATGCAGTGTGTATTTGCCTAAGTTTTACTAATTGCTATTAAACTTTTCATTGCCATTGTGAGTGACAGATTGCTCAAAATATGTGTCTTGCCAACAAAGTGGAAAAGGGGGGATACTGTAAACAGTATGTCCCAAAAGTACGTTTAAGCAACATAAAAATTAGAAATTAATTATGCAACTTTTACCTGTCATAGTAAAAGTTCCCACAAGTAAACCTATATTCCTTCCAGCCAGCATGACATCCTCACTTTCTAAACTTGTTGGGTCTTCTGCTGACTTCTTTTTCTTTCTTGCCGCCCAAAATCCCACCAACAGAATAAGAATGTAGAACAATATCACAGAGATAAGTCCAGCTATGTTGATAGTCATTTTTCCTTGGTTCTTTTTTTATCTGAAAACCAAAAAAAAAAATGTTATAAATTTATGTTAACTCAAATCCTAATACAATTGGGATAAAATTGTAGCACAGAGCGCAGGGACTTGCTCCCCTCTAACAATATTTTGTTAGAGTCAATGTGCGGTACAAAAAAAAACACAAGGGAGATACTTCTTTCACCACCACCCTTTTCTTCTGTTCAATTTTCTTTTATTATATCATTATGATTAATCATTTCACAGATGACTTCCCTTTGGATCACAGCCTCAAAATCTGGCTTTGTACAGGCATATTTGCAAAATCTCCAAGTTTTTGTCAATACACCCATCATAGATCCTTTTGTCCTTTTTTCTATTATGGTAAGGGCCAAAACCCCAAATGCATTACCAACCTTCCTTAAGTGCTAACAAACATCATAGAAAGATCTTAAAACAATTGCTAAACATTATTCAAGTTTTCCCACAGACCAAATGTCCCCAAAAGATGACAACATCAACGATATCGCCATAAACATTATACGATCTCAAAATTTGCTGTTGTACAAAAATCTGATTACGTATACAGTTTCATATAATTTTAATCAGTATTCCAATTGGAAAATAGTACATGTACCAATATGTGCAAAATACAACTGTAAGACCTTATTAAATAATAATTCTAATTACGATTTTAAAATTTCATATACATATCACAACACTGCAAATGTAGTCTCAAATCTGCACTATAGAACAAAAATGTTTGTCTGTTAATAAAAAATAATGAGATCAACTTATCATAAACCAACAAGCAAACATAAATAACACAAACATTCTAGAAATATTATAAATAATATTTGTTTTTGTCTCAAACACAATTCCTTCCATTCTCCTAAAAATTCTAAGTTCAAAGTGCCATAACTCCAACAAAATATTAAGGTTAAAATTATTTTTCTAAAGTGCAAAACAACTTATTGTTTACTTGTTTTCATACAAAGTTTCATTAAATTCTGTTGTTTTAGGCTAGCAATATTCTATGAGAATGAGGATTTTCTAGGAAGTTCCACAAAATATTGAGAATCAAATTCCCAGATAGAACTACTCTGTATATATATCATATGATTGCTATGTACTTAGTTTCATAAAATTCTGTCAAGAAGTTTCAGACAAGTTAGTTTAGGAGATTAACTTTGTGATGGACAAATGGACAGGACAAAAACAATGTCTCCACACATAATTTTTAATTCAAGCATTATTGTATCATTGCTTGATTTGCATTTTTTTACTTAAGAAAAAATATCAAAGGAATTAAAATTAATTTCTGAATGAATTACACTTTCATCCCAGACTAAACACAGGACAAATCACTATGTCTACATAAGTCTAATGAAGTCTAAACTACACGATGTATAAATTTCCTTCTATTTGACATGCTTTGTAACTCTTTATCGGAATTAAGTATTGAACGGGTCTTTTTTCGTAAGGGAATAGAAATCGTCTCCATAACTCAGTGCAATTCCTGCGTAGGTATTGCATTACTGTAAGATCAATACAGGAGGCAAAAACGGTTCGTCAAACTCATTATCTAGCTTATAGAACTAGAATCAATTTACTGGTTTAACGCTGTGTAAAGCCAGTTATTTTCTCAATATTTCACTTAAATAAGGAAACTCTTACTTTAAATGAGATATTTTTTTTATTTATAGATTTTCAATGTGTAAAGCCAGTTATTTTCTCAATATTTCACTTAAATAAGGAAACTCTTACTTTAAATGAGATATTTTTTTATTTATAGATTTTCAATCTGTCATTTTTCCATGAACCATCCTCAAATTGCTATAGTTAGCGAAAGTTTATAAATGTCCACAAAAGGAAAATTCAATAAATGAGAAAAATAAACAATACTTTATTAGGAAGATGCTGTGAAGCCTTGATCAAATATTCTCAAGTAGCCTAATGGAAGATCAATCAAATTAACCAAGGAAAATGTGTTTGTAGAATTAGCTAACGATCATCATCAATAATGACAAAATTTACTATTACTGTTAAGATTTATTCAACTTAAAATCTGCAATTTTTCTTCTTTTTAATGCACAAAATAAACTGTTATATCATCTGCGATGCTGCATGTATCATCATATCTATATTTTACATAAAAACAAGTGTGGCCACTAAAAGTATGTCTCGCCTGCCGGCAGCATCACTAAAATCAACTACCTAAGCTTTCATTTCTTGATATAAACACAAAAAGTGTCTGTATACCTAATAACAGACGCCTAGTTATTATACTATTCAAGCAATCCATTGTCCACACAAGTATTACAAAGTTTTCTGTCTGAAAAAAAGACCTAAGTTCACAGAGTCACTGGAGCGTAAAAATGGGGTCATGGTCACATGGCATGGTGACAGTTGCCTTGTCCATAACTGCAAGTGTCTGTGTACCCAATATCAGATGCCTAGCTATTATAACTTTCCAGCAATTCATCGTCCACAAAAGTCTTACAAAAAAGTTTTTCGACCTAAAAAGACCTAAGTTCACAGAGTCACTAGAGCGTGAAAATGGGGTCAGGGTCACGCAGCATGGTAACAGTTGCGTATACCATAACCTAAACTGTCTGTATACCTAATATCAGATGCCTAGCTAATATACTTTTCCAGCAATTCATCGTCCACAAAAGTCTTATAAAAAAGTTTACGACCTGAAAAAAGACCTAAGTTCACAGAGTCACTGGAGCGTGAAAATTGGGTCAGTGTCACACAACATGGTGACAGTTGCATAGACCATGACCTGAACTGTCTGTATACCAAATATCAGATGCCTAGTTAATATACTTTTCCAGCAATTCATTGTCCACAAAAATCTTACAAAAAAGTTTTCGGCCTGAAAAAAGACCTAAGTTCACAGAGTCACTGGACTGTGAAAATGGGGTCAGGGTCACACGGCATGGTGACAGTTGCGTAGACCATAACCTGAACTGTCTGTATACCAAATATCAGATGCCTAGCTATTATACTTTTCAAGCAATTCATTGTCCACAAAAGTCTTACAAAAAAGTTTACGACACCATCGCCGCCGCCGCCGGAAAGTAATACCTATATCTCGCCTTCTGCAACCATTCGTCGCAGGCGAGACAATAAGGTGATCACCATGTAACCCCCCAAAATCAAATCAGAAATTAAAAATGGAAGCTAAAAAGTAAAAGTTTTTGGGTGTAAAGGGCAATAACTCTTTGAAAGAATAATTTGATTTGTTCAAATGAAATTAAATGTATGAGGGTGGTAATTTAGGGTTCTTTTTGTGCTACGTTTTTGACGTTTTTATTTTACCTGTTTTCATGATTTTGATTTTTATTTCTCGTGTTTTCGTGTTTGGGAGGTTGTACGTGCTCCGTGTGTTTTGAAATTTTTATTACCTGTGCTTTGTTTTCTCCCTTTTTGAGGCATGTGATTTCGTGTTTTCGATTATCTGAATATATTTTTCTCGTGTTTCGTGTTTGGTGATTTTTATTACTCGTGATTTGTTTTCGGCGTTTTTGAAGCACATGTTTTCGTGTTGGGATCCCCCCTTTACCACCCCCATGTATGTGTATTAAATCTACAATTACTATAATCCCACTTCATGCATTCTAACTTTGTATGATGTAAAAAATCATATTGTATTATCAAAAGTTAACAAATATAGTTATATGTACTTCAAATATTAGTGACACATTTTTTTTACATAGAAAAATAGATGGCAATTTTGTAAACCTTACTGTTTTTCTTCTAGTTTTTATTCACGTGTTTTTATTTTTCCCGCCGCCAATAAAAAAAGTGTCACAACATATCTTTATGTACTTGATCTTACACTGGCTCACCCCCCTTTTTGATATTATAAGTGCACATGTACTTAAATTCTCTTCTCAATCACTTAGACCACTTAGGAAATGATGACTTTGTATTTCCTAATTTGCTGAGACAGCTAAAGAAGATTAGGAAAAGCTTATAGACTCTAAAAAACAATTATAGGAGTTCATTTCTATATTAAGAAACTGGTGATGTA
The DNA here is from genome assembly GCA_963971305.1 of Arcuatula senhousia. Lineage (NCBI taxonomy): Eukaryota > Metazoa > Mollusca > Bivalvia > Mytilida > Mytilidae > Arcuatula > Arcuatula senhousia. The sequence continues at coordinate 35,984,298 of OZ020307.1, read as the reverse complement.
TCAAACAAGACTGGTCAAACTGTCTTGACAAAAAAAAAAAATAGTCAATGCAATGATTCTGTAATAGCCAGACTTTTTTTTAAATAAAATACCGTATAGCAGGTTATTTTCACTTATTTTTGCAGGTCAACCCAAACCGCGAAAATAAATCCCGCGAAAATATCAATCTTATGCAAATCATGTATAAACACATTCACAAACCGTGAAAATAAAACCCGCACAATTTTTTCACATACCCCTATAATGAAACATTTATTTAGTGATTTTTTGGGGTTTTGATTTTTTTTTTAACTTCATTATATACTACCTCTTAGTGGCAAAGTTACATACAATATATCTTTGCTTTGACATAAAGAAATAGTTATGTACCTTAGGGTAACATTGTACATGTATTCCCTTTATCAGTAAACTTCAAATTTCAGGAAAAGTAAAAGAATTTTATACAAATATTTAGATTCTGATAACCTAACATTTTTAATAGTTTTTTTTCTGAATATAGCCTTTAACTGCAAAATTCCAAATCTCTGAGCAAACCAAACTTTATTTTAAAAATCTGCATGTCCATCTATGGATGGGTCACACGGGTCCGCCTCATCCATAGAATGGTGACATCGATGTGGTCCATCCATGGATGGGTCACAAGGATGTGGTCCATCCATGGATGGGTTACATAGAGGTGCCTTATATGAAAATTATATATCAGTCACGTTGGTGTGTCTCCTTCATGGACTGGTCATTAAGGTGTGCCTCATCACAGAGTGTAAATGTGTATATTGTTATTTGCAATCTAGATATTGAAGGAATACTTGTGTTTGTACAAATTTCTATGACAACAGCACTGTGATCTGTGAAAATCCAAAAGTATCATTTTCCAAAGTTTTTAATAAACTCCAGATTTAGATAATTCTTTGTTATGAGTCCATTGATTTGTGTTCCAGTAAAAGCTTTGGGATACAGTCAATACCTTAAACTGTCTATGGACATTGAGAAAGCAAAATTGTATGAATCCTGACTCCAACCAAACAAAACCAAATTGTATGAATCCTGACTCGAACCAAACAAAACCAAATTGTAGGAATCACGACTCCAACCAAACAAAACCAAATTGTAGGAATCCTGACTCGAACCAAACAAAACAAAATTGTAGGAATCACGACTCCAACCAAACAAAACCAAATTGTAGGAATCCTGACTCGAACCAAACAAAACAAAATTGTAGGAATCACGACTCCAACCAAACAAAACCAAATTGTATGATGGACATTGAAAAAACAAAATATAGGAAGCCTGACTCAGACTCAGACAATTGATATCCAGAAAATAAAGTTATTGGAAACAGACAGCTAGTTACATTTCTTTTAACTTATAAAAATAACAGGAGAATCCAGCTGATGCCGTTCCATACTTCTCAGTAATGGACAATATATGTAGGAATTGGCTAGCACAATAGGACTATAGAGAATGAGTGTCAACAACACAAATAGAAATCTTGGAAAAAAAGTTTCTTCTTACAAAGACAACTACATGTAAGAAAGCCTAAAAGAAGCAAAGAGGCACCAATGGGGCATTCATGTGTAAAAAGTCTGAAAGGACAACGACAAAACCGGTAAACAACAGGAAGAAACACATAACACAAAATCAACCGAAGGGAAATCAACAACGGGAACTCAAGTTGTGACAAGAGTGAACTCAGGTTCTTTCAAGAACTTTCAAGAAAATTTTCTTATACATGTACCATGCATACAGGAGCAAATCCAGGGTTAAGTATTTATTCTATCCAAATGGCATAATTAACAAAAATGCCAAACTTGCAATGAAAATTCAGTTTATTTGTTTACCTTGAACAAAAAATAATATGCAAAGGGTAAAAAACTTTTCAGTTTGCCCTCTTCTGAATATGTCACTGTTATAGAAGTATTGACAGTAAGACTTCTGTTGTTTGTCACTTCTACTCATAACAAAAGATTTTATTACCGTAACGAAACATAAGACTCCATGAATAACTATATTTGCTATTAAAGTCACTTCTCTTCTACTTTTTCTTATATTTTTCATTTTTTATACATTGCATGTTGGAAAACAAAAGTTTAATAAGTGACAATCCGTGATCTTGTCTATTCAATCATCAAGTATCACTTAAGATTGAATAACTCCATGCAAGGGAGCTATATTCATCAATTCATGTCAAATGTACGAGTCCCCCGAGAAAAATCCAGTTAAATTACCTCACTTTTACTTTATTAGGATGGATGTATTGTCTTGCAAAGCTACAGTGTCAGATAGCACATAAAAATCTCAATGGATAAGATATAACATATTTATTCCATTACTTTGTTGATTTTTTAGGAATTTTTATATAAGATCGCTCTAAATAGATAATAAAACAGACGTTTTCATATAATTTTTTATCTTTATGGATTAAAAACAGCATTTTTTAATGATACAAATATTGAATTTTTATTCCATTTATCATGTTTATATTTTCTGGTAATTTTCAAACTTTAAAATCAAGTTTTTAAACAATGAACAAGTTATAATGAAAATACAATGAAGTTGGAATAGATTAAGCTATAAAAGTAAAACAAAAATCTAAAATATCACTTTGATTTTTCTTTCTTTCCTTTTCTTAAAAAAAACCCAAAATCTTTATCTAATAAATTGTTAACAATCTGTATAAATGAAAATTAAATGATTTAGCATTAAACAATTCTATAACAAATTAATCTTTTAATCTAACAAGAAAATCATACAGTTTCCTTCTTAATCAATAGATATAAACTAATCCTACCTTCACTTCATAGACAAACTACAATAAACCGCAAAACCACTTCTTAATATCAACGCTGAGCGTGTCAATCCCCCAAAATTTCTTTACACGTTACGTCCAAATCCCGTAAATCTCTCGTTCTCAATCAATGAAGATTTCCAATGTATTGATCCCCTTTCCCCATTTTGGAAATGACAAAAGTGGCATTTATTGATCAGGGTACCTCATTAAAGCAAAGATATCATGTTTTTAGTACAATCCACATTAATAGGGGGGTCCGACTCTTTGATTTTCGTTGTAATCTGTTTTTTTTCTCTGGGGTCTTAACTGTCAGCTTTTTTAATCTATTCCCTTTGTAATTTTGTTTTTCTTTTAAAGTTTTATCTGTTATTTTTTATGATTTCTTTCCTGTTAATATTCAATAATTGTTCTAATTACAATGTTTAGCAAGATTGATTTTTGTAGCTCTGAAGAAACCATAACTTTCACTGTCTTGTTACAAATTGATTAAATTTCTGTAGATGTTTGAAATATTATTTTTTCTACAAAATATGTGTAGGTTGCACGATGATTTTTCAAAGTAAATAGAAGAAATTTAATTTCAACATTTTTTTCCTTTTCAGTTAAATTTTGTTTAATCTTTTACACCTTTAAATTAAAGGTTGCGAAGGGGAATTAAAGATATTTTTTTCATATCACAAACTAAACACTTAAACTAAACACTTAAAGGGCTTTGTTAAATATGCTTTATTTTTAATATGCAAAACTCTATTGCAATTTCAAGCAAATTTACTTTCAATTGATTATTGTGCTTTCAAGCTACAGAAATAGTTAATAAGTTGTGCAAATTGATGCATATGTATAATCATAAAAATCAAAATTATTGTTACATAAAGATAAGGCATCTACCTTTCTTATCATGTTCAATACTACTTCACAATCATGCCCAATATAACACATAAAGTTTCATCAAAATTAAAAAATCACTTTGTAAAAGCTTCATGGACTTGCAGTGGGAGTGAAACAGAATAACCAAATCACATTACATGTAAAAATGAAAATTAAACAATAGTTTCAGTTCCCTTTCCCAAAGGCTTGATTTATATGGTCAAAGGGATGTAACTCTTACAAAAAAAGTTGCCTGAATTTTGGACATGATTATATAAGAATTTTCCTTAAATTTGTTGGGAATTGTAGCATAAGTGTCCATGAAAAAGCTTGATGGACAAATTATTATATCACCTGCTAAGAAAGTGGGCAATAATATATTACAGCTAACTAACCATGCATTATGTTATTTGGTAGCTTTAATTTTTGCGGCATTTGTGATGTAGGGTATGTACAAAACAAATTGCATTGGTCATTTTCATGGTGTGTGGATACTTTGTACATGTATTCTGTAAGATGGATATTTATATTTATATATATTTATATTAATATGGGGATTTGATATTTTTAAAATATCAACCAACCTGCTTGAATTACCAACTGTATGGTTAATCATGTTAGGGGTTAACAAAAGTTAAAATTCCAGTTCTCTCTAGATTCAAGAACTACAGGACCTCTCATGAAGAAAATCAGAAATTAATTGTGGGTGAGTACAAATTGTTTTTTTCAGCCATTTACAGTTAAGACAATGAAATGGGACATAAATTGGTTCTTAAGGAATAAGAGTCTGACATTATTTTTAATGGTGACCATTTATTTTCCTGATATAGATTTTTCTCCTTAATAATCACAAAGTTAGTATTACGGATTGATCAAGAATTTTATGACTGACTTGAGCCTAATCACTCATACAGAAACGACCATGTTAATATACTAAGGACCTAATGAGGCTATTTCCTTTTATCTCACTGAACTTGTTACTGTGCTAGGTTTTTCAATATCCAAAATAAATATTGGTATAATTAGCTTTGCTATAAATATATAAATGAATATTATGGAATGCTCATTTGTGTTATACAGGAATTCTAAATTAAAATTCGGAAATCACACACCTCAGGCTTCTGATCCATCTGAGACTAGATAATTATAAAATAATAATCCAAAGGGACATAATTCATTTTTGAAAAAAAAAGAATTTTCCAAACTCTGTAGCTTTACCTAATGACAATGTCCTTCATAATTAAACAAAATGGAACATAAATAAGCATTAAATAAATATTAAGAAATGAATATATGAATTAATCTTATTCAATTCTGCAATGCATGGCTGTTGACTTCAAATGGAAAGATTTTTTTCTAAAATAAAAACTGAATGGGGGAAGAATTTTTTAGATTGAATTCTGTAGTTTTCATTACCTTCATAGTGAAAAATCTTTAGCATTTATTAAGCCATTATAAAAAAATATCCTAAATTCTTACTTCCTCCTGTCCCGATTTTTTCAGCCGCCTCAGAAAATTTATTTGGATATTTTGTTAAATTTTGGCTAATTTTCTTTAAAATGGCAGAATTTTTTATCAAAATGGATAAAAAATAAAATTAGCCCTTCAAGAAATTTGGATGAGAATCTAGGAATTATTTTATTAGGGCCTTAGCATAAACACTGAGAAATGAAATAAAAACTAGCAAAAAAACAATGAAAACTTACCTGTAAATTTGCTAAGAAAACCTAAAGAAACCTCTGTTAAATTTTCAAAAATTTGACATTTTAATGATAAATTTATAATTATATAAACCCACATAAAAAAATATCTATGATTCATATTATTTTTTTTTAATTTAAAGATTTAATAATCAATGTATTGCAGCATACATAAACTGTAACATTATTTAAGTAACAGTACACCAATAATTTAATTTTGCAAAACCTGCTATTAATCTAACAGATGGTTTATTTTTGTGGAAATCAATTTTCATGGTTTCCCCTAAAAGCCATTCTGTTGGATTTTTAATATTTTGGTTTGCACATATGTTGCTTAAAAGAATCAGTAGTTAATTGACTCTTGTTATTTTTGTGGCCCACACAAACCACAAAAATTGGCACTCTGTGCATTATAATAAAACAATGGTAAATCTGGCATTTGCAGGGGGAACTTGATACCATTGATTTAAAATTAATAGAAAATAACTAGATATGAAATAATTGTATGTAACACAACCTAGATAAATTAAATTTAAAAATCCACAACAGAAACAGCTGCTGGCCCTCTTGCAATTAAAGCTCAGATCATAAATATAAAGCACAGGATTCAAAACAAATTAAAAATGAAAGAAAATCTGTCAAAGTCAAGAATGGCCGGATTTCGTTAAACAGGAAGTAGGTGAGCAAAAGACCTGAAATTGTATCCCACATTTTATAACCCGGATTTTTCAGTGAAAAACTGATCCCCAAATGTTGAAGACTGCTGGCTGTTCACAATTGTGATTTTCAAAATTGCCGTTAATGTTGGTTGTGTCGCGTACACTTATTCCACATCTCTTTATCGTCTATTGGTCATAAAAACAACTATTAAACTAGAGGCTCCCAGGAGCCTGAATCGCTCACCTGATCTCTGATGCTAAAGCTTCTTACCTAGTGTGCAACATGGTCTACATGTACTTGGTAAGTATTAAACATAAAAGAAACTAGCTAGGATAGAAAACACTTTTAAGATCAAGAATACAAAGTTACATAGCCTTCCATTTGAAAAAAAAACCAAAGAAGTTAAAATTGATTGAAAACACTTAAAAGGATGATCTGACAATTTTGACCCCGAAATCATTTTTGTAGATCTTACTGAGCTGAACAATTATGCAATGCTAACTATTCCTCTAACTCTTATGGCTTTTCAGATATATAAAGTCCAAAAACTGTGAAAATGGTAAATTTTGACGATTAAGGGGAAATAACTCCTATATGGATTCGTCCCACAACTTTGACTCAATGAAGAGTTTTGTAGAGCTTTTGATGCTGAAGAAGAAAGGTTGCTTCGGATTTTCTCTATCTCTTATACTTTTTCAGCTTTAAGCTAAAAACTATGGTCTGACCCCCCTGTTCTATTTTTAGTAACGGGAGCCATTTTGGTGGGTCGACATTCACAAATTTCACAAACTTGGTAGAGGACATCCTAAAGATCAAGTGTACAAAGTTTCAAAGCAATCCCACCAGTGGTTTCAGAGGAGATTTTTAAAAATCAGTTAAAATTGATAGAAAAATCAGTTGAAGGGGGATAACTCTTAAATGGTTGTTCTGACAATTTTGATCCTGAGATCATTTGTGTAGATCTAAATGAGCTGAACGATTTTGCAATGCTAATTTTTCCTCTAGCACTTACAGTTTTCAAGATAAAGTCCAAAAACTTTGAAAATGGTCAATTTTGACGATTAAGGGGAATTAACTCCTATAAAAAGTCATCCCACAACTTTGACTCAATGGAGAGTTTTGAAGAGCTTTTGATGTTAAAGGAGGGTGGTTGCTTCAGATTTTCTCTATCTCTTATACTTTTTGAGCTATAAGCTAAAAACTATGGTCTGACCCCCCTGTTCTATTCTTAGAAACAGCGGCCATGTTGGTTGGTTGATGTTCACAAATTTCACAAACTTGGTAGAGGACATCCTAAAGATCAAGTGTACAAAGTTTCAAAGCAATCCCACCAGTGGTTTCAGAGGAGATTTTTAAAAATCAGTTAAAATTGATAGAAAAATCAGTTGAAGGGGGATAACTCTTAAATGGTTGTTCTGACAATTTTGACCCTGAAATCCTTTTTGTAGATCTCAATGAGCTGAACAATTTTGCAATGCTAACTTTTCTTCTAGCACTAATACAGATTTTAAGATAAAGTCCAAAAACTGAAAATAGTCAATTTTGACGATTAAGGGGAAATAACTCCTATAAGGAGTCGTCCTTCAACTTTGACTCAATGGAGAGTTTTGAAGAGCTTTTGATGTTAAAGGAGGGTGGTTGCTTCAGATTTTCTCTATCCCTTTTACTTTTTGAGCTATAAGCTAAAAACTATGGTCTGACCCCCCTGTTCTTTTTTTAGTAACAACCGCCATGTTGATTGGTCGACGTTCACAAATTTCACAAACTTGGTAGAGGACATCCTAAAGATCAAGTGTACAAAGTTTCAAAACAATCCCATCAGTAGTTTCAGAGAAGAAGAGGTTTGAAGAAAAGTTAACAGACGGACGGACGGACGATGGACCCTTAACGATGACAATAGCTCACATGACCTTTGGGTCAGGTGAGCTAAAAAAGAGAACAAGAAGTTACATAATAAAGCTTTGAAAAGGCAAAGGCCTGCATTAAAAACAGGCACATACATTACTAGTAATATGCATACAATTTGGTGGGCTTAAACTAGTTTCAAGGGCAGAACCTCCCCCGTTTAATAGTCTTCTTCCATTGAAGAAATATTAGACTTTGTACTTCCATGCTCCCTCAGAGCTCCCCCTAAAAAAATGCACATTAAAATTTTCAAAAAAGTTTGTTTCAGCCAGAGAGAACCTATAAGAATGAAGAGAACATAACAAGCATAAACAAGACAAAAAGATTCTTTTTTTACATTTGACATGCAAGCATGCAATACAATAAAACAGAGAATACCAATTGTTAAGATTCAACTTTAACCTACCTTTATGTTTTGTCTTTTAGGTCTGTTCAAAATTCCCACCTCTCCTATATATGATAAATTCTTGAAAACAAAATCTTCCATGATCCATTTCATCTCCTGTCCAAAATTACAGAACAATTCCACAGCTGACAACCCAGAATCCTTAACCATGCTAACCAGATCCATGCCTTAATGTAGAACTCAGATGTGGAAAGTTTGTATTTCAGGACAGCTGAACGTATAAGTACTTAAAGAATCCTACAATTGAAAGTTATTCAATATTTTATTATATAAAATTTGTATTATTATTTATTGCATGCATTATTATGACAAATATAATCATAATTTCACATAATTGGTGTCAAAACAAACTGCTGACATTTACATTTGCATACAATGTATGTACATGTATAAAGTTATTTCAAGTGCAAATGAACCCATATTTTATAAAACTGATTTTCTACTGTGAAAGTTGAAGAAACACACATAAAAACTTTTCATATAGAAATGAGATATTGAGCAATTGCCTTGGTGGATCCAAGGGGTTCAGTGAAAGAACAATTATCATTCCAGGATTTTTTTGTTATGAAAAATCATATTTGCAAGCAGTATGGGTTTGCAGACTTGATCCTACATTGCTTGCAACCATTCAGTTTGCTCCAGCTAATGAAGTTTATGTATCACAATTGATTCGTTATTCCAGAGCTTGTGGGGCTTACATTGTTATCCTTGGCAGAGCATCATGTCCGACACAAAAATTGCTAACACAAGGCTATAATGACTATATTGCCTAATGGTTGTTGTCTTCGCTCAACCAATTTTACAGACAATGGGATTTCTATCTCTCAGATGAGTGCAGTTGTTGCTTTGTCATAGGGTTTTGTTTTGTCTTCTTTTATCGTGTTTGACACGCTGTATTGACCATTGGCAGCGCAACGGGTGTGCAATAGCAAGCAGGAACTGCCTCAGAAGCACTTAAGTTCACTCTTGTTACGACTTGAGTTCATGTTTTTGATTGCTGTTTCTTCGTGCTGCTCTCGTTTGTGTATGCTGGATTTCTCTTTTAAACCCAAATAGGGATGCATGCCCCATTAGTACGTCTACTTCTTTCTAAACCATGGAAAAAATATTCCGATATTACAAGAAAAAAATAGGGCATCTAATAGGACATTAAATGATACCCTGCCACGATATTCATCAATAGTTTAATATATTTGTATACTATACTGTATATACCAGTACTATACATCTATATAGAGACAGAAAAGAAATGAGCTATCTTTCTTAGACCAGAAATTTCATCATTTTCAAATTTGGAAAATTTACAAAGTGGCAAATGAAATCTTCAATAACGTTATTTGGATCATCCTAAAAATTGAACTTGACCTGTATTTTATTGTACTCAACAGCTGTGCAAAATATCATTGAAATCCCTTGACATGTTTTTAAGTTATCATCTGGAAACCTTTAGGGGACAGAAGGACAGATGCACACATGGACGGACCATTGGATGGATGGACAGACACCGCAAGAGACTGAGGGTATAACATAATACAGTCAGGGGCATTACTTAAATCAGTGATTTTTAAATCACTTATTCAAGTAGCATTTCAAAATGCTAAAGATATGTCCAAAAATTTAAATTTACAAAAGAACAGTTTAAGAAAATTTATATTAATTAATGAATATTGAAAAAAGATTTAGTAAGCTTCTTTAAAATTACAAAGTTATAGATTTTGCTGCCACCTGTTATCAGCATTTCCCCAAAATATGTGATTTTCTGATAAAAGAAAGACCAAATGTACAGTAGCGTAGCTTCAATTGAGGCAATGAGGCAAATGCCTCACTAAATGAAAATTTAAAAAAAATAAAAATGTGAGAAAAAAAGAGGGAGAGAGAGAGAGACACACACACGAAAAATAATCAATGCGGGTTGGCGAACATTGCAGTTTACCGGAGAATCTCACGTATCCCTGACTGTCGTCCTTAGTATTAAAATATATATAATTGGATATAAGCGTAAGAAAAGTTTGAAACGCGGGGAAAACCCAGAGTTTGAAAAAAAGCCAACTGAAGTTAACTATAATGTTCAGGGGTACAATAGGTAGTAACCCCAAAAAAAACAATGTACTCATTAATTGCAGTCACACTTGAAAATCTCCGTCAGAGTCCGAGGCCGAAACTACTGAATCGACGGGGGAAGCCAGTGCCACTGAAGGTAAATTTCATGTTTTGGCTGACGGATATCGTTAGAACAGGGTCTTATCCTGTATTTATAAAACAAAAATGAAAAAAGCAAAGGATGGGTTGCGATATGACCCTTTTTCAGCCTACCGCGAAAGTCAAAAATAAAATTAAATAAATTCTATCAAAAAATGTCTTATTGAAAGGTTAATATTTTTATTTTTTGAAAATAAACGTCTGTAGTTTAAAAGCTTTTTTATCTTTTTAGTAAATGGTGCTTGAAATGAACCACCGCAAATGATTTAACATTGTGCCTATGGGAAAGTGGGGCAAAAGAGTGATGTATACATATCCTTCCCGAAAGTATAGCCTTGCACGTGGAACCAGCGCCATATTTTATTCAAAACTTTGTATTACTAAAACACATTTTTTGTGAAAGTTTTAAGCTGGTTCCGCATGCAAGACATACTGAAAATTTGAAAAGACAATATTTTTTTAACTTGTTGTCAGTAGTTCAAAAATGTGCGAAATCTCTCTGTTTTCTTCGTTTTTCTTCAGATTAGCGGTCATCTCAAATTCAAAATTGTTGTTAAAAGTGCTGTATACATATATGATAAACCTTTTTATAGAATTGTAAACACTGGCTTCAAGTATATTAGCACAAAATTTCAATTTATTGAAGCCCTACCTTGAAATTTTCTTTAAATCAAGATGAAATTTTCATACAAAATTGGTCAATTTTGAACATGATTTTCCAAGCTATGTTCGTGCAAAAGTATTTAGAAGTAGTCTTTTACAACAGTACAATAATTTTGTTACAAAATAAGGTATAAAGTAGCAGGCTATGAAATACTTTTATTTTTCGCCTATAGATGGGCAAAATAGGGCTTTATCGCAACCCATCCTTTCCCGTCTTCCCATTGAAATTATTCCCCTCTTTTCGGTTGTTGACCCGTAACACGTTTTTGTAACTCTTTTCTCATAAATTCTTAGAAAATGTGGTGTCTGTCTGTCCGTCCAAAACCGCAATTTCGTGTGAACAATAAAACTAAAAAAAACTATATGAAGTAGGGATCGCCTTCGTCGGTTTGTCTGTCTGTCCGTCCAGGTAAACACTAAAACTAACATAAATTATATGAAGTACGGACTGCCTTGTCGGTTTGTCTTCCTGTCCGTCCAGGACCACAATTTCGTGTGAACACTAAAACTAAAAATTCAATACCATTAATTTGAAGATTGACACAGCCAATTTTACACTTCCGTTAAGTACATATACATGTATAAACTTAGATTTTTCACAAACGGGAACATTCCGACTTTGTCCGCATAGAGTTTGTTATTTTTATCTCCCATACGGCCAATAGGGTAAAATTTCGCTTACAGTTTTACAGTGGTCTGAAATTGACTGAGTAGAGTTCTTCTATGTCTCGTTTGTTTTCTTGTTGTCTCTGTCCCAGGTTCACTCCTCAGATTAATTATTACCCAAATGTCCATGTAATTTTTCGACTTTTGCTCACGATGCCAGTATGGTCCGTCCCATGCGAAAGGTCGTTTTCGGCAATGAGACGACTTAAACACTGAAGCCGTTCCATCATGAAAGACGACAGGCTCGCAGGTCTAGCCTGCTTATACATACACTGGGATATTTCCATTTCCAAACGAGAACGTTTTAAAGAAAAACGTAGACTGGGGCCTCTTCAATTTTAAATGTCACACTTCTGTTTAATACATGGTTACAAAGTTTGAAAGTCAAGCAAATATTACATCTAAATAAAGTGAATATATTAGCATTCTCCTGATTTTGTCCGTCTGTTTGTCAACACAAACACAAAAGTTAGAAAAGAAGTGCAGAGCTGAAATTTTACACGGTCATTCACTCACGGTCATTTGAAGATTTGTATGGTCAACTTTTATGCAAGTCCATTGAAATATTGCAATAAAAATTAAAAAAATTGCCAAGCGGATCACATAAATACCATTTTTTTTACCTCATCATTTTTTTAAATTTAAGCCAGGAAAACGCGTCTCTGGCGTTCTAATAGAAAAAAAAATTTCTGGAGGGGGCAAACCCCCCCAGACCCCCCCAAAAAAAATTTCGCCTCGCTTCGCTCGGCGAATTGCCTCACTAAATATAACAGGCAAGCTACGCCCCTGAATGTAACATCCCATTACTTCACTTTCTGAATTTTCCCAGCTGTGGCAATAATTTTCCCATTAACTTCAATATCTTAGGTTTCTGATTATGTGATTAATTACCCATGTTCGCGATCAAAATCTTCATGTTCACGATGCCTGAAGATAGCAGGGGTTACCTAACAAAACGTTACTTAAAAAGGTGATTTTTTAAAGGTAAAAATTAATAGGATACTTAAACAAGTTATTTGGAGGGTAATTATCCAAAATTCAGTTCAGGGTCATGTCCTGCCATGACTGGATATTCCATTATCTAGACAGGGGTGTTCTATCTTTAATTATACAATAAGACTCAGACTTCTCTCCAGAACATTTAAAATGAAGGGCATTATGATAAAATCACTGTTACAAGTAGTTCATTTGTAATACTCAAACAAGTGATTTTAAAAGAGAGGTAACTCTAGCTTTGAAAGGAAAATAACTTAATAATACTTAAACAAGTGATTAAAAAATCACTGATTTAAGTAAGGCCCCTGACTGTAATACCTCGCCACTTCATGTGGCAGGGTATAATAAAAATAATAAGGGAAAGGCAATTTGTAGGAAGTTAATTATTATTTTTTCTGATTTTATACATGCATTGCCATTTTTTATTGACTTTGTTTGGTAGTCATTTAAGTGTCCAGATAAAACATTTATTTTTTTAAATTATCTTGATTGTGTTTACAGGATAATAATATTTACATACATGTAGCAAAAGGTATCAAAATTTCTCTAGTTTGTATGGTTGTTTGAAAATTTAGTAAATTGACTAAAAGTTGTCCAATTTTAATCTATCTCGGAAGGTGGATTGCTAAGACCTGTGGCTTTATTAATTACAATTTTTGAAACAATCATTTTTGTAGATGATTCAGGAATGCAATTGATATACTGGTATACCAGTACTGTGATCGCCAAGTACAGGAGATCCTCTGAATTTACAAATTAGCAAGGAGACGTTATTATTTTGGATTTATCATGGAGACCAATTTCTTTAATTAATGTCTCAGGTTCACTTGATGCTAAACACCATCAGTGCAAATGAACAGATCAGGATCCAACTTTTTGCTTAATCGATTTAGCTGTTCATCTCTTATGATAAAATACCTGTCTGCATATTAGATAGATACCAAAAAAACTCTTGTTAAATCCAAGGAATTAGATTAAGACTATACAATTCCTTGTTAAACCATAAGCCTTTTAAAAAAATCGTCTCATTTTAGCATATCAAATCAAATCAAATATATTTATTTCCAAATTAAAGGGCCCATTTAGAGCATAACACAAAGAAACAGTAAAAACAGCACATTACAGAGTAATTTAGACATGTAATTGATGAGAATAAAAAACGACTGAGGAAAGGGTCATTATCAAAGGGAAATACTAGACTGGTCCTTCTATATGATGTAAACCAGCAAATGACGTCCTTTTCGTTTCATTCCCCGGACAAAAACTTCCTCCATTACTTTTTGACCACGCGGTTGAAAACGTTTCTAACACGAATACATTCACGATCCCAGTGAAGCGATTTTGCCGAGGGAATAACCATGGTATTTATGTCATAAAATCATTACATCACAAAACTTAACAATTTAGAAATTTACAGCATCCCTTGTGCCGTGGATAGATGAAATTAAAATATGAAAAGCTTTGTTTGTTTACAAATTTAATTTTTTGACCTATATGTATTGCTCTGATTAGAATAATAATAGAAAAGTCTGAGCATTTTTTTTCTAAATCCACTAGTCCTAACCTTAAAATTTATAGTTGTGTCTTTACATTATTTTCCACAAGTAAACAAATAAATGCTGAATTTCATGAAAAGTGTCGAGCTAGTATCTCAAGGCACATTATCCTGCTGTGTGTACAGTTTTGAAATGCTACATGTATTCTCTGTAGTTTGTGGTCAAAACTTTTTTTAGCCACTACCCTGAACCAGGGACACTTTAAAATTATTTAATGTTCCTGTCTGTACTATGAACATGATGAAATTTAATTGATTATAAAATGTTCCTGTTTGCAATCAAATATTTGCAAATTTTCAGTCACTCGTCTTTCCTTAGGAATTTTTACGAGCTGTACAAAAAAATTAAAATGTGAAGTACTTGTACTTGCATATAAAAAGCAACATCTAGATTGAAACTCTTACTTTCATTCTGTTGATGAACATGATAAAAAATACTGAAAATGTCTAGAGGGCAACAAAGGATGAGTGGCAGTAAGACCCATTTTTGGCCCAAGATTTACCATGAAACTATATAAAACTGAGAAAACAAATGTCTTATGTTGCTGAAACATTGAACAAATATAGGGCTTAAGGAAAATAATATCCTTAATCTAGTTTGTTACACATGTCAGATAAATGTACTCAGTTGGTGTAATCTATGAAAAAATTTCACAATGCTGTAAATAATCATTTTAAATCCACTATTATTTTACTTGTACTTTTTCAGGCTGATGAAGTAAATCCTAAAGCTTATCCTCTTGCTGACCCCAACCTGACTCAGAAGATCTTAGATCTGGTCCAGAAAGCAGCTAGTTGTAAAGAGTTGAAGAAAGGAGCCAATGAGGGTAGGTTAACATTGACCATGTTGTGGATGTTTTAAATTATCATTGATATTGTAGGTTTTATGTTGCGTAAACTTCTTCCACATCTCATTATTGTCTATTTTAACAACGAAAAGAAAACTTGACTCTTAAGTGGCATACAACTCTTACACTCTTAGATCAAAGACAAAATCAGTATACACACCAAAGACAACCAAAGGCAATACATGCTCTCTCAATCTCCAGTCTTATGACAGCAATGTTCTCTACTCTTAAGATTGCTGCACTTGTTTTAATCAATAAAAGCACTCGGGTACTAGCAATTAAACCATGTACATGTATAATAATGGATAGAAAAGATAATCAGTACATGTTTAGTAATGGAAAGAAAAAAAAATCACTAACTTTTGAACTTGTTTCAATAGCATGAGTATGTAATTGTACAGAATCTGACTATAGATGACATTTCTTCTTATAGATTTCATATATAAAGTTTCTGTTGAAAAGGACATAGAGTAGACCCTTAACATAAAATAGTATTAAAGGAAATATTAATATATCATTTCTTGATCTTACATCAACGGAACTAGCTATGCTATTCATTGTGACATAAGAGGAGTTTAATACCTTTCTTTTTCCATTCCAGCAACTAAGACCCTTAACAGAGGTATAGCTGAGTTCATTGTTATGGCAGCTGATGCTGAGCCATTGGAGATCTTACTTCATCTGCCATTGTTATGTGAAGACAAGGTATAATGAGACTTCTTTTGAAAAGTCTGTACAAGGTCGTGGAGAACAATCATTGCAAATCCAGAGGGGGACCCAGAGAACCCTACCCTCCCCTGTTGAATAAAAAAATCTTGGATGAATCATTGAAGCATGATCTAAGTGGGTTCCCTTTTTTGAAAATTCTGGATCTGCCACTGACGATCACATTGTCTGTTTTGCAACTCAAACCTTATACTACAGGTAGATCTTCTACTACCAAAATTTAATGACTGACTGATTTTATACAAAACAAATGAAATTTCGGTGATGGGGTGTTAAACTCAGTGGTTTGTAGCATTGTCATGTGCCTCAATACATCAAATGCGCATGTAAATTTAATTTATGTCCATGTGATTATCGGTTTAATTTGCTCCATCAATAGAACTAGAGCTTCAACTGTATTAATTTAAAATGCAATTATTTTGATAATCTACTGCCACAGACATAAAAAACCATTATTTTTAAAGAAAATATTTCTTCAACAGAATTTTAGGAAGCATGTTCAGAAAAAATATTGTAGAATTTTTTCTTGAAAGAAGAAAAAAGGATACTAGAATCTTATGTTGGCTGAAATTCATTTTTCTTTTCAGAATGTACCCTATGTGTTCGTCAGATCTAAACAAGGTATGTATTTATATTAAGTAATAACAAACAACCTCGTACATGTTAAAACAACAAAACAAAAAGTACATGTAACTGTTTTTATTTGATCTTTATAAAATCATTTCTTCCACCTCAGGATTACTTGCTCATGCCAACACCCTGTGACAACTATATATTTTTAAGTGCAGAAAATAAATTTGAGTCTAATTAAAACAATACCTTCAAGTTCAAGCTATTAGGCAAATATGATATTTTAATGATCCTATCAACCTGCTTTAATTTTAATACTTTTATTTTGAATTCTAATCTTTTCAGCTCTAGGAAGAGCTTGTGGTGTTTCCAGACCTGTAATTTCCTGTTCAGTCACTGTCAACGAAGGATCCAACCTTCGTCCACAGATCCAAAACATTCAGCAAGCTATTGAGAAACTTCTCATATAAAGACTGGAAAAGAGATTTTCATCCACGAAAGTTTGGATATAAACTTTTTGATATACACATTGTACATCTAGTTGTTGTTTTATAGAAGTCTTTTATTCATTTTAATTTGTTACTTTGTTTCATTTCACTCATCAATTTGTACATGTATACTTCATTTTAATACAATAAAAATGTGGGAATAAAATATTGTTACAATCACTTGGTATCAATAATCTGTCCTATTTGAAGAAGAGATGGGTATTCTGCTTGATCACCTTTGTTTGTCAAAACTTTCATGATTTTCTCAGCAACTACTCATCACAGGGATTTGATATTTGGTATATGGTCCCAGTATGATGACCATCCTCTATCCAGAGTACACAAATTTTGCCAGATCTGTCGGATATCTGCTTCCTGTTTACAGACTAAGTCAATATTTAACATTCCTGTCTGTATATTGTCGAAAGTTTTCTTAGTGACCTTTCATCACAGGGACTTGATGTTTGGAATATAACTTCTATCGCATTTTAAGTACCAAAATTAGGTTTGTCAAATATCTTCTGTCTGTCTACCAACTTTTGTGAATAGGGGGAGCAGGGGTATACTGAGAGAGCAGTGGTTCACAGATTACTTGTCTTTCTCTGACACCAGTAAAGAAATTGATTTGAAATTCTTTGCATTTGTCTTTGACCAACATTGTCTTACCTAAATTTTATGACCCACCCACGAAAGAAGAGGGGCATTTAGTGTTCCGGTCTGTTTGACTGTCTGTTTTTTAGCTCACCTGGACCGAAGGTCCATGTGAGCTATTGCCATCACTTGGCGTCCGTCGTCGTCTGTCGTCGTCTGTCGTCTGTCGTCCTCTGTTAACAATTTTCAAAAATCTTCTCCTCTGAAACTACTGAACAGAATTTAATGAAACTTGGTATGAATGATCCTTAGGGTGTCCTGCACCAAACTTGTGTTTTGATTTTTTATCTGTTAAAAAACATGGCCGCTGTTACTAAAAATAGACTAGGGGGGTCAGACTACTGTTTTTGGCTTATAAATCAAAAAGTATAAGAGATAGAGGAAATCTGAGGCCACGCTACTGATTCAGCATCAAAAGCTCTACAAAAGTCTCCATTTGGTCAAAGTTGTCAGATGACCCCTTATAGGGGTTACGGCCCCTTAAAGGTGAAAAATAGCATTTTTTCATGTTTTTGGCCTACAGAATGAAAACTATTGCAGATAGAGATTAGCTGTTGCTTGCTTAAATGTTCAGCTCATTAAGCTCTACAAAAGTCGTTATAGGGTCGAAGTTGTCAGATGACTCCTTATAGGGGTTATGGCCCCTTAAAGGTGAAAAATAGCCATTTTTCATGTTTTTGGCCTACAGAATGAAAACTATTGCAGATGGAGATTAGCTGTTGCTTGCATAAATGTTCAGCTCATTTAGCTTTACAAAATTCTCCATAGGGTCGAAGTTGTCAGATGACCCCTTATAGGGGTTACGGCCCCTGAAAAATAGCGTTTTTTCATGTTTTTGGCCTACAGAATGAAAACTATTGCAGATAGAGATTAGCTGTTGCTTGCTTAAATGTTCAGCTCATTTAGCTCTACAAAATTCTCCATAGGGTCGAAGTTGTCAGATGACCCCTTATAGGGGTTACGGCCCCTGAAAAATAGCGATTTTTCATGTTTTTGGTCTACAGAATGAAAACAATTGCAGATAGAGATTAAATGTTGCTTGCATAAATGTTCAGCTCATTTAGCTTTACAAAATTCTCCATAGGGTCGAAGTTGTCAGATGACCCCTTATAGGGGTTACGGCCCCTGAAAAATAGCAATTTTTCATGTTTTTGTCCTACAGAATGAAAACTATTGCAGATAGAGATTAGCTGTTGCTTGCTTAAATGTTCAGCTCATTTAGCTCTACAAAATTCTCCATAGGGTCGAAGTTGTCAGATGACCCCTTATAGGGGTTACGGCCCCTAAAAAATAGCGATTTTTCATGTTTTTGGCCTACAGAATGAAAACTATTGCAGATAGAGATTAGCTGTTGCTTGCTTAAATGTTCAGCTCATTTAGCTCTACAAAATTCTCCATAGGGTCGAAGTTGTCAGATGACCCCTTATAGGGGTTACGGCCCCTGAAAAATAAAGATTTTTCATGTTTTTGGCCTACAGAATGAAAACTATTGCAGATAGAGATTAGCTGTTGCTTGCATAAATGTTCAGCTCATTTAGCTTTACAAAATTCTCCATAGGGTCGAAGTTGTCAGATGACCCCTTATAGGGGTTACGGCCCCTGAAAAATTGCGATTTTTCATGTTTTTGGCCTACAGAATGAAAACTATTGCAGATAGAGATTAGCTGTTGCTTGCTTTAATGTTCAGCTCATTTAGCTCTACAAAAGTCTCCATAGGGTCGAAGTTGTCAGATGACTCCTTATAGGGGTTATGGCCCCTTATAGGTGAAAAATGGTGTTTTTGGCCTATAGAATGAAAACTATTGCAGGTAGAGAAAAGCTGTTGCTTGCTTAAATGTTCAGCTCATTTAGCTCTACAAAATTATAGGGTCAACATCAAGACCAGGTGAGCGATTCAGGCTCCTGGGAGCCTCTTGTTGCTTGTCAATACCAATCAGGTTTCCCTTCAAATTAAAGTTAACTATTCCATGAAGGTAGTAAATTCATTAGTATGAAACTTTATTAATGCATACATCAGGATATGAACAAACAAACAAAAATCTTTAAATAGTATCTGTTTCATTAACTTCATGGTGAATTATTCAAAGAAAAAGGGGGTGTTTAACTTGGGTTTACCTACAGGTTTTAAGTTATTTTCATGGAATAGATGTAATATCATCATAAAACTTTATACATTGTACACATATTCATCTGCAGGGTATGAACAAACAAAAATCATCAAATTCTATCTGCCATGTTTAACCACTTTAAATTGATTTACAGAAAAGGAGGATTTTTAATCTAAGTTCACCTGCAGGTTCAAGTTACTTTTCCTTGATCATCATTAAACTTTACACACATTTGTAAAAGGATCATCATAAATTATACCACTGAGATCATTTTTACAGTTCAGTGATTGTGGAAAGACGATGTTGCAAAGTAAGGAATTATGTCTTTGGAGATTTTCTTGTTTAAATCTTTGTCTGAAATTAGTGAATGGATTTTTTTTTTAACTTAATACACTTTTATATATTGATATTTTTAGCTCACCTGGACCGAAGGTCCATGTGAGCTATTACCATCACTTGGCGTCCGTCGTCTGTCGTCGTCGTCGTCGTCGTCTGTTAACAATTTTTCAAAAATCTTCTCCTCTGAAACTATTGAACAGAATTTAATGAAACTTGGTATGAATGATCCTTAGGGTGTCCTGCACCAAACTTGTGTTTCAATTTTTGATCCGTCAAAAAACATGGCCACTGTTACTAAAAATAGACCAGGGGGGTCAGACTACTGTTTTTGGCTTGTAAATCAAAAAGTATAAGAGATAGATGAAATCTGATGCCACGCTACTGCTTCAGCATCAAAAGTTCTACAAAAGTCTCCATTTGGTCGAAGTTGTCAGATGATCCCTTATAGGAGTTACAGCCCCTTAAAGGTGAAAAATAGCGTTTTTTTCATGTTTTTGGCCTATAGAATGAAAACTATTGTAAATAGAGAAAAGCTGTTGCTTGCTTAAATGTTCAGCTCATTTAGCTCTACAAAAGTCTCCATAGCGTTGAAGTTGTCAGATGACCCCTTATAGGGGTTACAGCCCCTTAAAGGCAAAAAATAGTGTTTTTGGCCTATAGAATGAAAACTATTGCAAATAGAGAAAAGCTGTTGCTTGCTCAAATGTTCAGCTCATTTAGCTCTACAAAAGTCTCCATAAGGTCAAAAATGTCAGATGATCCCTAATAGGGGTTACAGCCCTTTAAAGGTGAAAAATAGCGTTTTTGCATGTTTTTGGCCCATAGAATGAAAACTATTGTAAATAGAGAAAAGCTGTTGCTTGTATAAATGTTCAGCTCATTTAGCTCTACAAAAGTCTCCATAGGGTCGAAGTTGTCAGATGACCCCTTATAGGGGTTACAGCCCCTTAAAGGCAAAAATTAGTGTTTTTGGCCTATAGAATGAAAACTATTGCAAATAGAGAAAAGCTGTTGCTTGCTTAAATGTTCAGCTCATTTAGCTCTACAAAAGTCTCCATTTGGTCGAAGTTGTCAGATGATCCCTTATAGGGGTTACAACCCCTTAAAGGTGAAAAATAGCGTTTTTGCATGTTTTTGGCCTATAGAATGAAAACTAATGTAAATAGAGAAAAGCTGTTGCTTGTATAAATGTTCAGCTCATTTAGCTCTACAAAAGTCTCCATAGGGTCGAAGTTGTCAGATGATCCCTTATAGGGGTTACAGCCCCTTAAAGGCAAAAATTAATGTTTTTGGCCTATAGAATGAAAACTATTGCAAATAGAGAAAAGCTGTTGCTTGCTTAAATGTTCAGCTCATTTACCTCTACAAAAGTCTCCATAAAGTCAAAGTTGTCAGATGACCTCTTATAGGGGTTACAGCCCCTTTAAGGCGAAAAATAGTGTTTTTGGCCTTTACATGTAGAATGAAATTATTGCAGATAGAGAAAAGCTATTGCTTGCTAAAATGTTCAGCTCATTAAGCTCTACAAAAGTCTTCATAGGGTCAAAGTTGTCAGATGACCCCTTATAGGGGTTACAGCCCCTTAAAGGCAAAAATAGTGTTTTTGGCTTAAAGAATGAAAACTATTGCAGATAGAGAAAAGCTGTTGCTTGCTTAAATGTTCAGCTCATTTAGCTATACAAAAGTCTTCATAGGGTTGACATCAAGACCAGGTGAGCGATTCAGGCTGCTGGGAGCCTCTTGTTATGTGAGCTATTGCCATTACTTTACGTCAGTTGTCCCTCCATCTGATAACTTTTTCAAACGTTAACTCCTCTGACACCATAAGTCCAATTGCAACCGAACTTGGTACAGTTGTAAATTGGTATATGTGCTATTCAAAACTCTCATTTGGATTTTTGATTCGTAAAAAAACATGACAGCCATGGCTAAGGTAAATTGCAAGTAACTCAAAAACTGTGACATATATCAAAATTCTTCAAAGTGTTTGGCACCTCACGATCTTCATTTTGAAGAAGATCCAACTACCCATGTAGGAGTTATTGCTCTTTTTCTGCATTTTTTACCCAAATTTTGCACTTAAAAAGCTCAATTAATATCTTGGAAATTATGAAGGATATTTGAAAAAATAAATAAATTGCATATTGTCAGGCACACAAAGATCTACAAAATATGTAACAGGATCGAAGTTGTAGGGTCATCATTTTAGGAGTTTTCCCCTTAGAATGTCAAAAATGTCCATTTTCACAACCTTTCCTATATGTATTGCAAACCGTTGAAGCTAGGGAAAAACTGTTGCGTTACAATTCTGTTGAGTTAGTTAAGCCTTACAAAAATTCAATATGATGGGAGTTTTTTTATTGACCCCTAAAAGAAGTTATGGTCCCTTAAATGTCTATTTAACCTTTTTATGCCTTATGGCTGGCAAACTGTTGAAAAAATAAAAAGCTTTTGATTGTTAAAATGTTAAGTTGATTGAACTCTACACTTTAAAGCATTAAGTTAATCGATGTTTTCAGATATTGGCAGTAAACAATCCTCATTTAAAAAGATTCAATTAAAACATTGCCGCTGTTACTTAAATCATACTTAAATACAACATAAGGTAAAATCACTAAAAATGGCTTATAACTCAGCAACTTTAACAGATGAGAAAAATCCAAACGGATTTTGGGGTCTTCAGAATCCAAAAAAAATTACAAAAGTTTCAATTCCTTCTTGGGGTTAGGGTAAAAATAGTGGGTTTTGCTCCATAGAATGAATACTTTTGCAAATAGAGAAAACCTGTTGCTTGATTAAACTTTTAGCTTATAAAGCTCTACAAATTATAGAGGTGATGGTCAAGGTCAAGGTAAAAATAGTGTTGTTTTTCATGTTTTTCCAATATACAATGAAAATATTACAGCCGTTGATAGAGAAAAGCTGTCGCTTTCTTAATTATTCAACTTATTCAACACTTAAAAGTCTTCATTAAGTTGAAGTTGTCAGATGAACCCTTATGGAAGAGATCCCCTTATGGCTCTTTGGAGCCTCTTGTTTATATTTTTCCCTGAAGCAACGAAAACTTTTTTGACACTCTGAATTGAAAATTGACAGCGCGACGGGTGTGCTTAAGCAGACAGGAACCGCTTACTCTTCCGGAGTTCACTCTCGTAACGACTAGAGTTCGCGTTGTTAGATGATCTTCAGTAGTTTTTGTGTTTTCGTGTTTTATATGTTGTCTGGTTTTTTTGTCCTGTCCTTGTTAGGGGTTACTTGTTTAGTCTCTGCCCTTTCGGAATTTGACATCCGGATGCCCCATTGCTACCTCTGCTTCTTTAGATAGAGTAAAACAATTGTGGTACTCTTTTACACTTCTCTTACAAACTTTTCAACTGTTCAATCATGCACTTTTCCGTGTAAAAGTTATGTCACACAACAGGTCCATGCTTACTAAGGAAAAACGAATGATTCACACTTCTTACGTTATATGTACAACCAACAGATATGACCTTGCATGAAATCCGCTGTCGTACAAAGATAAGACATACAAGAGATTTCAGTGCCTTATTACGTCTTTAGATATGATTTGCCTACTGCTTGTCCTGAATTTTATAGCGACTCTAAGAGCTGCCGCTGCGCCCAAACCATGTTGTATTCCACATTCTCTGACCGCTGATTTACATCAAGTCATAGGGTCCTATTCGAATAATGTACCAGCAACGGCAGAGGTAAGCATATATTTTTTGATACTCGTAGTGTGATGAGATTTTGTTTTGCCAAGTCATCGTATATGCTAACGAGTCGAGTTTGGTGCGTTGACTCAGACAGTATATCAGATAGAGTCTAATAATTTCTTTTATGGGGGTCTTTTATCAAAAACATGCATTTTTTTTGCCATAGTTGATTAGAAAATGAAACTGTGACGAAAAGCGGTTCCTCTTTTATAGTATCGTTAGTCCTTTTTTTTTGGTTATCATATTTGATTGCACATAAGCATACAGATTGCAGACACTGAAGTTCCAACTATAACATTAATTTGCTTCCAGCTCAATATGAAGGTTCAATATGATTACGATGCTAAGAAACTACGTTTTGACTTCGAAGATGGTACAACAGTTTTAGAGAACTATAATACGGTAGGTACAAGAGCAATAGAATACTAAACTTATTAGGATAAGTAAAACAACGACAGGTACTACAAAAACCCTTATCCATAGCGCACCAATAGGTTGAAGGTATTTTGGCGCACCATAACACCTGGTTTAACCCACCATTTCTTTTGAAATGCCTGTACTAAGTCAGGACCATTGCGATCTTAAATTTCTCCGGTATGTCTTCCTGTTTTGTCTTTTGTATTAGACATTTGAGATCTGTAATTTTGCTATGACCTTTATTTATACACGACGGACAATAACAACAAAACATTAGAAAAACCACTTAGAAGTAGCATTACAAGAGAAAACTACTAGTATATTACACAGTAGGAGCAGGTACACCTAATGCATGGTTAGTTACACAGCGATAGAAAACTATTACAAAAGAAGAAAACACATTAGGGACCGACCATTTAACTTGAATAGGGGTCTTGATTTTTTCCAAAAAAAAAGTTTGAACACGATTTTTCTCTAAAAATATTTTGAAAATGATTTTTCCCTAAAATATTTTGAAAATGATATTTGACGAAAAAAAATATATTGGCAGCAGAAAAAAATATTCCGAAGAAGGATTTCTGCTAAATAGAATAATGCTAATAATAACAAAAAATTCTGTCGCGATGCCTTAAGAATATAAAAATTCTGTTGCGATGCCTTAAAAAAAAATAAAAATTCTGTCGCGATGCATTCAAAAATTAAATGTGAAAAAAAATTCTGGTCAAAAGAAAAAAAACCAAGCCCCTCCTTCAAGTTAAATGGTCCGTCCCTTAAAAGAAAACTGAAACAAAGCCAGGAGATCAAATTCCAAACGTGTTTACTATCATGAATTGAACAGGCCATCAAAGGGGATGAGAAGTAACGATTTCAGTTTACTGAAAACATGTAGAGTATTAGGACCCATTCTTCCGTCTGTCCGTCAACCTCTGTAATCAGGTTTACCTATAGGTTGAAGTTTCATTTAATTCCTAAGGCGGTGTAGGGGCACCGTGGTTTTTGAACATACTCATGATCTTTTACAGAGAAAACGTTTTACAACCAAAGGCACAACGTGTACAAAGGAAGACATTGAAGCCAACACAGACATACTGCAACCATGTATACCAAGTAAATAATTTTTATTTTAGAAAATAACAAACTAAACGCTTACATCGCCTTTGACCATTTTCTGTTATTGGTTAAACATTTGGAATAAAACACCTGTGTGCCAGTAGTTTCTATTATACAAAAAAAAATTAAGGAAGACATCGGTGATGTGCTCGTAGAAACGGGATTTCTATCTCAAGATGAGTAAAGATGTTGATTTGACCGTGGAGGTTAAGATATAAATTATAATTTTGTGGTTTGACAAAGAGTGTTATTCTTAACCCCATTCAGAGATGGGGTAATCGTAATTGTAATCATTAATCAGCTGTAATTGATTACAATTTTCAAGTAATCAGAGTAATCAGTAATCAGCAAAAAATCTGATTACATCTAATTTAATTTAATCAATTACTTTCAAAAATACCCTGTAATCATGATTACATTGCAAATTGAATGACTTGAACAATCAGTAATCAATTACTTTCAAAATTGCTGTAATCATTAATTTAATTTAATCAAATATTTGTCAAAGTAATTGTAATTAAGTTAATCAATTACTTTGAAAGTAATTAATTGGACTCATCTCTGACCCAATTTGACACATACTAATTGAAATAAATCGCTGGTAACCTGACGGTTACTTAAGCAAATAGGAACTGCTTTCATACTCTTCAAGCGCACTTGAGTTGCCTCTAATTAAGATTTGAGTCCAAATTACTGATTGCGGATAAATTGTAATTGTGTTCTTTTTTTTGCTGTGCGGTTTGTGTTGGTGACTTATTTGTCTTTTGATTTTGTCTTGACGTTTTCGATTGCTTATTATAACATGTATATATACATACGTCTTTGATTCTTTCGTTCATTTTCAACAGCATTTGCAGCTTCCTTTTATTACCCCTTGTGCATCCATTAATGGACCGACTTTAACTGGTACCATTTACCAATTGCTTTTTAAGAATGATTTTTTCATGTGAAAGCATGCACATCGCAAAGTCCACTAGAAAATCAACACATTTTTTGACTCATTTCATTATTTTATAGGCAATGCCACATACAGATCAAGACACACTGTTGGCGGTGGGACTGGTTTACCCCTTGATACTTGGTTCATAGAAAATAGCCTGACGGGAAATCTAACTATTTCTGTAATGGCCGATGACTGTACTCCGGTTATGCAAGGGCTTAGTTTAAATGCAAATAATGGTTTGTATAAATATTTTTAATCAAAATTATTGCATACAGCTCAAAACATTACATGGGAAAAGTCAACAATCCAGTTGTGAATGAAGATAATTTTGCTTACACTTTTAAATACCTAGACCTTTTTTAAGATATCAAGACGTCGCCTGCTTATTCATAATTGCCGAATGTTGTTTGAAAGTGTTTGTTTGGGAACAGAATCATGTGCTATTCTGATTTTAGTCGGATTTAATTCATTTTCATGTAAAGACATAATGTGAAAGTTCACAAAATTTGCATTTATTAATCGCGAAAATTAGTTTCCAGCCAATAATTTAGAACGTTCTCTTCTTCATATAATTTCAACTTGACTAAAACATGTTTCCATTCTATTGCAGTTACATCCCAGACAACCACATTTTATGAGAATGTCGTGTTTCAAGCCATAGATGGAACGACCTTCACGGAGCCACATCCTTGTAATGGCCACTAGGCCCGATTTGTTTTTATCAAATAAACTAAATATTCTATCATTGCTTAGAAATACATTTTTGTTTATCTATTAAACGTTTCTTATGAGTTGGTCGGTTTAGAAAGGAACATGGCAAAATTTACCTTAAATTTTGCTACAATAGCAGAGGTACCAATGGGGCATCCGAATGTCAAAAGTTCAAAAGGGCAGAGATAAAACCAGTAAACAATAACACTGCAATTTTCATTTTAATGGATTATATGAGGGAGGGACCAATTGACACGGAAGGTGTAAATGAGACCTAAAGGAATCTTATAAATTATCTCCCTTATTGTGACAGGCCAACATCGTCTTGAGTTTATTACGGACTGCACATGTACAATGTGTATACAACTACAACTACAACTCACTGATGTGTAAACATATAGCATATTCGGAGTTACACGTTATGTAAGCCAGATAGATGAAGGATGAGGAATACACTATAAATATCAAGGATATATTGGGTCTCGAAAGATTGAGGCAACTATATAAGGGTGTAAGAATTTTCATCAGATCCCAGCTTACCGCAAAAAAGTAGACCCCTCGCAAAGTTCGACTTCGAGTTGACCTCAGATTGTTTTTGTCCGTTGTTTTGGAGTTATAGTACGATGAGATGTAAAGAGTTTATTGCCTTTGGTTTCAATTTTGACCATACTATTTCACACTCACCACCAGGATGGAGTTCTTCCACTTCATCACTGATAGAATCGTTATTTTTTGCTATGAGTATACTACCCCCTTGTTTTCCTATTCTGTCTCTTCGGTTAATTTTTTTCAAATTATCTGTGAAGACCTCATTGAGTGTAGCCAGATTTTAGTGCTTATGACAATATCAGGTTTTGTACTTTCTAACATGTTGAGTACGAGATGTTGCTTATTTTTCATTGATTGAAAGTTGAAATTAATTATTCATGTTGTTGTTTTGCTGCCCTTTTTGTTTGAAGTTATTTCTGCTACCAGTTTTTTTTTGTGTTGTTGTTTGCTTATATTATGTTCTTTCCGCTCCAAGTTTTTTGGTATTGTTAAATTTGATGTTTTTTCTTCAACGTGAATTTGTGTTTAATTGTTTTTTTTTTTTGGGGGGGGGGGGGGGGGGCTAAGTTGATGTTTTTTTTCTTCTACAAGATTTTCGAATATAACTCGAAAAAGTTTTATTTGGCATATTGAACCCTATTTTTAAAATTCTCACCATTGCTCATGTTAGACCTTTCTTATTAACTAAGAAAGGAGCCCCTACGCCACGTCAAGGCCATGAGCATTGTAGGGGTGGGCCCCCCTTTTTATCACAATTTATTAATTAATTTATTTATTTATTTATTTATTTATTTATTTATTTATTTATTTATTGGGGAGGGGTACGTTTATCCCATCCGACACGCGCGTTTCTTGGCAAAAAAAAACCCGTTTCTTTCTTTCTATCCAATCTGAAGATTAGTTGGTTGTTCAAAGATTCCTTCCTCGAAGATAGGCTGTTTTCCAAAGTTTCCCTTCTTTGAGTAGACACCAAACATACAAATCGAAGGCCAACATATAGACAACACAAACTACTTATAAAAAGTACATTTTTATTATTGAAATATAAAATACACAAAATATCAAATGAGGGAAACGAGGTGGCTTTTACCGTACATTGTTGTGTTCACTTCACCCGTTCAAGAAATGTTCATTTGTATCTCCTTTCCAAGTCTACAATTGAGAGAATTAATTGAAAAACTATTCAGAATTTGAAAGAAAATTTCGAGAATGATTTCCAGTGAAACACAAACATGACTTACCGTGTCGTACTAGCGGCATGAAGCACACCTCTGTTTCCCGCAAAATGACCCTGACAACGTCAACATTTGCTTTTTATTTGCGGAACGCGGACGTGATAGAAAGCCGCGTCCTTCACATAGCAACGTCCGTCGGTTTGTTGACATGGCGTCAATTTGTGTTTTTGATTGCCACAAAATTAGCTTATAGAGCAGGATTTGTTCTACTTTTTCACTTGGATTGTATGTTTTAAGCTATAACATTATGTTTGTTCGGCGGACTGGCAGTTTAAGCCGACTTTGTTGAAGGTTTGTACCGAATTTTACTACTTTCTGGTCATATTTTGTTGCTTCCATGGTTTTTTAAGTATACAAAGACAGCATAAAATGGGAAAATCTCACAATTTATCTTTTGTTATGCAGGTTATAAGTCAGGACCATTGCTATTTTGATTTCCCAGGTATAGTACATTTTTTTTAACGTTTGCTTGTTCATTTTGAGATTGATTTACCTCAGTTATTTGCAAATTATTCTGTCGCTCAGTTTTACCGTATTTTCCTTAGGGGACGACCATTTGATTTTGAGGGGGGGCTGGCAGTTTTTGTCAATAAATATTCTGGTCTGGAAAAAGTTGGAAAAAATCTGGTCTCTGTTTGCAAGAACTCAATTAAGCTATTGTATGCAGAAAATAAATATTCTTGTCGCGTAGCGGCGAAAAATAAATATTCTAGCCCGCAAAATGTTGAAAATAAATAATCTGTCCCGACCGAAACTGCACGGCCCCCTTCAAAATCAAATGGTCGTCCCCTTATTCAAACATTTGAGGAAATTAAGATCGGCAACAAATATGGAAAGAACAAAAGAAAGGGAAGTTAGTTTTTTTTTTACATTAATCATGCGAAATAAAAATTGTAAAGGTCTCAAATACCCCTTTCGACGTTCACATTCATTTTCAGCTTAGAATCTGCATTTTTGAAGTTTTTGCTTGAAAAATACGGGTAAAATGGTGCTCATGTTATATATCATTGCGAAGCTAATGATGTTTTCAGTCTAATGCTGCTATAAAACATTCACCATTAAGGATTGCTTTTTTCGCAAAGTTGGATTTTTTATAAAATGTTCAAAATACCTTTTTTACCATGCTTTCTTGTCTTCCATATGGAGCCTTGTAACACACCCATGTAAACAAAATTCATACACTTTTCAAAAATGAGAATCAAGGATATTTGAAATGAGTGAATCTTTAGGTTTCATTTGATTGTACACATGTTTCAATTATTAATCTAATAAAACTTTGACAATTAAAAACAATAACACTGCATTTTTCATTTTAATGGACTATATGAGGGAGGGACCTATTGACCCGGAAGGGGTTAATATGACCTAAAGGAATCTTATAAATTATCTCCCTTATTGTGACAGGCCAACATCGTCTTGAGTTTATTACGGACTGCACATGTACAATGTGTATACAACTCACTGATGTGTAAATATAAAGCATATTCGGAGTAAATTTAAACGAAATGTAAGCCAGATAGATAAAGGATGAGGAATAAACTATAAATATCAAGGATATATTGGGTCTCGACAGATTAAAGTAGCTTTATAAGGGTGTAATTTTCATCAGATCCCTAGCTTATCGCAAAAAGTAGACCCCTCGCCAAGTTCGACTTCGAGTTGACCTCTGATTGTTTTTGTCCGATGTTTGATTGATTGAAAGTTGAAATTAATTATTCATGGTGTTGTTTTGCTGCTCTTTTTGTTTGATGTTCTTTCTGCTACCAGCTTTTTGGTGTCGTTGTTTGCTTATTTTATGTTCTTTCCGCTCCAAGTTTTTTTTGGTATTGTTTGCTTCGTTAAATTTGATGTTTTTTCTCCAACAAGAATTTTTGTTTAATTGTTATTTTGCTAAGTTGATGTTTTTTTTCTTCTACAAGATTTTCTAATATAACTGAAAAGATTTATTTGGCATATTGAACCATACTTTTAAAATTCTCACCATTGCTCATGTTAGACCTTTCTTATTAACTAAGAAAGGAGCCCCTACGCCACGTCAAGGCCATGAGCATTGTAGGGGTGGGCCCCCCTTTTTATCACAATTTATTTATTTATTTATTCATTCATTCATTCATTCATTCATTCATTCATTTATTTATTTATTTATTTATTGGGGAGGGGTACGTTTATCCCATCCGACACGCGCGTTTCTTTGCAATAAAACGTTTTTTTCTTTATATCCAATCTGAAGATGAGTTGGTTGTTCAAAGATTCCTTCCTCGAAGATAGGCTGTTTTCCAAAGCTTCCCTTCTTTGAGTAGACACCAAACATACAAATCGAAGGCCAACATATAGACAACACAAACTACTTTATATAAAAAGTACATTTTTATTCTTAGAATATAAAAAATGAAGGAAACGAGGTGGCTTTTACCGTACACTGTTGTGTTCACTTCACCCGTTCAAGAAATGTTCTTTTGTATCTCCTTTCCAAGTCTACAATTGAGAGAATTAATTGAAAAACTATTCAGAATTTGAGAGAAAATTTCAAGAATGATTTCCAGTGAAACACAAACATGACTTACCGTGTCGTACTAGCGGCATGAAGCACACCTCTGTTTCCCGCAAAATGACCCTGACAACGTCAACATTTGCTTTTTATTTGCGGAACGCGGACGTGATAGAAAGCCACGTCCTTCACATAGCAACGTCCGTCGGTTTGTTGACATGGCGTCAATTTGTGTTTTTGATTGCCACAAAATTAGCTTATAGAGCAGGAAATGTTCTCCTTTTTCACTTGGATTGTATCTTTAAAGTTATAACAAATTCAAATTCAAATTATTTTATTTGAAGGAAATCCATATAAGGATTGTGCTCAAACAACAGACATTACAAAAACATACAATCAATAAAGAATATATACATATGAAGTATCATATTGTTTACTTACGACTGAGGAGGAACCTGATTTACTACATCATTTGACCTTTTTTTTCATATTATAACATAATAGTAATATTAAATAAATGTATATATATATATATATATATATCAATTTTCTAAGTTAGTTATACATTTTTATCAGTACATATATACTTTTCCAACCTTAATTATATAAGATCATTTCTTATGTTGTACAGATTACTTATACTTTCCATACAGAATTTATTGATGTCATAATCATTGTTTGACATAATATACTTAAACTTTTCTTCTTCAGACATCTGAATAAAACTTGGAATAATATTAGATAAATAATCAAAAAATTTTTACGGGCATCAGATAACCGAGTACATCTACATACAAAGTGAATCTCATCCTCAATCTCAACGTGGCAAAGTTTACATATTCTATTTTCTAGTGCTAAGTTTTTATGTCTTCCTGTTTCAACAGCTAAATTACTATTACTTATTCTTATTTTAACAAATTCTGAAACTACCTTTTTTCTTATGTCTATTTTTAAAAAATTTTCCATTTCGAAACTGGATTTTATTAATCTATAAGTTCTAAGTTTATTTCCCTTATTAGGGTTTGTGTCATGAAAAACTTTCTCTTTCCAGAAAAAAATAAACTCCTCTTTGAGTTTTTTTTTAGTAGAAAAGACTAATCTATTCTTACTTAATGAATTCTGGTTCTTCCAGATATGATCAAATTTGACAATCTTTTCAAATATATTTCTCATTTTTGACTTGTACCAATTATCATTATTTATGCTGTTATACATTAAATGAACCAAACTTTTAGAATTAGAGTTTACAATATGATACCAATATCCTACTGCAAGTTTTAATGCATCAATAGAGCAAGGGAACATACCTAAGTCACCAAGTACAGCCATGTTGGATGAGGTCTTATTGACACCTAATAAATATTTTGCAAATTTCATTTGAACTTTAACTGGTTGGTATAAGAAATGTCTATCATTAAAAAAGGAATTCTCCTTTACTAACATATCTAAACATAATAGTTCACTACAATATAAAAGTATTGGTTTTATGCATGATTCAAATAATTTTAAATGAAGTTGAATATTAGCTTTGTCAGAATACAGTTTCTTATACACACAAAATAAAGCTTTGATTGCTTTTTTACATAGATAATCATTAGCTTTAGTAAAGCTTCCCGAAGGCTTAAAAATAATCGTATCTATTCGCATATTCGAATAGATAGATTTATCATGAAGCGACTTGAGTTATTCCGCTTTTCATGCATGTGTAGAAAATCAATATATATTTATGTGAATTATCTCCCTTACATAGTATAAATAGCAAAAATTTTAAATTTCCGGTCCCTCTCATTCCTGCAGTCAAAAGGTTAGCATCGCATCACGCATCTTATTTGAAAAATCTTCAACATCGAAAATTTCTTTTGATAAAATCTTGCTATTTTATGTTTGTTTAATGAAAAATAAGCTGTTTGTTTAATAATTGGTTATTATTAAGCTTAAATATTCCAGGATTGCTTTAGATTCATTCTTGAGAAATTTTTTCCCAGATAAAGGCATGGTCAATTTGTATGCCATCAAACGCAACATAAATATATATTTTTGACCTAAATTGAACAAATTAAAAAAGCAGCAAATAATATAAATAAGCAACATCCATAATATATTTTTTATTATTTTGTGAGAGATTTAAAAATAACTACAAAGATGAAAAGATCTAGAAGCAAACGCAAGACCACAAGTCCTTACGCCAGTGGTAGCCACGAAAATAATAGAGCAGCTGGTGATAGTCAGTCGGTTCCAACCCAAGATAGCAATGCACAGCCGGCCCCTGGGCCGTCCAGTTCTAGACAAGACGTGGTCCATCAGGTCCCTTTAAACTTAACTGGACCCAATGATATGCAAGGTACAAGTACCATGTCTGACATACAAGTCCAATGCACAATTCCGGCCACAAATGAAAATACCACAAACATAACACAAATAACGAGTGTTCATGCATGCAAAATTGGGCTTGCATGTATCTGAAACCAACAAAAACAAAATTAAAAGTGGTGAATACATAGACTTAGCAAGCCTCTTGGACACAAAATGCTCACAATCGAGCGAAAAATCACTCGTCCTTATTAATGGTGTTATTACAACAAAAGAGAAAAAACATGATGCCATAAATACAATAGAAAAGTGGACTGATGCCTTCATTATTTATATGAGCATTTACCTGTCAGTCCACCCATAAAAATGCCAAGAGCTTTTAAAGTATATAAATACCGTCCGTTTAGGGGCTTCTCGAATTAAGAGCTTAGGCTGGAAAGAATATGATGAGCAGTTTAGACTCAAAATGGCCATGGATCCAGCCAAACCTTGGGACATTGTGGACCAAGAACTTTGGCTAATTTACATGTCAAACAATAACCCATCAACAAGCTTTGTCAATAAATCTGCAATCAATAAATGCTATAATTTTAATTACAAGGGAGTTTGTGATAGGAGTCCTTGTCTATATCAGCACGTTTGTTTTACCTGTTCCGAGAGGCATCCATTTTATATGTGTAAACAAAAGCATACCCAGTTTTCAGAAAACGTCAGTCAAAACCAGCCCTTTCGGTTTAGAGACCAGGGTGTTAGCCAGAGATTTTTCAGACCAAATGTTGCCAGAAATCCAAACACCTCTGGTCAAAGATTTATGGGCCCTAGGGTATTCCCCAATCAAAACCGACACACTTACTAGATTATTAAAGACATATCCGCATCAAAACATAGCAACCGAGCTTATTGAAGGATTTTCTTTTGGTTTTAGACTTCATTATAATGGGCCTCGAATTTACAGGGAAAGTACTAATCTAGTGTCCGCTTTCGAGCATAAAAACGAACTTAGAGCAAAATTACTCAAAGAAATTAATCTTGGTAGGATAATAGGCCCCTTTGACGTCCCGCCCATTTCTAACCTTCAGGTGTCTCCGATCGGTATTGTTCCCAAGTCGGACGGAGTATCCTGGCGGCTTATAACACACCTTTCATTTCCCGATGGGTCTGGAATAAATGATTTTATAGAGGAAAAATTCTGTTCAGTTCAATATACGTCTTTTGACAAAGTCATTGAAATGATAGCTGAATTAGGCCCTCATGCTGAATTAGCCGTTGTCGACATAAAAAGTGCATTCAGACTATTGCCCATTTTCCCAGGAGATTTTGACCTCTTGGGCATTAAATTTGAAGACCAGTATTATATCGATAAATGCCTTCCGATGGGCTGCTCCATTTCGTGCAACATTTTCGAAAAATGTTCGACCTTTCTACATTGGTTAGTTGAGAAAAGAGCAGGATTAAGTACATTAGACCATTACCTTGACGATTTTATATTTGCCGGTAAGGCATTTTCAAATCAATGCAAACTACTTCGGGACAGTTTTTTGCAAATAACGACCGAAATTGGCGTTCCTATAGCAATGGAAAAATCAAAAGGGCCAACAACGGTTCTGATATTTCTAGGGTATGTAATAGACACCGACGAGATGGTTGTCCGTATTCCTAAGGAAAAACTAGAAGCTTTACTATCTGAACTTCAACATATGTTAGAGCAAAACAAAATTACATTGAGAATGTTGCAATCTCTCGTAGGTTCGCTCAATTTCTTTTCTAGGGCGATTCGAAGTGCGAGGGCATTCAATCGTCGTTTCTATGATTTGACAGTTAAGGCAAAACAACCCCACCATGTAATACGATTAACAGAGGAAGTTAAGGAAGATATAGGCGTGTGGGTTTCGTTTTTACAGTCTTACAATGGGAAAACTTATTTTCCGGAATCAGATTGGAGTAGTAATGATGTACTAGAGCTGTACACAGACAGCTGTGGGTCAATCGGGTGTGGGGCTTATTTTTTGGGGGAATGGGTCCACATGTCATGGCCCGAAGCATGGTCTAATTCGGAGATTACGAGGGATATCACTTGCTTAGAATTTATTCCAGTTGTATTGGCGATTAGCATATGGGGAAGGCGGCTTAAAAATAAGAAGATCAAGTTTTTCGTAGACAACTTAGCTTTAGTTGAAATCCTTAACAAGCAAACATCGAAATCAAAGCGCGTAATGGCGTTAATGAGGCCATTCGTTTTGTACATGATGAAAAACAACATCGTTTTTCGTAGTTTTCATATTTTGGGTTCACGTAATGAAATAAGTGATTCTATTTCTCGGCAGGAATGGGCCCGTTTCAGACGCCTAGCACCAAACGCAAAACAAAGCCCAGAATCTATCCCACAACAGTTTCTAGATCTGATCTGGACCTTGAAGCTAACAGACTAATAGAAGGTGCATATGCTATTAATACATTAAAGGCGTATGAAACTGGGATTGCAGCATTCTGTCGATTTAAGGCCGAACTAAACATTATTGAAGCGTGGCCTCCTAACATGGACACAATTGTGCATTTCATTTCATATTTATCACTGAAAGGTTATTCCGCAAATACCGCCAAATTATATACGTTAGCTATAGGTAACAGATGTAAATTGCTCGACTTTCCAGACCATACCCAAAACTTTATTGTGCAAAAAATGTTAGAGGGAATGAAAAGGCTAAAACAAAGTGCTGATACAAGACTCCCAATTACTGAAAGCATACTTACAAGTTTAGTGTTAAGTTTGCCTGGTGTTTGCTCAAATGTTTACGAGACAAAACTGTTTAAGTCTGCATATACTTTAGCATTTTGGGGTCTTTTTAGAATTGGTGAAATTGTCGTATCGAAAGCAAATAATATAGGTCACATTATCTCAATAAATGATTGTGTTATAGACGAAAAGCAAGATAGAATTAAAGTTTTTCTGCGTTTTTCTAAAACCGATCAATTAGGCAAAGGTGTAACAATTGTAATAAAGAAAAATGATTCTGCAATTTGTCCGTACATTAGTCTTAAAGAGTTTTTAGCTATAAGGCCGAACATAACTGGTCCCCTATTTTGTCATTTTAATGGCAAATTTTTGTCACGCTTTCAGTTCACTTCAGTACTTTGTAAAGCTTTGAAGAGCGCAGGTATTGATCCGGAAAATTACAAAAGTCATTCATTTCGTATTGGAGGTGCGACATCCTTGTCAATGGCAGGCAAATCCACTGATGAAATCAAAAGTATTGGGCGATGGAAATCATCAGCCTTTAAGTCATATATTCGAATATGAAACATTTTTATATATCACTTTTTGTAGATTTAACACATGTCTGGATATTAGGATCCTCCATTATTAAACACGCATGGATTCAATCCAGGAATAGACCAGGGGGTACCAACTTGGGATTGGAAAGAATAGGCGTCAATTTATTTTGGCAAGGATACAGTGGCATGAAATTGTGCCAATTGAAAAGGAGAGTTCGTAATCTGTTAAAATTTGTTGATCCCCCCTCATACATAATAATTCACTGCGGTGGCAATGATATAGGGGAATTTCCAATACTCGAAATACGGAGATTAGCAGGAAGTGCTATTGAGTTTTTAAGTAGCATTTTACCTCGTACTATAATAATTTGGTCACAAATATTACCTCGTACAAATTGGAGGTATTCCACTAATTGCACAGCAATGGATACGGCTAGAATTAGACTTAATAATAGCGCAGCCACCCAATGCATTCGGTTAGGAGGGTCCTTTTTAAAACACCCTGACCTGAGTGTCGATAAACACGCATTATGGTCACCAGATGGCGTTCATTTGTCTAAGCTGGGAAATGAAATTTTCTTGAACGGAATCCAAGGGGGACTAGAAGCCATTATTTCACATGGAGTTACATATTATCCACATTGAGAGTTTGGTCGGGCTGTACAATAATTGCACAATGAAGTTTAATAATATAGTTTAGGGATTTTTTTTTTTAAGTGCCGCTTCCACCTTTATGGCGGAGGCCAGGTCATAACAAGATTGTCATGACCTGTCCTTTGGCGAAAGCGCGGCACAGTTTGAACTTTTGGTGTCTTGACTACTGTTCCCAGGGTCAAGTACAACACGTTAAAATATATAGACGTCGTGCTTTTTAAAAGAAACATAATTATTTTATTTGAACTTTGAATTCCAAAGATATTGGAACATAATTTATGCTTGGCTTGTGTGCCTTTAAGTGAACACTGAAAATTAAGTTCGTTTGTGCATTATTATTTTAACATTCTTGAGTGCCTTTGCAATTTAAATTTAAAATATCTTGTGTGCCTCAATGACATCGAAAATATCTTGTGTGCCTTTGTATATATCTTGTGTGCTTTTGTATATATCTTGTGTGCCTTAATGACATTGAAAATACCTTGTGTGCTATGGACATTTCTTGTGTGCTTTTTCCAGATTTGCAATTAATTGAATTTTAAAGAGATTTGTACAGCCGCGACCAAACATCGCCAAATATGTTCATTCAAAAAATAAATATTTCATTATATATATTTTTTCTTTAAACGAGAAATTAATTGAGCGAACCAATGTCTTCACTTAGTATACGTTGTCAATTGCAAAAAATTACACCGGCAGTGCAGTGTGGTATACGTCGTACGTTAAGCCATTCAAAAAAAAAAAATTAGTTGGTTGTTGTTTGTTTCGATTTCTTTGATAATCGTATCTATTCGCATATTCGAATAGATAGATTTATCATGAAGCGACTTGAGTTATTCCGCTTTTCATGCATGTGTAGAAAATCAATATATATTTATGTGAATTATCTCCCTTACATAGTATAAATAGCAAAAATTTTAAATTTCCGGTCCCTCTCATTCCTGCAGTCAAAAGGTTAGCATCGCATCACGCATCTTATTTGAAAAATCTTCAACATCGAAAATCCCACCCATGCATATACCCCCCCCTTTTTTTATTGATCGAATAGATACTGCTTTTGTGTTCATGTATTTCAGGGCTTGCTGACAATAATGTTAAAACGGCGCGGCTGATTAGATGCACAGTGTGACTCAAGTCAGACAGAGATCTCAGTTTAGACGATTTTCAACAGACTGGATGAAGGCGAAAGCGCGGCACAGTTTGAACTTTTGGTGTCTTGACTACTGTTCCCAGGGTCAAGTACAACACGTTAAAATATATAGACGTCGTGCTTTTTAAAAGAAACATAATTATTTTATTTGAACTTTGAATTCCAAAGATATTGGAACATAATTTATGCTTGGCTTGTGTGCCTTTAAGTGAACACTGAAAATTAAGTTCGTTTGTGCATTATTATTTTAACATTCTTGAGTGCCTTTGCAATATACAGCCATGTTGGATGAGGTCTTATTGACACCTAATAAATATTTTGCAAATTTCATTTGAACTTTAACTGGTTGGTATAAGAAATGTCTATCATTAAAAAAGGAATTCTCCTTTACTAACATATCTAAACATAATAGTTCACTACAATATAAAAGTATTGGTTTTATGCATGATTCAAATAATTTTAAATGAAGTTGAATATTAGCTTTGTCAGAATACAGTTTCTTATACACACAAAATAAAGCTTTGATTGCTTTTTTACATAGATAATCATTAGCTTTAGTAAAGCTTCCCGAAGGCTTAAAAATAATCCCCAAGTATTTATATTCATTTGTTAATTCCAATTCATAGTTATTGATGAAAAATTTGTCTTTTTTCAAAAGTTTTCCAGCTTTATTAAAAATCATTATTTTGGATTTTTCAATATTAACTGTCAAATTCCATTTTTGACAATAACCAGATAAGTTATCTAAACATTTTTGTAGCCCAGCTGCAGATTCAGATAACAATACTATATCATCTGCATATAACAAACAAGATATTTTATTAGACATATCAAAAGAAGGTGGATCACATTTTTCATCAAATATTTTAACCATATCATTAATGTACACTGAAAATAGGGTAGGCCTCAATACACAACCTTGTTTAACCCCAACTTTAGAAGAAAATATATTTGTTACACCCTCGGCAAGTTTAACTCCATAATTAACTTCTTGGTACATGCTCCTAAAAATATTATAATAATTATTACTCAAATTAAGTCTTTTAAGTTTAAAAAGTAAAGCTAATCTATCAACCGTATCAAAGGCTTTTTTTAAGTCAATAAAAGATACATAAAGTTTCTTTTTGTATTTAAAAGTTTTATCAATAAGACTTTTAAGTGTCAGTATATGGTCACTTGTTCTACAGTTTTTTCTAAAGCCAATTTGCTCTTTACATATTATATTATTCTTTTCTAGAAAAATATCTAATCTGGTTGAAAGGATTTTTGAGAAAAATTTACCAAAACAACTTGACAATGCTACTCCTCTATAGTTAGATGGGTCATTATAACATCCACCTTTAAAAATGGGTTTTATATAATTATTTCTCCATTGCTTTGGATATACACCAGATTTTAACAATACATTAAACATAGATACATATAATTGTGGAAAATGAGTACATGACACTTTAAGCATTTCATTTAAAATACCATCTGGGCCACATGATTTTCCATTTTTTAAATGGTTAGCTGCTTTAAGAACCTCCTCAGTCGTAATAATATTATTTAAACAATCAACATCAATTGCTTTTTCAAAGTTATAATTTTCATCTTCAGAATATTCTGCCTTATAATCTTTATTCATGAGTTTCTGAAAATATTCAATCCAAATGTTTGGGGAGATGTTAGAGCTAGGGTCACTAATATTTTTATCATTATGTTTGTTCGGCGGACAGCAGTTTTAGGCGGCTTTGTTGTAGGTTTGTACCGAATTTACTACTTTCTGGTCATATCTTGTTGCTTCCATGGTTTTAAAAGTATACAAAGACAGCATAAACGGGGAAAATCTCACAATTTATCTTTTGTTATGCAGGTTATAAGTCAGGACCATAGCGATTTTGATTTCCCAGGTATGTTACATTTGTTTTTATCATTTGCTTGTTCATTTTGAGATTGATTTACCTCAGTTGTTTGCAACTTATTCTGTCGCTCAGTTTTACCGTATTTTCCTTCCTCAAACATTTGAGGAAACTAATATCGGTAACAAATATGGAAAGAACAAAAGAAAACGAAATTAGTTTTTGTACAATAATCATGCGAAACAATAATTGTGCCGGGTACTGGTAAAGGTCTCAAATACCCCTTTTGACGTTCACATTCATTTTCAGCTTAGAATCTGCATTTTTGAAGATTTTGCTTGAAAAAATATGGGTAATATGGTGCAATGTTATATATCTTTGCGAAGCTAATAACGTAATTAGTCTAATGCTGGTATAAAACATTCACCATTAAGGATGACTTTTTTCTCAAAGATGGATTGTTTACAAAATGCTCAAAATACCTTTTTTTACCATGCTTTCTGGTCTTCCATATGGAGCCTTGTAACACACCCATGTAAACAAAGCTCATACACTTTTCAAAAATGAGAATCAGTGATATTTGAAATGAGGGAATCTTTAGGTTTCATTTGATTGTACACATGGAACATTATAAATCCAATAAAACTTTGACAATTAAAAACAATAACACTGCATTTTTCATTTTAATGGACTATATGAGGGAGGGATCAATTGACCCGGAAGGGGTTAATGAGAGGTCTCAAATAACCCTTTTGACGTTTATATTCATTTTCAGCTTGAAATCTGCATTTTTGAAATTTTTTGCTTGAGCAAATACGGGTAAGATGGTACACATGTTATATATCATTGCGAAGCTAATAAAGTTTTCTGTCTAATGCTGGTATAAAACATTCACCATCAAGGATTACTTTTTTCTTAAAGTTGGATTGTTTACAAAATGCTCAAAATATCTTTTTTATCATGCTTTCTGGTCTTCAATATGGAGCCTTTTCACACACCCATGTAAACAAAATTCATACACTTTTCAAAAATGAGAATCAGTGATATTTGAAATGAGTGAATCTTTAGGTTTCATTTGATTGTACACATGTTCCAATTATAAATCCAATATAACTTTGACAATAAAAAACAATAATACTGCAT
Organism: Arcuatula senhousia; assembly: GCA_963971305.1. Lineage (NCBI taxonomy): Eukaryota > Metazoa > Mollusca > Bivalvia > Mytilida > Mytilidae > Arcuatula > Arcuatula senhousia. Next base: position 35,942,623 of record OZ020307.1, on the reverse strand, counting down.
TTTTCATTTTAATGGACTATATGAGGGAGGGATCAATTGACCCGGAAGGGGTTAATGAGAGGTCTCAAATAACCCTTTTGACGTTTATATTCATTTTCAGCTTGAAATCTGCATTTTTGAAATTTTTTGCTTGAGCAAATACGGGTAAGATGGTACACATGTTATATATCATTGCGAAGCTAATAAAGTTTTCTGTCTAATGCTGGTATAAAACATTCACCATCAAGGATTACTTTTTTCTTAAAGTTGGATTGTTTACAAAATGCTCAAAATATCTTTTTTATCATGCTTTCTGGTCTTCAATATGGAGCCTTTTCACACACCCATGTAAACAAAATTCATACACTTTTCAAAAATGAGAATCAGTGATATTTGAAATGAGTGAATCTTTAGGTTTCATTTGATTGTACACATGTTCCAATTATAAATCCAATATAACTTTGACAATAAAAAACAATAATACTGCAGTTTTCATTTTAATGGACTATATGAGGGAGGGATCAATTGACCCGGAAGGGGTTAATGAGAGGTCTCAAATAACCCTTTTGACGTTTATATTCATTTTCAGCTTGAAATCTGCATTTTTGAAATTTTTTGCTTGAGCAAATACGGGTAAGATGGTACACATGTTATATATCATTGCGAAGCTAATAAAGTTTTCTGTCTAATGCTGGTATAAAACATTCACCATCAAGGATTACTTTTTTCTTAAAGTTGGATTGTTTACAAAATGCTCAAAATATCTTTTTTATCATGCTTTCTGGTCTTCAATATGGAGCCTTTTCACACACCCATGTAAACAAAATTCATACACTTTTCAAAAATGAGAATCAGTGATATTTGAAATGAGTGAATCTTTAGGTTTCATTTGATTGTACACATGTTCCAATTATAAATCCAATATAACTTTGACAATAAAAAACAATAATACTGCAGTTTTCATTTTAATGGACTATATGAGGGAGGGATCAATTGACCCGGAAGGGGTTAATGAGAGGTCTCAAATAACCCTTTTGACGTTTATATTCATTTTCAGCTTGAAATCTGCATTTTTGAAATTTTTTGCTTGAGCAAATACGGGTAAGATGGTACACATGTTATATATCATTGCGAAGCTAATAAAGTTTTCTGTCTAATGCTGGTATAAAACATTCACCATCAAGGATTACTTTTTTCTTAAAGTTGGATTGTTTACAAAATGCTCAAAATATCTTTTTTATCATGCTTTCTGGTCTTCAATATGGAGCCTTTTCACACACCCATGTAAACAAAATTCATACACTTTTCAAAAATGAGAATCAGTGATATTTGAAATGAGTGAATCTTTAGGTTTCATTTGATTGTACACATGTTCCAATTATAAATCCAATATAACTTTGACAATAAAAAACAATAATACTGCATTTTTCATTTTAATGGACTATATGAGGGAGGGATCAATTGACCCGGAAGGGGTTAATGAGAGGTCTCAAATAACCCTTTTGACGTTTATATTCATTTTCAGCTTGAAATCTGCATTTTTGAAATTTTTTGCTTGAGCAAATACGGGTAAGATGGTACACATGTTATATATCATTGCGAAGCTAATAAAGTTTTCTGTCTAATGCTGGTATAAAACATTCACCATCAAGGATTACTTTTTTCTTAAAGTTGGATTGTTTACAAAATGCTCAAAATATCTTTTTTATCATGCTTTCTGGTCTTCAATATGGAGCCTTTTCACACACCCATGTAAACAAAATTCATACACTTTTCAAAAATGAGAATCAGTGATATTTGAAATGAGTGAATCTTTAGGTTTCATTTGATTGTACACATGTTCCAATTATAAATCCAATATAACTTTGACAATAAAAAACAATAATACTGCAGTTTTCATTTTAATGGACTATATGAGGGAGGGATCAATTGACCCGGAAGGGGTTAATGAGAGGTCTCAAATAACCCTTTTGACGTTTATATTCATTTTCAGCTTGAAATCTGCATTTTTGAAATTTTTTGCTTGAGCAAATACGGGTAAGATGGTACACATGTTATATATCATTGCGAAGCTAATAAAGTTTTCTGTCTAATGCTGGTATAAAACATTCACCATCAAGGATTACTTTTTTCTTAAAGTTGGATTGTTTACAAAATGCTCAAAATATCTTTTTTATCATGCTTTCTGGTCTTCAATATGGAGCCTTTTCACACACCCATGTAAACAAAATTCATACACTTTTCAAAAATGAGAATCAGTGATATTTGAAATGAGTGAATCTTTAGGTTTCATTTGATTGTACACATGTTCCAATTATAAATCCAATATAACTTTGACAATAAAAAACAATAATACTGCATTTTTCATTTTAATGGACTATATGAGGGAGGGATCAATTGACCCGGAAGGGGTTAATGAGAGGTCTCAAATAACCCTTTTGACGTTTATATTCATTTTCAGCTTGAAATCTGCATTTTTGAAATTTTTTGCTTGAGCAAATACGGGTAAGATGGTACACATGTTATATATCATTGCGAAGCTAATAAAGTTTTCTGTCTAATGCTGGTATAAAACATTCACCATCAAGGATTACTTTTTTCTTAAAGTTGGATTGTTTACAAAATGCTCAAAATATCTTTTTTATCATGCTTTCTGGTCTTCAATATGGAGCCTTTTCACACACCCATGTAAACAAAATTCATACACTTTTCAAAAATGAGAATCAGTGATATTTGAAATGAGTGAATCTTTAGGTTTCATTTGATTGTACACATGTTCCAATTATAAATCCAATATAACTTTGACAATAAAAAACAATAATACTGCAGTTTTCATTTTAATGGACTATATGAGGGAGGGATCAATTGACCCGGAAGGGGTTAATGAGAGGTCTCAAATAACCCTTTTGACGTTTATATTCATTTTCAGCTTGAAATCTGCATTTTTGAAATTTTTTGCTTGAGCAAATACGGGTAAGATGGTACACATGTTATATATCATTGCGAAGCTAATAAAGTTTTCTGTCTAATGCTGGTATAAAACATTCACCATCAAGGATTACTTTTTTCTTAAAGTTGGATTGTTTACAAAATGCTCAAAATATCTTTTTTATCATGCTTTCTGGTCTTCAATATGGAGCCTTTTCACACACCCATGTAAACAAAATTCATACACTTTTCAAAAATGAGAATCAGTGATATTTGAAATGAGTGAATCTTTAGGTTTCATTTGATTGTACACATGTTCCAATTATAAATCCAATATAACTTTGACAATAAAAAACAATAATACTGCATTTTTCATTTTAATGGACTATATGAGGGAGGGATCAATTGACCCGGAAGGGGTTAATGAGAGGTCTCAAATAACCCTTTTGACGTTTATATTCATTTTCAGCTTGAAATCTGCATTTTTGAAATTTTTTGCTTGAGCAAATACGGGTAAGATGGTACACATGTTATATATCATTGCGAAGCTAATAAAGTTTTCTGTCTAATGCTGGTATAAAACATTCACCATCAAGGATTACTTTTTTCTTAAAGTTGGATTGTTTACAAAATGCTCAAAATATCTTTTTTATCATGCTTTCTGGTCTTCAATATGGAGCCTTTTCACACACCCATGTAAACAAAATTCATACACTTTTCAAAAATGAGAATCAGTGATATTTGAAATGAGTGAATCTTTAGGTTTCATTTGATTGTACACATGTTCCAATTATAAATCCAATATAACTTTGACAATAAAAAACAATAATACTGCAGTTTTCATTTTAATGGACTATATGAGGGAGGGATCAATTGACCCGGAAGGGGTTAATGAGAGGTCTCAAATAACCCTTTTGACGTTTATATTCATTTTCAGCTTGAAATCTGCATTTTTGAAATTTTTTGCTTGAGCAAATACGGGTAAGATGGTACACATGTTATATATCATTGCGAAGCTAATAAAGTTTTCTGTCTAATGCTGGTATAAAACATTCACCATCAAGGATTACTTTTTTCTTAAAGTTGGATTGTTTACAAAATGCTCAAAATATCTTTTTTATCATGCTTTCTGGTCTTCAATATGGAGCCTTTTCACACACCCATGTAAACAAAATTCATACACTTTTCAAAAATGAGAATCAGTGATATTTGAAATGAGTGAATCTTTAGGTTTCATTTGATTGTACACATGTTCCAATTATAAATCCAATATAACTTTGACAATAAAAAACAATAATACTGCAGTTTTCATTTTAATGGACTATATGAGGGAGGGATCAATTGACCCGGAAGGGGTTAATGAGAGGTCTCAAATAACCCTTTTGACGTTTATATTCATTTTCAGCTTGAAATCTGCATTTTTGAAATTTTTTGCTTGAGCAAATACGGGTAAGATGGTACACATGTTATATATCATTGCGAAGCTAATAAAGTTTTCTGTCTAATGCTGGTATAAAACATTCACCATCAAGGATTACTTTTTTCTTAAAGTTGGATTGTTTACAAAATGCTCAAAATATCTTTTTTATCATGCTTTCTGGTCTTCAATATGGAGCCTTTTCACACACCCATGTAAACAAAATTCATACACTTTTCAAAAATGAGAATCAGTGATATTTGAAATGAGTGAATCTTTAGGTTTCATTTGATTGTACACATGTTCCAATTATAAATCCAATATAACTTTGACAATAAAAAACAATAATACTGCATTTTTCATTTTAATGGACTATATGAGGGAGGGATCAATTGACCCGGAAGGGGTTAATGAGAGGTCTCAAATAACCCTTTTGACGTTTATATTCATTTTCAGCTTGAAATCTGCATTTTTGAAATTTTTTGCTTGAGCAAATACGGGTAAGATGGTACACATGTTATATATCATTGCGAAGCTAATAAAGTTTTCTGTCTAATGCTGGTATAAAACATTCACCATCAAGGATTACTTTTTTCTTAAAGTTGGATTGTTTACAAAATGCTCAAAATATCTTTTTTATCATGCTTTCTGGTCTTCAATATGGAGCCTTTTCACACACCCATGTAAACAAAATTCATACACTTTTCAAAAATGAGAATCAGTGATATTTGAAATGAGTGAATCTTTAGGTTTCATTTGATTGTACACATGTTCCAATTATAAATCCAATATAACTTTGACAATAAAAAACAATAATACTGCAGTTTTCATTTTAATGGACTATATGAGGGAGGGATCAATTGACCCGGAAGGGGTTAATGAGAGGTCTCAAATAACCCTTTTGACGTTTATATTCATTTTCAGCTTGAAATCTGCATTTTTGAAATTTTTTGCTTGAGCAAATACGGGTAAGATGGTACACATGTTATATATCATTGCGAAGCTAATAAAGTTTTCTGTCTAATGCTGGTATAAAACATTCACCATCAAGGATTACTTTTTTCTTAAAGTTGGATTGTTTACAAAATGCTCAAAATATCTTTTTTATCATGCTTTCTGGTCTTCAATATGGAGCCTTTTCACACACCCATGTAAACAAAATTCATACACTTTTCAAAAATGAGAATCAGTGATATTTGAAATGAGTGAATCTTTAGGTTTCATTTGATTGTACACATGTTCCAATTATAAATCCAATATAACTTTGACAATAAAAAACAATAATACTGCAGTTTTCATTTTAATGGACTATATGAGGGAGGGATCAATTGACCCGGAAGGGGTTAATGAGAGGTCTCAAATAACCCTTTTGACGTTTATATTCATTTTCAGCTTGAAATCTGCATTTTTGAAATTTTTTGCTTGAGCAAATACGGGTAAGATGGTACACATGTTATATATCATTGCGAAGCTAATAAAGTTTTCTGTCTAATGCTGGTATAAAACATTCACCATCAAGGATTACTTTTTTCTTAAAGTTGGATTGTTTACAAAATGCTCAAAATATCTTTTTTATCATGCTTTCTGGTCTTCAATATGGAGCCTTTTCACACACCCATGTAAACAAAATTCATACACTTTTCAAAAATGAGAATCAGTGATATTTGAAATGAGTGAATCTTTAGGTTTCATTTGATTGTACACATGTTCCAATTATAAATCCAATATAACTTTGACAATAAAAAACAATAATACTGCAGTTTTCATTTTAATGGACTATATGAGGGAGGGATCAATTGACCCGGAAGGGGTTAATGAGAGGTCTCAAATAACCCTTTTGACGTTTATATTCATTTTCAGCTTGAAATCTGCATTTTTGAAATTTTTTGCTTGAGCAAATACGGGTAAGATGGTACACATGTTATATATCATTGCGAAGCTAATAAAGTTTTCTGTCTAATGCTGGTATAAAACATTCACCATCAAGGATTACTTTTTTCTTAAAGTTGGATTGTTTACAAAATGCTCAAAATATCTTTTTTATCATGCTTTCTGGTCTTCAATATGGAGCCTTTTCACACACCCATGTAAACAAAATTCATACACTTTTCAAAAATGAGAATCAGTGATATTTGAAATGAGTGAATCTTTAGGTTTCATTTGATTGTACACATGTTCCAATTATAAATCCAATATAACTTTGACAATAAAAAACAATAATACTGCATTTTTCATTTTAATGGACTATATGAGGGAGGGATCAATTGACCCGGAAGGGGTTAATGAGAGGTCTCAAATAACCCTTTTGACGTTTATATTCATTTTCAGCTTGAAATCTGCATTTTTGAAATTTTTTGCTTGAGCAAATACGGGTAAGATGGTACACATGTTATATATCATTGCGAAGCTAATAAAGTTTTCTGTCTAATGCTGGTATAAAACATTCACCATCAAGGATTACTTTTTTCTTAAAGTTGGATTGTTTACAAAATGCTCAAAATATCTTTTTTATCATGCTTTCTGGTCTTCAATATGGAGCCTTTTCACACACCCATGTAAACAAAATTCATACACTTTTCAAAAATGAGAATCAGTGATATTTGAAATGAGTGAATCTTTAGGTTTCATTTGATTGTACACATGTTCCAATTATAAATCCAATATAACTTTGACAATAAAAAACAATAATACTGCAGTTTTCATTTTAATGGACTATATGAGGGAGGGATCAATTGACCCGGAAGGGGTTAATGAGAGGTCTCAAATAACCCTTTTGACGTTTATATTCATTTTCAGCTTGAAATCTGCATTTTTGAAATTTTTTGCTTGAGCAAATACGGGTAAGATGGTACACATGTTATATATCATTGCGAAGCTAATAAAGTTTTCTGTCTAATGCTGGTATAAAACATTCACCATCAAGGATTACTTTTTTCTTAAAGTTGGATTGTTTACAAAATGCTCAAAATATCTTTTTTATCATGCTTTCTGGTCTTCAATATGGAGCCTTTTCACACACCCATGTAAACAAAATTCATACACTTTTCAAAAATGAGAATCAGTGATATTTGAAATGAGTGAATCTTTAGGTTTCATTTGATTGTACACATGTTCCAATTATAAATCCAATATAACTTTGACAATAAAAAACAATAATACTGCAGTTTTCATTTTAATGGACTATATGAGGGAGGGATCAATTGACCCGGAAGGGGTTAATGAGAGGTCTCAAATAACCCTTTTGACGTTTATATTCATTTTCAGCTTGAAATCTGCATTTTTGAAATTTTTTGCTTGAGCAAATACGGGTAAGATGGTACACATGTTATATATCATTGCGAAGCTAATAAAGTTTTCTGTCTAATGCTGGTATAAAACATTCACCATCAAGGATTACTTTTTTCTTAAAGTTGGATTGTTTACAAAATGCTCAAAATATCTTTTTTATCATGCTTTCTGGTCTTCAATATGGAGCCTTTTCACACACCCATGTAAACAAAATTCATACACTTTTCAAAAATGAGAATCAGTGATATTTGAAATGAGTGAATCTTTAGGTTTCATTTGATTGTACACATGTTCCAATTATAAATCCAATATAACTTTGACAATAAAAAACAATAATACTGCATTTTTCATTTTAATGGACTATATGAGGGAGGGATCAATTGACCCGGAAGGGGTTAATGAGAGGTCTCAAATAACCCTTTTGACGTTTATATTCATTTTCAGCTTGAAATCTGCATTTTTGAAATTTTTTGCTTGAGCAAATACGGGTAAGATGGTACACATGTTATATATCATTGCGAAGCTAATAAAGTTTTCTGTCTAATGCTGGTATAAAACATTCACCATCAAGGATTACTTTTTTCTTAAAGTTGGATTGTTTACAAAATGCTCAAAATATCTTTTTTATCATGCTTTCTGGTCTTCAATATGGAGCCTTTTCACACACCCATGTAAACAAAATTCATACACTTTTCAAAAATGAGAATCAGTGATATTTGAAATGAGTGAATCTTTAGGTTTCATTTGATTGTACACATGTTCCAATTATAAATCCAATATAACTTTGACAATAAAAAACAATAATACTGCAGTTTTCATTTTAATGGACTATATGAGGGAGGGATCAATTGACCCGGAAGGGGTTAATGAGAGGTCTCAAATAACCCTTTTGACGTTTATATTCATTTTCAGCTTGAAATCTGCATTTTTGAAATTTTTTGCTTGAGCAAATACGGGTAAGATGGTACACATGTTATATATCATTGCGAAGCTAATAAAGTTTTCTGTCTAATGCTGGTATAAAACATTCACCATCAAGGATTACTTTTTTCTTAAAGTTGGATTGTTTACAAAATGCTCAAAATATCTTTTTTATCATGCTTTCTGGTCTTCAATATGGAGCCTTTTCACACACCCATGTAAACAAAATTCATACACTTTTCAAAAATGAGAATCAGTGATATTTGAAATGAGTGAATCTTTAGGTTTCATTTGATTGTACACATGTTCCAATTATAAATCCAATATAACTTTGACAATAAAAAACAATAATACTGCATTTTTCATTTTAATGGACTATATGAGGGAGGGATCAATTGACCCGGAAGGGGTTAATGAGAGGTCTCAAATAACCCTTTTGACGTTTATATTCATTTTCAGCTTGAAATCTGCATTTTTGAAATTTTTTGCTTGAGCAAATACGGGTAAGATGGTACACATGTTATATATCATTGCGAAGCTAATAAAGTTTTCTGTCTAATGCTGGTATAAAACATTCACCATCAAGGATTACTTTTTTCTTAAAGTTGGATTGTTTACAAAATGCTCAAAATATCTTTTTTATCATGCTTTCTGGTCTTCAATATGGAGCCTTTTCACACACCCATGTAAACAAAATTCATACACTTTTCAAAAATGAGAATCAGTGATATTTGAAATGAGTGAATCTTTAGGTTTCATTTGATTGTACACATGTTCCAATTATAAATCCAATATAACTTTGACAATAAAAAACAATAATACTGCAGTTTTCATTTTAATGGACTATATGAGGGAGGGATCAATTGACCCGGAAGGGGTTAATGAGAGGTCTCAAATAACCCTTTTGACGTTTATATTCATTTTCAGCTTGAAATCTGCATTTTTGAAATTTTTTGCTTGAGCAAATACGGGTAAGATGGTACACATGTTATATATCATTGCGAAGCTAATAAAGTTTTCTGTCTAATGCTGGTATAAAACATTCACCATCAAGGATTACTTTTTTCTTAAAGTTGGATTGTTTACAAAATGCTCAAAATATCTTTTTTATCATGCTTTCTGGTCTTCAATATGGAGCCTTTTCACACACCCATGTAAACAAAATTCATACACTTTTCAAAAATGAGAATCAGTGATATTTGAAATGAGTGAATCTTTAGGTTTCATTTGATTGTACACATGTTCCAATTATAAATCCAATATAACTTTGACAATAAAAAACAATAATACTGCATTTTTCATTTTAATGGACTATATGAGGGAGGGATCAATTGACCCGGAAGGGGTTAATGAGAGGTCTCAAATAACCCTTTTGACGTTTATATTCATTTTCAGCTTGAAATCTGCATTTTTGAAATTTTTTGCTTGAGCAAATACGGGTAAGATGGTACACATGTTATATATCATTGCGAAGCTAATAAAGTTTTCTGTCTAATGCTGGTATAAAACATTCACCATCAAGGATTACTTTTTTCTTAAAGTTGGATTGTTTACAAAATGCTCAAAATATCTTTTTTATCATGCTTTCTGGTCTTCAATATGGAGCCTTTTCACACACCCATGTAAACAAAATTCATACACTTTTCAAAAATGAGAATCAGTGATATTTGAAATGAGTGAATCTTTAGGTTTCATTTGATTGTACACATGTTCCAATTATAAATCCAATATAACTTTGACAATAAAAAACAATAATACTGCAGTTTTCATTTTAATGGACTATATGAGGGAGGGATCAATTGACCCGGAAGGGGTTAATGAGAGGTCTCAAATAACCCTTTTGACGTTTATATTCATTTTCAGCTTGAAATCTGCATTTTTGAAATTTTTTGCTTGAGCAAATACGGGTAAGATGGTACACATGTTATATATCATTGCGAAGCTAATAAAGTTTTCTGTCTAATGCTGGTATAAAACATTCACCATCAAGGATTACTTTTTTCTTAAAGTTGGATTGTTTACAAAATGCTCAAAATATCTTTTTTATCATGCTTTCTGGTCTTCAATATGGAGCCTTTTCACACACCCATGTAAACAAAATTCATACACTTTTCAAAAATGAGAATCAGTGATATTTGAAATGAGTGAATCTTTAGGTTTCATTTGATTGTACACATGTTCCAATTATAAATCCAATATAACTTTGACAATAAAAAACAATAATACTGCATTTTTCATTTTAATGGACTATATGAGGGAGGGATCAATTGACCCGGAAGGGGTTAATGAGAGGTCTCAAATAACCCTTTTGACGTTTATATTCATTTTCAGCTTGAAATCTGCATTTTTGAAATTTTTTGCTTGAGCAAATACGGGTAAGATGGTACACATGTTATATATCATTGCGAAGCTAATAAAGTTTTCTGTCTAATGCTGGTATAAAACATTCACCATCAAGGATTACTTTTTTCTTAAAGTTGGATTGTTTACAAAATGCTCAAAATATCTTTTTTATCATGCTTTCTGGTCTTCAATATGGAGCCTTTTCACACACCCATGTAAACAAAATTCATACACTTTTCAAAAATGAGAATCAGTGATATTTGAAATGAGTGAATCTTTAGGTTTCATTTGATTGTACACATGTTCCAATTATAAATCCAATATAACTTTGACAATAAAAAACAATAATACTGCAGTTTTCATTTTAATGGACTATATGAGGGAGGGATCAATTGACCCGGAAGGGGTTAATGAGAGGTCTCAAATAACCCTTTTGACGTTTATATTCATTTTCAGCTTGAAATCTGCATTTTTGAAATTTTTTGCTTGAGCAAATACGGGTAAGATGGTACACATGTTATATATCATTGCGAAGCTAATAAAGTTTTCTGTCTAATGCTGGTATAAAACATTCACCATCAAGGATTACTTTTTTCTTAAAGTTGGATTGTTTACAAAATGCTCAAAATATCTTTTTTATCATGCTTTCTGGTCTTCAATATGGAGCCTTTTCACACACCCATGTAAACAAAATTCATACACTTTTCAAAAATGAGAATCAGTGATATTTGAAATGAGTGAATCTTTAGGTTTCATTTGATTGTACACATGTTCCAATTATAAATCCAATATAACTTTGACAATAAAAAACAATAATACTGCAGTTTTCATTTTAATGGACTATATGAGGGAGGGACCAATTGACCCGGAAGGGGTTAATGTGACCTAAAGGAATCTTATAAATTATCTCCCTTATTGTGACAGGCCAACATCGTCTTGAGTTTATTACGGACTGCACATGTACAATGTGTATACAACTGCAACTACAACTCACTGATGTGTAAACATATAGCATATTCGGAGTTAAACGAAATGTAAGCCAGATATATAAAGGATGAGGAATAAACTATTAAAAATCAAGGATATATTGGGTCTCGAATGATTAAAATAGCTATATAAGGGTGTAAGAATTTTCATCAGATCCCAGCTTATCGCAAAAAGTAGACCCCTAGCTCGCCAAGTTCGACTTCGAGTTGACCTCAGATTGTTTTTGTCTAATGTTTTGGGGTTGTAGTAAGATGAGATGTAGAGATAGATATTCATTGCCGTTGGTTTCAAATTTTGCCCATTTCGCACTCACCACCAGGATGGAGTTCTTCCACTTCATCACTGATAGAATCGTTACTTATGGCTATGAGTACACTACCCCCTTGTTTTCCTTTTCTGTCTCGTCGGTTATTTTTTTCAAATTATCTGTGAAGACCTCATTGAGTGTAGCCAGGTTTCAGTGCTTATGACGATATCAGGTTTTGTACTTTCTAACATGTTGAATACGAGATGTTGCTTATTTTTCATTGATTAAAAGTTTACATTAATTATTCATGGTGTTGTTTTGCTGCTTTTTTTGTGTGATGTTCTTTCTACTACCAGTTTTCTGGTGTTGTTGTTTGCTATATTATGTTCTTTCCGCTCCAAGTTTTTTGGTGGTGTTTGCTTCGTTAAATTTGATGTTTTTTCTTCAACGTGAATTTCTGTTTGATTGTTTTTTTACTAAGTTGATGTTTTTTCTTCTACAAGATTTTCGAATATAACTTGAAAAAGTTTTATTTGGCATATTGAACCCTATTTTTAATATTCTCACCATTGCTCATGTTAGACCTTTCTTATTAACTAAGAAAGGAGCCCCTACGCCACGTCAAGGCCATGAGCATTGTAGGGGTGGGCCCCCCTTTTTATCATTATTTATTTATTTATTTATTTATTTATTTATTTATTTATCTATTTATTTATTTATTTTATTTATTTATTTATTTATTTATTTATTTATCTATTTATTTATTTATTTTATTTATTTATTTATTTATTTATTTATTTATTTATTTATTTATTTATTTATTTATTTATTTATTGGGGTGGGGTACGTTTATCCCATCCGACACGCGCGTTTCTTGGCAAAAAATACCCGTTTCTTTCTTTCTATCCAATCTGAAGATGAATTGGTTGTTCAAAGATTCCTTCCTGGAAGATAGGCTGTTTTCCAAAGTTTCCCTTCTTTGAGAAGACACCAAACATACAAATCGAAGGCCAACATATAGACAACAAAAACTACTTATAAAACGTACATTTTTATTCTTAAAATATAAAATACACAAAATATAAAATGAGGGAAACGAGGTGGCTTTTACCGTACATTGTTGTGTTCACTTCACCCGTTCAAGAAATGTTCTTTTTTATCTCCTTTCCAAGTCTACAATTGAGAGAATTAATTGAAAAACTATTCAGAATTTGAAAGAAAATTTCTAGAATGATTTCCAGTGAAACACAAACATGACTTACCGTGTCGTACTAGCGGCATGAAGCACACCTCTGTTTCCCGCAAAATGACCCTGACAACGTCAACATTTGCTTTTTATTTGCGGAACGCGGACGTGATAGAAAGCCACGTCCTTCACATAGCAACGTCCGTCCGTTTGTTGACATGGCGTCAATTTGTGTTTTTGATTGCCACAAAATTAGCTTATAGAGCAGGATTTGTTCTACTTTTTCACTTGGATTTTATGTTTAAAGTTATAACATTATGTTTGTTTTGCGGACTGACAGTTTTAGGCGGCTTTGTTGCAGGTTTGTACCGAATTTTACTACTTTCTGGTCATATTTTGTTGCTTCCATGGTTTTAAAAGTATACAAAGACAGCAGAAAACGGGAAAATCTCACAATTTATCTTTTGTTATGCAGGTTATAAGTCAGGACCATAGCTATTTTGATTTCCCAGGTATGTTACATTTGTTTTTTATCATTTGCTTGTTCATTTTGAGATTGATTTACCTCAGTTGTTTGCAACTTATTCTGTCGCTCAGTTTTACCGTATTTTCCTTACTCAAACATTTGAGGAAATAAAGATCGGCAACAAATATGGAAAGAACAAAAGAAAGCGAAATTCGTTTTTTTTTTAAATAATCATGCGAAATAATAATTGTGCCGGATACTAGTAAAGGTCTCAAATACCCCTTTTTGACGTTCATATTCATTTTCAGCTTAGAATCTGCAATTTTGAAGTTTTTGCTTGAAAAAATACGGGTAAAATGGTGCACATGTTATATATCATCGCGAAGCTAATAAAGTTTTCAGTCTAATGCTGGTATAAAACATTCACCATTAAGGATTACTTATTTCGCAAAGTCGGATTGTTTACAAAATGCTCAAAATACATTTTTTACCATGCTTTCCGGTCTTCCATATGGAGCCTTGTAACACACCCATGTAAACAAAGCTCATACTCTTTTCAAAAATGAGAATCAGTGATATTTGAAATGAGGGAATCTTAAGGTTTCATTTGATTGTACACATGTTTCAACTATAAATCCAATAAAACTTTGACAATTAAAAACAATAACACTGCATTTTTCATTTTAATGGACTATATGAGGGAGGGATCAATTGACCCGGAAGGGGTTAATGAGAGGTCTCAAATAACCCTTTTGACGTTAATATTCATTTTCAGCTTAAAATCTGCATTTTTGAAATTTTTGATTGAGCAAATACAGTTAGATGGTACACATGTTATATATCATTGCGAAGCTAATAAAGTTTATTGTCTAATGCTGGTATAAAACATTCACCATCAAGGATTACTTTTTTCGTAAAGTTGGAGCGTTTACAAAATGCTCAAAATACCTTTTTAGTCCCCTACCGGCGAAAGCCGAAGGGGACTACAGGTTTGCGCTCGGTCCGTCTGTCTGTCCGTCTGTCTGTCACGCCTCAGTTTTCCGCACTTTTTTTTCTAAACGCCTATAGATAATGAACTGATTTTTGGTATGTGAGTTTACCTTGATGAGTTACAGATCAAGTTTGAGTTTTGTGCCGGTTCACAAATTTTTATGGGAGTTATGGCCCTTTGAACTTTGAAAATTCACTAAAATTTCAGTTTTCCGCACTTTTTTCTAAACGCTTATAGATAATGAACTGATTTTTAGTATGTGAGTTTAACTTGAGGAGTTACAGATCAAGCTTGAGTTTCGTGCCGGTCCATAAATTTTTATGGGAGTAATGGCCCTTTGAACTTTGAAAATTCACTCAAATTTCAGTTTTCCGCATTTTCTTTCTAAACGCTTATAGATAATAAACTGATTTTTTGTATGTGAGTTTACCTTGATGAGTTACAGATCAAGATTGAGTTTCGTGCCGATCCACAAATTTTTATGGGAGTTATGGCCCTTTGAACTTTTAAAATTCAATAAAATATCTGTTTTCCGCACTTTTTTTCAAAACGCTAATAGATAATGAACTGATTTTTGGTATGTGAGTTTACCATGATGAGTTCCTGCCGGTCCACAAATTGTTATGGGAGTTATGGCACTTTGAAGTTAGAAAATCTATTGCAATTTTATTTTCTACACTTTTTTATTGTTCCTTGTAGATAATAAACTGATCAAGTTTAGGTATTCATTTGTTTGACAAATTGTTACCAGTGACTGAAATATGAGGCCGGTAGGGGACTATGTATTGTTTTGCAATACTCTCAGAATGCTTGTTTATCATGCTTTCTGGTCTTCCATATGGAGCCTTTTCACACACCCATGGAAACAAAATTCATACACTTTTCAAAAAAAATGAGAATCAGTGATATTTGAAATGAGTGAATCTTTAGGTTTCATTTGATTACGAACAAGTACACATGTTTCAATTATAAATCCAATAAAACTTTGACAATTAAAAACAATAACACTGCATTTTTCATTTTAATGGACTATATGAGGGAGGGACCAATTGACCCGGATGGGGTTAATGAGACCTAAAGGAATCTTATAAATTATCTCTTATTGTGACAGGCCAACATCGTCTTGAGTTTATTACTGACTGCAGAATGTGTATAAAATATCATTGATATATTCGGTCTCGAAAGATTAAAGTATCTTTATATGGGTGTAAGAATTTTCATCAGATCCTTTCAGATTTCACTGCTTATGACAATATCAGGTTTTGTACTTTCTAACATGTTGCTTATTTTTCATTGATTGAAAGTTGAAATTTATTTTCCATGGTGTTGTTTTGCTGCTCTTTTTGTGTGATGTTCTTTCTGCTACCAGTTTTGTTGGTGTTGTCGTTACTCATTTTATGTTCTTTCCGCTCCAAGTTTTTTTGTGTTGTTTGCTTCTTTAAATTTGATGGTTTTTTTTTTCTTATTTTATTATAAGCGCGGAAAAAAATCTTGCTGCAGTTAATGAGAAAGGAGAAACTAACACAACATTTTTAGAAAAAAATATATAACTGAATGACAAAATGATATAGTACAGTGATTATGTAAATTAATGATAGCTGAAGCATAATCCAATCTCACCAAGAGAAATCTGTAACAAACAAAAAGTATAACATTATAGTTATATGCCTGTGGGCTATAAAGGTGCTGTTAATGCATCAACAATTTAAATTCTGGCCTCGGAACCTCCCGACGCAATGTTAGTAAAACGTTATTTCAATTTAAAATTGTTTTCGAAATAAAAATGGAATGTCTTGCAAAATAAACGGTAACTTCACCTTTGTTATACGCTCCCGAAGGGAACGATAATGGTAGAAATGTCAATATTTTAGTTGTACTATGAGCTAAATTTTCCTTCAACGTCCGGTATAGCACGCGCTTGTTTTCCCGAACTTTCAGCGTCTTTTTAACGTTTTTTTCTTTGAAATTTTTAGACGTCATTAAACGCTCACGTAACCCACAAGAAAAGCTAGTTTGTTTTTATTTTCGAACCAAAAAAAAATAATAAATAATTGAAACCTCGGGAGCGTAACAGGATTAACTGCCTCATATTAGTTATAATAAGAGACAAGTTACAGTAATGTGTCTTTTTGGTAAAATGTAAACAATCGTGACGAATAGGTACATTTGTAAAAAAGCGTCGGAAGAACGTTCTTGTGCTATCTTTGTTATGAACATTGCTATGAGCGTATGACTGAGCATCCGACCCTTACCACATATACTTAAAAGGTATGTTCCTTTGGCTTGGATGTATTAATATTCACCTTGAATTAAAAACATACAAATTTTAGCGCCGTCAAGGGAAAAAAAGAACTTCGTACATGATAGCACAAAACATTGTTGAAACGTTCTCGATTTTGTAACGAAAAATCATACCTTAATTTAATGCATTTAAATCATGAAGTAACCTCTATGTCCGTTTTAGTATTGTATCTCTATACTATTGTCTGTTACTCACCATGTTGTGCAGTTTTTAGGATGTACTAATACGTGATGAGGAAAAGAATGTTCAAGAACGTTTGCAGTTGTATATGACATCGCTGAATAATCTGAAAATATGAGTGGTTAATTATATTTTTTTATATAGTTTTCAAAAGAAAAGCGCATTTATTTTCTTAAATGATTTATTATTTTATTTGCCATTAATCTATTCGATTTAATTGGTTGATTAAGTTGGTTTATCCTGTTAATACTTAGGATTTTTAGGTACTTCTTTCATACACTAAACATGAAATTTCAGTAATATAAAAATGATGATACTTTGTTGGTTCTGTGAAAAAAAAATCGCTTTACGTCTATATTCCACTACCTGTTCTTATCATAGTACACATAAGAAAACCTTTCAATACCTCCATAAGTTGTTCCGTATTCCATCTGATATATAGGCCAGCAATCGTTGCTAGTCACAGCTCGAACAACTGTCACGTTAGTAGCAGGAATAACATACTTCCATACTTGAACATGTAGCTTTAGTGTAGGTGGACCTATTGTCTTTTCAGCAACAAACGTCGCATGACCTCAAGAAGAAAATATGTACATGTATATATATGAGAGGATCAATTTGAGGACTTGATGTTGGGACGAGCATGTCATTTCCTATAAAGGGGCGCTTACATGTCATCATCATAGAACTATATATTTGCTTTGAGTTATTTTCTTTATTGCAACTTGAAAGTATGGGTTTTTGTCTATTTTGCACAAAAGGGTCGATAAATAATACATTTATGATAGAAAAAACGACTTGCTTAACTTCTATGATGGCCTATCTTTACAAATATATACTTTTGAAGACCAGTTGAGTGATCCATCTTTTGTAAGCTTAGATTCTTATTAAACTTAATCTAGCGGAAACTAAAACAAGTTTTTCTCGTTTTTTGACCTTAATTTGGCATCATTTATTGTTTGTAGCATTTGGTCCTTCATTGGGCGTCATTGTGCTGAATAAATTTGATTTCTTTTGAATAAATGTAATGATCTTCTGTGGTAGCTTATAGATTATAACAACATTACCGAACTAGGATAATCACTTTCTTGAAGATGTTCAAGGAGGAAAAGAAAAAAAACAATGCAATGACATAACAGAGAAATTAATCAAGTGGTGTGGGTATAAGCTGGTTTTATAGCACCACACCTACCAATCCCATTTTAATTATACGGCGGTAGTAACACAAACACAACAAGATGTCATGATTAGGGACAGTGTATTCATACTTACTAGGTATGCATTGATCTTGAATGGGGACGTGTAAGTCTTCCTCTTTGCATCGCCCCATGTCAATTTTATACGCCTTTCTCTTAAAATAAAAAAAAAGATTTTTTGATTGTTACTGTTTTTGTAGAACTACTTATATATATACATGATATATGTACTTCGTTTTCTTCAAACAGTTGCAACATGCAAAACTGCTGCTAAGCCTTCAAATACAAATGAGTTTGCTCTCGTTTTGGCGCGAACTCGAGTTGCTAGTTGTGCTGTTACATTGTAACTACTTTGAGTGTAGTCATTTTTTGTTTGCATGTGTGTGTGTGTGTTTTTTTTTTATTTCTAAAAATTAATTTTGTCCTCTGTATGCTTTATTTTTTTAATATTTGTTTTTTTAAGTTTCGAATCATGTTTACTGACTAGTTGTCTTTTATTGTCACTTCGGTATAAGTTTTTATTAATAAAAGAAAATAAGATTTTTGAAATTATCGCAATTAAAGCAACTACAAATGTACAAATACAGCTGCATGTGAACAAATTGTTCTGTTCAAGAACATTCGAATGAATGTTATCGAACAAAAGAGGGGTCCCGAGAGTAGAACTGAAAAGAACAAAATATTTAACCTTAATTTTCAATTCATTAAAACCATTATTTAATAAAGAATCTGACCATGGCATTTTACGTGTAATGTTTTGGAAACATAAGATCTACTTACATTTTTGTAATCTACGATTTCTGTGTGGACAAAGTTTATATTGTTACCAAGGTGTATGTCTGTATCAGTCCTGGTCATTTGTCTATGGTAGTCAAAATACAAATGTACATTTCTCTGAAAATATCAGAAACAATAACAAAAATAATAACATTTCCGCTTTTCATTTGTTGATGAAGTGAAAAAGTTAAAAACTTTTAAAACTTTTTAAGAAAAAGAATACTTTATTTATAAAATGTTTTAAACAATTTCGCTAACACAGATTAAAATTCCAATAAAAACAAACATAATATTTACGTCAATAAATTCTGTGTGGTTGTTTTTCAAATTAATAGACCCTCCAGTCACGTCCATATTACATTGGAATACAGGCGGAACGCAACATGAATCCACAATAAAAACACAAACTGAAAGAACATATGCTAAGAACGCTAAAAACATTGTTGTATCTCTGTCAATTTACGCATGCAAACGTAGTACTACAATAAGGTTATCAAATGCAAAAACGAAGTCATAAAAGTACAGAAAATTGGGTTGATCATGACGATTTGGAACCAATTTCAAGGTTAGACATTGCACTAACAGATTCTACTTGAACTTTTAAAGTGTGTCAATGACGTTTCCTGTTTCTAAGGTGTGATAAAAAGTAAAAATCGTAACTTAGAATCCAGTTAAACGTACAAGGAGGCCCTGAATATTCTCTGTTCTTTGGAAACATTCGTGATTTCGAATATGGCCAAACTGCAGTGGTGAATATTAAACTTTCGAAAAGCGGAACAAATTAGACATAACGCATGCATGTACATAAAAGTTAGGAATTATAATAATATCTCTGCTAATCACCTATTCAGTATGTTGACATTAAGATAAGCATGGTCACCAGGCTTTGGTCTATATTTCTGGTATGTGGTTAACATTGCATTAACAGGGTTGGACTGAGAGTGTTGACCTTAGTTATAAGGCTTTGGTTCACTCCTGCTTTATAACATTTTCATTCATATTTTTTCAAGCAAATATTAGCCTGGAACTGGCCTCGGCCAGGATATTCCATAATCCTAAAGCAAACTAACTCATTGATAGACAGTCTAAGCCCGTGGCTTACTGAAACGCACTGTTGGACAGACCATTGTCTAAAAGCAGTAAACTTTGTTTTGTCATATATAGTCACAAGCACTTGGTATTATGCATAAAAAGTTTTAGGGAAACTGAGCGGCATTAAACAAAAACCAAGAAAGTCTGATTGTTTAAGTAGAAACAATTAATACATATTTATGTTACAGGGCAATATGGAATTCAGGGCGATGCAAAATCCTCCTACGGCAAATATAAAGTCATTTTCTCACAGGACAAAGTGGAATTCTGATTTGCCCTTGATTTAATCCAGTATAAATTGGAATTCTGATTAGTCCGGGGAGAAACTGAGATATTTAGATTTGTCCTAAGACGAATCTGGATCCTCCTGACATATTGTTTTAATATTGTTACACAATGAAAATAATCTGAAAATTATACATATTACGATATAGATAGATTTGGAAAGGTAAGCAGGGATTAATTCAGTTTTCTTATTTCCAGAGGAAAGTTATAATTGTATATTTTGTGAAGGCTTGACTTTTTAGTATTTGTTTACCAGGAAAATTAGTGAAAAAATACTTAGGTTCAAGAATAAAATAAAAAGTAGCAAAGGAGTACAGGCGATATAGAAATGAAACAAGAATTATTTGAATGTATGTTTTTGTTTTATTTTATAAGATGGAGCAGTTTGAAGTGGTATATTGAGATATTTATACGTATAAATGAAGGAACTAAAAGATCAACTGTTTCAAAAATATTCAATACTTAAAAAAAAAATGCCTACAAACATATTGTGTCTGGATCTAAACATGACTTCATATAAATCATATTTAAAAAAAAAACAACTTGAATTTAATACAATTAGTATCAAATATAAAAGTAAATAAAGCAATATGATTAAAAAAAAATCAATTATAAAAATAATGCATGTACTATGCTTTTTTATTTATGTTTTAATTATTGTAATAAAAATAATCTTAGTATATATATAACTTTATTCTCATAAACCAAGCATTTAGGTACAGAGAAATACTATGTACAATATATACAACATTACAGACACACAATACAACACAGAACAGTAACACAAAAATACACATAACACATTCATTGATATGATATATAGAAATAGTGAAGTTTAGCCGGGAGGACACGTTTTTTTATTTATGATTTTTATAAATTTACAAAGTTTGTTTAATTTTGATATATTTTTTGTTTCCATAATATCCTTGAACTTTAAGATATTTGGGTTTCTAATTAGCTGTTTACTGATCAATTTCTTTCGTTCATCTAATAAGCATTCACATTCTAAGATATAGTGAAATTCGTCTCCAATACTTCTATTACATAAGTTACATTTTCTATTTTGTCGTTCAACGTTGTTCCATCTTCCCGTTTCAACAGGAAGTTTATGATTACATGTTCTAAATTTACAAAGTGTTATAGAATCTTTTTTGTTCAATGTTTCAAAATAATGCTCAAACTCTAAAGTGTCTTTGAAAATCTTATAATTTGCGGCTTTTGAGCAATTTTGAATTTCGTCATGCCAGCTTTGTCGAAACTGATCAGTTAAACTTTCCATAATTCTTGTCTTTACATTCAGAGCTTCGAAAGAAATGCGAGTTCCAAATATGAGTGTATCCACATTCGTTAAAAATACTTTTGATGTGTCCAAGCCAAGAAAAAAATACATTTTGGGTATTAAACAGATGTAACATAAGCTTGTAAATTAAAACACATAGTTTTGTCTGTTTTCCAGACAATAATTTTGACCAATATGATACCATTCTTAATTTAATGTCAAGATATAAAGGAAATCTTCCTAATTCGCCATACACAAAACAGTTTGGCGTAGACGATTTTAAATTAAGTAAAAGTTTGCAAAATTTCAGATGAACCTTTTCAATTATATGACAATTTTTGAAGCCCCAAGTTTCGCACCCGTACAACAGTATTGGCTTAACCATTTTATCAAATAAGTCTAACTGACAAGAAATTGATAGATTATGATACTTTCCCAATTTAAAGACTTCATACATTGCCTTTGTTCCCTTTTCTGCTTGTGCTTTGATTGCCAAGTTAAAATTACCAGTTTTATTTAATTTGGTTCCAAGGTAGTTAAAATCCTTGACAATTTCTAGTTCTTTATTTGCGTATACAAAGCGCAAATTATTTGGTAATCTACCGATTGCAAAACAAAATTTTAGTTTTTTCTATATTAACAGTAAGTTGCCATTCACTACAGTAATCGTAGAAGCTGTTTAATTGTGATTGGAGGCCCTCTGCTGTTTCAGACATAAGAACTGTATCGTCTGCGTATAAGAGTGCAAATAATTTTGCGTACACCCCTAAAATTGATTCTAAATCTTCAGAAATGGATACCAGGCCGACGTTGTTTTGATTTTCTAGGAAAGATTCTAAATCATTAAAAAAAACAGCAAATAGGAAAGGGGACATATTTTCACCTTGTCTCACCCCATTATTACAAGGGAAATGGTCAGATTTTTCATGGTTGAAGACAATATTAGACTTAATGTTTTTATACATGTTCTGAATAATATTAAGCATTTTTCCATTTATATTATTTAGTATTAATTTATGCCACAAGCCAGATCGCCACACTTTATCGAAAGCTTTCTCAAAGTCTATAAAGGCACAGAAAAGTTTCTTTTTTTTCAGTTTAAGAAGTTCGAATAGTCCATGTAAGGTAAAAAGGTTGTCGATAGTGCAGTAACCTTGACGGAAACCACTTTGGTTTTCATTAAGGACGGAGAAGTTTTCAGAATATTTATTTAATCTGTTTGTAAGAACAGCAGTAAAAAGTTTTCCTAAACAACTAACTATCGTAATAGGACGAAAGTTTTTAGGGTTTTTACTATCTCCTTTATTTTTGTAAATATGTTTGATGTTTCCAATAAGCCAGCTTTCGGGTACTATTCCTGTTTCGAATACTAGATTGAACAACTTTTCATAAATTTCAATAAACTCATTTGATGTTGATTTTATGTACTGGTTAATTATTTGGTCTTCTCCACTGGCTTTATTATTCTTAAGAGTCGAGATACATTTTAAAACTTCTTCCTTTTCGATGTACATGTTAATTTCATCATTTATCTGATTTAATACTTGGTCGTCTAAGTCAGGAAAATTAATATTATTATTATTGGGTTCCTCATTTAAATCTCTAAAAAACTCAAATAACTTTTCGATGGGGATGTTTGGTTGCTTTTTAAAATTATCTCTTCTCAAAGCTTTCCAAAACTCCTTTGAATCTTTTTTTCTCATGCCTTTAAGTTTTTTTGACATATTTTCGGAGTAGTCCTTTTGACTTTTGTCCATTATCTTTTTATAAAGCTTTTCTGATTCTGATAGCCTTAGTTTATCTATTTCGTTCTTATGTTTTGAATATTTACGCTTGAATTTATTGATTATAGTTGTAAACAAAATAATTTAGACATAAATAACCTGGAAAGTAAAAATTTAAAAGAGAAAATTAGAGTTAACCGCATTGAAAATATAAAAAATCAACTTAAAAGTTTTTCTTCAGTAAATTCTGACTCAAAACTAAATTTTTTTCTCGTTTTGTTACTCAGATTTTTCTATCCAAAACTATCTAGAATTTAACCTTCCAAAGTCTGTATATAAAAACTTAGCTAAATTAAGAATTAATGCTCATCCACTTTTAATTGAAAAAGGCAGATACCATAGGCCAAAAATACCACGTAATGATAGAAAGTGTCAAAAATGCAATGTAATTGATGACGAACAACATTTTATACTATATTGTAAAAAATTTTCAGATTTAAGAGAAGAACTTTTTAAAAACCTAAACATAGACCCCTCTCAACTACAAACAACTGAAAAGAAATCTCAATCTTTAAACAAAATTATGAACCCATCAAGTAAGATTGATCTAAAAAATATATGTACCTTTATTGAAAAGGCTTTTGAAATTTATGTTAACTAATTATAAACTGTTTAAACTATATATGTATGCTCTTTGTTGATGGCTCTGTTCGGATATTACTTCTAATGTTTTATGCATATTATATGTTATGTACTATTGTTTTAATATCTGTTCATTGTGTGGAAGATGTCAAATTTATTGATTTTCCAATAAAATATCTGTATCTGTATCTGTATCTGAATTTCCTATAGTTTTGTCTCGCAAATTTACATTCAAAATTAAACCAAGGTTTGTGATTTACTTTATTATTTATTTTCTTTTTATGTTGTTGATAGGTCCCAAAAGTTGTTTTTGCACTTTCAATAAAGATTTCACCAAGTTGTTCCACTATAGAATTAATTTCGTTAGGTGTCATATTAGTATTTCTCCCCTGTAGTTTATCAATCAAGATATCTTTCTGAGTCCTATTTATATTTCTTTGAAAGTCATTGACTTTGCTACCATCCCATTTTTTAATATTTACAGTGTTGGGCCCTTCTTTGAGAATTGTTTCTTCAACGTCGTCATTTTTCATAGCACAATTAATACAAATAGACAGTGGACAATGTACATCAGAAAACAATTTTGAAAATTCTAAAACATGACAGCTAAAAAATCTATTTACAAAAATAGCATTACTTATACAATAGTCAACCACACTTGCATTTCTGCAAGTATAATTTCCGTCCTTGTCACCTTCAATCCTTCCATTTAGTATGAAAAAGTTATTCCCTCTACAAAAATCTAATAGCAGTGAACCAAACCTATTTTTTTGCTAAGTCTTTATTCTTTCGTTCACGAGTATTACCAGCTGAATCTAGAAAAATGACACCATTTTCAATAAATTCTTTTGCAGTGTTTAAATGATCATTATCTTCAAATTGAATAAAATCATTTTCGTTAGAAGTTCGGCTATTGAAGTCGCCAAATAGAGCTACGTTTTTGTACTTTGATGACAAGGACAAAAATTCATTTTCAATTTCACTGAAAGCATCTCACCGGGTATAAGCGTTACCGCGGGAGAGTCGCTAAATCGTAGGGGAGAGTCGCTTTAAACGTAGGGGAGAGTCGATATTTGACCTAGATCGAACCACACCAGGTATGTAAACGATAAAATCATCTATTTTCACTGATCAAATATTACAAATAAATATTGCACGGAACATTAGAATTATTTAAAAATGTGTACACGCTAAAATTACCTCCCGGAACCTTCCATTTCATACCAAACACCTCGAACTTTTCCGGGCAGTCAGTGTAAATTTGGTGACATCGCATCTTAAAATCTGATTTTCTTCATAATAAATACATTATATGACAATTGCATGCACTCAGTATATGCACAAGAATGATATCTAAAAGAGATACTTCACCGTTACCCTTTACAAAGTCATAATACAATTTTATTCGTTAATTTTTCAACAACAACGTAAGTGCCGTAGGGGAGAGTCGATTCGAATTGTCTTGAACGTAGGGGAGAGTCGATTCGGATTGTTGTGAACATAGAAGAGTTGCATTATTTGCTTTCAATCACCTTTTTTTCACAACAAACGTTGCAAAACCTTGAAAAAGGTATCATGGGATTATGTTAGTGTTGTCAGATATTATCAATGTTAACAGCATATAATTATGTAGGTC
This sequence comes from Arcuatula senhousia, assembly GCA_963971305.1. NCBI lineage: Eukaryota > Metazoa > Mollusca > Bivalvia > Mytilida > Mytilidae > Arcuatula > Arcuatula senhousia. The sequence goes on along the minus strand of OZ020307.1, from coordinate 35,916,757 downwards.
TGATAGCAAAGGCTCCCACCACTTCCAGTCCCTTGCTCAATTTTTCTGCACCTAGTCCTTCGTGCAATATAATATGGAGTAGGCATTGCCTAAAGGCGAGCATAGCTAAAAGGGACTACGTTTTTTGTTCTAAACGTCGACATTCAGGGCTATCGCTATCATTTAATTTCCAATATTTCCGTTTGCTTATTTTGGGGCGAGATGGTATGGGGCGATTAAGCTTCGAGACACGTTTGTTTCGTACGTGCGTATAACCAAGACGAAACGAGCAGCTTATGTGTACTTATTATATTAAGAATATTATTATGGTATTAATAAATGGGTGTTTTTATAATGGCCCTGTTATATGTTCAAGGTCTGCAATGGGCCCGAGGTGTTTGTAATGGCCCGAGCCAACGCCGAGGGCCATTACAGACTCCGAGGGCCATTATTGCAGACCGAGAACATAAAAATAAAATCACCCATTTCTTAATACTTTTATTAACCAACTAGAAAATAAACAAATTACACTGAGTGGAGAAGTGAGCTGCAACTCGTAAAACCTTCTTTAGCCCAATATTTCTTTGAAATGCATGTCTAATAGCTTATGACCATTTTGTTCTAGGCTTTTACTTTGCCGATGCATAAATCACGTACATTTGTCTTAGATTGATAATAGAAAATTTTAAAATTTATCATTGACATAATTGAGATCTGCTCGTTTCATTTTTTTTTTTTTTGTTCTTACTATTAAAACTATTTGCAAAATATCTTATTTATTTGAGAAATTATTGTGCAAAGTACAAAATATTTAACTAATAAAACTACAGATCATATGATGTGGTCAAATAATAACAATTTTAGTTATATTTTTAGGGACAAAATTTTCAGGGGATGAGTTGAAGTACCAAATTACAACCCATTTCTTTCCTCAAACAAGAATCCCCCTTTAGCAGACATCTTTAAAGTTTGTCAGGGTTTTGCATATTTTCTGTATATCAATATTTTATTCAAACTATTGACATTCAGAAGGTTGTTTTAGAAACCTGACAGAAACAGACAGGATCTCAGACTCTGTATATAGGTTTATCTTCAGGTAGGAACCATTTACTTTGTTTATTTTTAATTATTTGTGAATTAACAGTGCAGCAAAGTTTTAAGGGACGTTGGCTTAGTTGAGTTTTTAAATAAAACGTATAAAATAAATATAAAAACCTTGTTTGATCAAGGTAAAAAAAGATAGCCTATTTAAGAAATTTTAAAGGAAACTAAAAGGGTATAAAACATCTAAATGTGAAATGACCATTGAGTTACATGCAGTATAAGCCATCTACAACAAAATAAATTAATTCACAGAAAATCAAACGGTAGTTTAACCCATATGCCTATTTCCAACGTGTAACATTTGATACTTTTTTAATTCAAATTGCTAAAACATCTGAAGTAAAATGATGTCGGGCATCTTGTTTCAAATCCATAATGGCCCTGTTTTCTGCCGTAATGGCCCTGTCATAATGCCCTGTTTTTTCATAATGGCCCTGTTTGGCATTTCATTAAGTAAGGGCAGATAGACTAATAATCTACTTAGTTGGTTAATAATTTCTTGTAAAAAGCGCAATTTATTATTGTTTTAAGCATTATTTCTTTTCTTATTAATTATTTTAACATTCACTCCGGCCCTGTAAAAATAATAACCCTTTCCGGACCATAAAAAATCAAATCAGCATTAGCAAATTTCTCGCGGAAACAAATACCGTAGAGCTCTCCGCTCGAGAGGGCACTTCGTGCGAGCTGTGCTCGCTACAACGCCCTATTTGATCCCGATCCCCAAATTAGATAGACCAACATTGATTATTGAAAATTTTCCCGACGAATATCTTATGTTTTTAGATTGAATTTATTTAAATCAAAGTGAGCTTCTCCTTTTCCTATCTGATTTCGGGCTAAGATTGCAATCTTACCTGTCCCCTTTTCAGTTTCGAATCATCCGTTGGACATTTTGTTTTCTAATTCGTAAAACAAAGTTTAACCTGTTTTTATTTTATTTTATTTCAGCTTACACAGTGACGGCCCTTAGGTGACGGTGACATGGAATTTGGTAAATATTACTCATTAGTTCATGAGCAGCCTAAAAACTTCCCTAGGCCAAAAAAAAAAGTAGGTGAGTTTACTGTCACCCTACCCTACCTAATTTTTACCCCCCTACCCTAAAGTTTTTTTTAGCATTTTCCATTAAGCACTATTAAAGTCACAAAGCTGCCCCCATAGACTCAAGGTAAAAAAAAATTATAAAAAAAAAATAATTTCCTACCTACCGACCCTAATTTTTTTCAGCATGTGACAGTAAACACACATACTTTTTTGTTTGGCCTACTACCGTTCCGTTCGGATTTTCCAACAGTTGTATGGTGGTCTCTGTATTCTATATAAGGACTGAATTATGGTGATGTGGATGGTGGACATCATAAAGTGGAAAGGACTATACTTAATGGTTGTTATTTGGTGTTCCATTTTAAATGACTGATTAAACTTCCAAAATATTTGTGTAATTGATGCATAAAATAAATGTTTTATATGTACAAAAATGTATAACTTCATTTGTTTTACTTCTTAAATTTTCGTTTATGGATATATAGATGTGCAGAGAAAGGGCAAACTGAGGACAGTTCAAAACATTTACCTGTGCTTGACTTTTAAAATAGAAGAAATGGGTAGACAGCAGTCTCATCTTAGTCTGTTGTCCACCGTGTTTTTCTAACACAAAACATAACACGATTATGTGACATACATAGTTTTTATATTGGCCTTTTTGCTTATTGTTGCATTTTTAGCTGTTCGTGGTCATATTAAAGTGTCCGCTTTCCCTGCCTTTAACTAAAGCGGAGCAACTCAAAAAAATTATGTAATTCCAATTCTGCTTGAAATCAAAATAATTTGACAATCATTTTGTACTTAACAAGTATGACCAAATATTTTTTCAAACACGTAAAACATTATCATCTGGAAACCTCGAAAGACAGACATGACAGGCATGATGCACTACATAGGTAGGGAATAATTTATGGTGACTTTTGTTTGTTCATATTATGATGCATACGTGTATAAAGAAATATGATCTCATAGTTCTTACATGGAAAACCATTTTAACTAGCATAACCAAATTAACCAAACAGCATATCCAAATTAACCGTTTTATACCCGTTTTTGTATTGTATTTTTAACTAGAAGGCCGTAAGTCTGATTTGGGACTGACGGACGGACAAATAGACTAGGACCATATATATGAACCTCTTTCGTAGGTGGGACATACAGTTACTATATTTACTCTTTACTGAACGAGAGGCTCACAGAAGCCTGAATCGATCACCTTGTTCTCTTTTTATGAGCAATTACCCTAATAAGGGTCCATTGAATGGGGACTTTTGAAAAGCTAAATGAGATGAAAGGTTATACAGGTTCTGCAATACTTGTCAATCTTAATGACAAAAAACATAAAAAACGCTTTTCCTCGATCTTAACCCCTCTTAAGAGTCATCTGACAAGATCGAACCAATGCAGACGCTTGAAGAGCTCAGTGGACCTGCAATATATTTTATTCTGTAGGATAAAAACGTGATTATCCGCCTTTTTTTACCTTTAAAAGGACCTTAACCCCTATATAAGAAGTCATTTGACACCTTCGACCAAAAAAGAGACTTTTGTAGATCTGATGAGGCTGAAGAAGGAAGGTTGCATCAGGTAATTTCTATATCTTATAGGTCTTTTTTTTATTTACAAGCCAAAACAGTAATCTGACTCTCCGAGTTAATTTATAGCAACGGCAGCCATGCGTTTTCAGTGGATCAAAAATCAGAACTCAACTGTTATGCAGCAGGACACCCAAAGAACCAATCATACCAAGTTTCATTGAATTCTGTTCAGAAGTTTCAATGAAAAAAATATTTTTAAAATGTTAACGGACGACTACCGACGACGACCAATTGATGGTAATAGGTCACATGGACTTATTCTTGTTTAGAATGGGGTCTATCTGTGACTATTTCAGAACTGGATTTGAATTATATGCATTTTATTTAGACCATGGACCAATTGCAGAACCATAAGCAGCACCTACTGGCCTCGTTGAAAGCTGCTGGCGGTTGTCCATTGTGGTTATTCTAAATTGTCGCTTGTTATGTGAGCTGTGTCGCGTACACCTATTCCATATCTCATTATTTTCTATTTTGTGGTTCCAGGTGAGCTAAAAAAACTGTTCCTACAATTCTGTCTCAAAACTGAACACTAATGAACGACATCAAAATTAATTTATATTTATACAATTTTAATTAAATAAAAACGTCTTCGGCACACAAGACACTACTCATCAAACATCAATAGTCTTTTATAGTAGAATTTTTATTTCATCTTTTCTATGGCTTTGTCGAACTGGCAATCCAACTGGAAGGTTCAATCGGCTTTGATACAAATGTACTTCCAAATTTGATATTCTTCTCCTTCGCAGCTTTTTTTACTTTATCAAACGAATTATTTCTGAAAAACATAAAAACCATAACTATCACACTTTAGTCTTGGAAAAAAAACATAAGAATTTCATAATATGCTAAAATAAGTACTTCTAATCTTAAATAACAGATAATTAGAATAACCTAACTTTTTTAACGACAATCATATGACAATTCATATGACACAAGGAATTACAAATGAACAGAAGGCCATGTATTCTAAAGACGATGCTATAGAACAAGAAATGACAACTACGTATATAAGTGGGGGGTGTCACGCAAGGAGTGGGAAATTAACAGATCCTTGTGAAGTGGTGGCAATCAGATGCAAGGAATGACAAACGTAGGTGAAAACTCGGAATTTTGAGTGGGCGCAGTAGACATCCGGAGACCAACTGGATAAGGGGCAGACGCCCGCAGGATGCGTATATTTATTTGCTCTTCGGCCCGACAATGCATGGAGGGAAAAAATATCAAAGGGATATAGGCAATGTGATTAAAGGTTAAAGGTTTGGGTTTAGAAAGAACTGACACCTTTTACCGTCAATACATGTATCGAGCTCACAGTTGAAAATACAGGTTGTAATATTTTTCAAGGTTTTGCAACGTATTTATCCGTATATCTGGGGATCAGGATCAATGAGGGCTGTATATATTGCACGAACGACTAGGTGATGGAAGTTTGAGCAAGGGTTCGGAAGTGGTGGGAGTCCTTGATCTTAGACCTACAAGTATGCTGTTAACGTGGATAATGTAGGTTTTGGTATCAACACGTACAATAAAACATAACATAATCTTATGAGGCTTTTTTTTCAAGATTTTGCAACGTTTGTTTTTGTAAACTTGATTGAAAGCCAATATAATGCAACTCTCTTCTATGTTCACAACAATCCGAATCGACTCTCCCCTACGTTCAAGACAATTCGAATCGACTCTCCCCTACGTTCAAGACAATTCGAATCGACTCTCCCCTACGGCACTTACGTTGTTGTTGAAAAATTAACGAATAAAATTGTATTATGACTTTGTAAAGGGTAACGGTGAAGTATCTCTTTTAGATATCATTCTTGTGCATATACTGAGTGCATGCAATTGTCATATAATGTATTTATTGTGGAGAAAATCAGATTTTAAGATGCGATGTCACCAAATTTACACTGACCGCCCGGAAAAGTTCGAGGTGTTTGGTATGAAATGGAAGGTTCTGGGAGGTAATTTTAGCGTGTTCACATTTTTAAATAATTCTAATGTTCCGTGCAATATTTATTTGTGACATTTGATCAATGAAAATAGATGATTTTATCGTTTACATACCTGGTGTGGTTCGATCTAGGTCAAATATCGACTCTCCCCTACGTTCAAAGCGACTCTCCCCTACGTTTTAGCGACTCTCCCGCGGTAACGCTTATACCCGGTGCATCTGGTGATGAATAACTTGTATATTCGGGAGGGATATAAACAATACCAAAAAGAGCATCATTATCAAGGCCAAGTATTGTTGAATCAATTTTGAACCAAAGTACAAATTTACAGTCAGTTTCAATAGGTTTTATGAACCTATCAAGCTTTTCTTTATAGCCTAACATGATTCCACCTGATTTAACCTTTGCGATCTTTTTACGGTTTTTCAGTTTGAAAATATACCCAGGCAGTTTTATTATATCTTGATCATCAGTTTTTGTTTCTACCATACATAAAATGTCATGACTTTTTACTAAGTCTTCGAATTCAGGATATTTTAATCTTTTGTTAATGCCACAACAGTTTAATGATAGTATTTTCATTTTCTCTTGTGATAAACATCGGTCGTTTTGATGGTTGTCGGTAAATGACGCATTACAAGAGTAGCTTAGTAAATGCATGTAAAATATCAGTCGGATCCATCGGAATCTCATTAGCACAAATGGGTCCCCCTGAAAATCAATTAAGAGGATCCAGAATCGTCCTAGGGTAAATCTTGATATCTCAATTTCTCCTAGGACAAATTGGAATTTCAATTTACATTGGATTAAATCTAAGGCAAATCAAAATTCCGATTGCCATAGGAGAAATCAGAATTCCAATTTGGCCAGGATGATTCCGGATCCCCCTAGATTCGGCAAAATTCAATTGCCCTGTAACATATATTTTTTGCTAGAAATATAGACGCTTGATATAATTAACTTCGTATGTTTTGTGTGTTATTTAATCTAATGTTTCTCATATTAAAACGAAATACATTTGATGGAAAACGCTCAATTAAGCCCCTGTAAACAATCATAAACGCGGACCTGAAAGAAAGCACCAAGCACCTGTTATCTCAATTAAAAGATTAATTGCAATGAAAGATAAACTATTTTAAGTGCAATCTGGGTTATTTGAAAAGTATCATCTAAGTCTCCTTTATAAATAAATAGAGATTTCCTGGGTTTTAATAAAGGATTATTTTAAGTGGGACATACCCGGATCAGGAATTCTATAATTTAGACTGCCCAAGCTTGACGCAAGTGGAGACAATCATGGCTGTAAACAATCGAGACACGTCTGTAATTTGTGTTTTTGATGTTGACGGGACACTGACAATGCCTAGGCAGGTTTGTATAGTATACACATATTCACTATGACCCTAAAAATACCGCCAATTTATTATTTTAACGTATAAATTTAGAATGATGCAATATTTTCATGCCACGTTGATATCCATGCTAACCGGATAAATATTTACTTTTTACAGTTTTATAGTTGTATCTGTTGTTAAATTGTTACCAATACTTTTAAGTCAGAAGTAGTCCAAATCCATAGCACTAAGGCCTTAATGTTGTAATATTAAAAGCGATAATTCAACTTCGGTGCCTGAAGTTGGGGGGGGGGGGGGGGTGAGGAATTATAATTCCTTGTGTTTAGGAGGTGTCTTAAAACATACTTGTGATTCTCCCGCCAGGAGACAAAATCTCCCGACTTTTTTACCCATCTCCCGTTCTCCCGACTTTGTGTAATCTCCCGCTTTTTCAAAACACGACAAAATTTTCGTTTTATAGACATTTTAATTCTTCGGTCTTAAAACATTTCTGGTGATTTACGGGTTTGTCAAAACAGACGTTAATTTAACAGGTTAACGTGTTAATAAAAGGTTTATTGCCATAATTGGCCTGACAGTTGTATATACTGTTGGAGATAAGTCAGTGAAACCAGGTATATTTTGCATACGCTAGTGACATTTAAATGTGTTTTTCATGAGCCTTTAAAATCTCCCGCTTTATTGTCCAATCTTCAGCCAAAAAAATCAAAATCTCCGGCTTTGTCATCATGGATCCTTCACATGTATGTTAAAACGAAAAAAAAATGTCATGATGCTTGAAATTTTACATAATTTTTCTGTGAAGGATCGTTAAAAATTATCTGACTTAAATGGAATAAGAGTACACCATCTTCTGATGTACATGTACATGCATACAAATTATGGTTAAAATAATTAGTTAAAAATGTACCTTTAATCCCCCCCCCCAAAAAAAAAACCCAAAAAACAAGTGAATTTTAACATGTTTAAACCAGAGCTATTACAATCACCTGGTACAGGGCATCAACCTTCCATAAACTTTTTCACCCCCAAAGTTTTTCTATGATACCATTAATATCACATTTCTGGTATATATACCTTGTGTTTTTTGTTTGTTTAGAAAATAACACCAAAGATGAAAGAGTTTCTACAAAAGCTGAAACAAAGATGTCCAGTAGCTTTGGTTGGGGGATCTGATTTAGTAAAGATAGCTGAACAGATGGGAGATTCAGAGGATAGTCATGGTAAAAAGTGTACATTTACTATACATGCACATGTAGTTCATGGACCATGAACATTTGAGTTTTTGTTCTCTTTATTATAATATTATGCATCACCTACAAAGTTTATGTGTTGTTACTGTATTCTTACATTAGATTTGTCATGTTTGTAAAAAATAAGCAAAACAAGAATACACTTAAAAGAGATAATGCTACACCTGGAAGCATGGACAAGTAAATTGTATGTAGAAAGTATTATGCAAACTGAAGGTAAACTTGCCCTGGGGCGGAACTATGAATGAGTGGATTAATGTGTGGACAATAGACCAGAACATTATGTGCACATCTACTTCTGTAGGGGTGCATATAATTTAAAAAAAATGACAAAAAGAAAAGAAAAAGACCATTCACATTTTAGATACTGAACAAAAAATGCTCAAAACAGAAATAACTTCACACAAACATAAATACTCAAATTTTACCTATCATATTCTTTGTATGGCTGAAAACATTTCTTTTTTCAGTGACACAGGAATTTGATTATTTATTTGCTGAGAATGGTCTTGTAGCATACAAAGATGGTAAACAGGTTGGACAAGAGGTATGATACAATGTTTCCTGTTACTAACTGCCAATTCTTTCATTGGCTCACCTGACCCGAAGGGTCATGTGAGCTATTGTCATCCTAAGTCGTCCGTCCGTCGTTAACTTTTCTTCAAAGATATTCTTCTCTGAAACCATTAAAGGGATTGCTTTGAAACTTTGTACACTTGATCTTTAAAATGTCCTCTACCAAGTTTGTGAAATTTGTGCACACTGACCAACCAACATGGCCGGCGTTACTAAAAATAGAACAGGGGATCAGACCTTAGTTTTTAGCTTATAGCTCAAAAAGTATAAGAGATACCCGGTACAGAAAATCTGAAGCAACCTTCCATGTTCATCATCAAAAGCTCTACAAAACTCCTCATTGAGTTAAAGTTGTGGGACGACTCCTTATAGGAGTTATTTCCCCTTTATCGTCAAAATTGACCATTTTCACAGTTTTTAGAGAATGCTAGAGGAATAGTTAGCATTGCAAAATTGTTCAGCTCATTGAGATCTACAAAAATGATTTCAGGGTCAAAATTGTCAGATCAATCATTTAAGAGTTATCTCCCTTTAACTGTTTTTTCTATCAATTTTAACTGATCTTTAAAAATCTTCTTCTCTGAAACCACTTAAGGGATTGCTTTCAAACTTTGTACACTTGATCTTTAGTATGTCCTCTACCAAGTTTGTGAAATTTGTGCACGCTGACCAACCAACATGGCTGCCGTTATTAAAAATAGAACAGGTGGGTCAGACCATAGTTTTTAGCTTATAGCTCAAAAAGTATAAGAGATAGAGAAAATCTGAAGCAACATTCTATGTTCAGCATCAAAAGCTCTACAAAACTCTTTATTAAGTCAAAGTTGTGGGAAGACTCCTTATAGGAGTTATTTCCATTTAATAGTCAAAATTGACCATTGTCACAGTTCGTAGACTATATCATGAAAACTGTAAGTGCCAGAGGAAAAGTTAGCATTGCAAAATTGTTCAGCTCATTGAGATCTACAAAAATGATTTCAGGGTTAAAATCAACCTTTTTAGAGTTATCCCCCTTTAAAGGTTTTCAATCAATTTTAACTTGTTTGTTTTTTTCAAATGAAAAGCTTTGTACCTTTGTATTCTTGATCTTAAGAGTGTTTTCTATCCTAACTGGTTTCTTTTATGTTACTTACCAAGTACATGTAGACCATGTTGCCCACTAGGTAAGAGGCTTTAGCATAAGAGATCAGGTGAGCGATTCAGGCTCCTGGGAGCCTCTTGTTTTGTTCTATTAACTCCAAATTACATGTTTTAAAAGCTAAGACGTATAATTCTACTCTGTTATCTTTTATAATGCTAATTTATGATCATGTTGTGCATCTGATGGGATCTTTTACAATAGAAATGAATAAAGAATGAGTTTCAAAATGAAATATTTTCCAAGGATTTAACTTTACCCTATTTTAATTTTATATTTTCATAAGTAATATTAATACAGAAAAAATTAAGAAGAAATTGGAAAAATTAGAATGAGCTTTATATGGGATATTATGTAATAACTGAAACAATACTGTCAAAAGTATTGCTTAAAGAAGCAAAGAGGCACCTATGGGGCATTCAAGTGTCAAAAGTTTGAAAGGACAACGACAAAACCAGTAAACATGAATGAGAACAGCACAAAGAAACACAAAACAAAATCAACAACATGAAATCAAGTCGTAACAAGAATGAACTCAGGTGCTGCAAAGAGTAAGCAGTTCCTGCTTGCTGTAGCACACCAATGCGTCAATTCTGGTATCGGAAGACGAAACAAAACCTTATTGTTTAAAATGAGGATCTGCAAAACCTTTTTTGTGTGTATATTTCAGAACCTGTTACATTGTAAAGGAGAGGAATGCTTACAAAAAGTTATTAATTTTGCCTTGAAATATATGTCTGAATTACAACTTCCAGCTAAAAGGTTTGTGTTTTTATGCAGCATGTATATATAAAATTATGAGATGTGAAATAAGTGTACATAACACAACATACATATCCAGAGGATTGCAAGTTAACATTCAAAATATTTATAAGATAATTCCAATGCATGCATATGGAAAATATGTGGAAAAAAGCCAAGGCTCCTCTTTAAGTTAAATGGTTGGTCCATAATTTTAGACTAGGTTCCATCAGATTCCTTAAATTTAAGTGTCATGAAGCTTTATTGAGATTAATGCCCTGATGGGGAAAACTGTCATAGATACACTAAAGATAGAACTTTGTGTAGAGAGGATATACATGTATTACCTGAAGTATAGGTTTTAGGTGATATTTTTATTTTTATTAACTTGTACATGTCTGTGTTGCACCATAGACCTGTATATTAAAAATATACAGATCTATGGTAGCACAGATAAATTATTTCCAAATATATGCAGTTAAAAACCAATTCTAATTTTTGAAAGGAAAATATTGAAACTTGAAATACTTACATTGGAATTTCTAAGGACTATTTTCATATTTGTTTCATAATGCCATTTATTTATTTGGCGTAAAGAAACCAAACAGTATTCTCAATAGTACTACAATGTACCAACAATGGCAGCATGATTAATGAATTTAACTAGAAATACAATTTTGACTTTTTTCCAGAGGTACATTTATAGAATTTAGATCTAGTATGTTGAATTTATGTCCAGTTGGTAGAAGCTGTTCACAGAAAGAAAGAGATGAATTTTCAGCATATGATCAAGTAAGGATTTATTAATATGAAAAAGATACCAACTTCTAATAAACTTCATATAAATACATATATTTTTATGTTATCCCCTATTTTTGTATAGTGTGAGTTATCTCCCATTTGCAGAGTATACTAGTTACTGTGTAGATAAATAAGTTTTTCTGCATTTATTTTTTAATTTGTCAAAAGATGTCCAAATATAAAATATGATTATTTTGAAAAAGGTATATAACATGCTTTCCTGATTTAATAGGGTCTTCTAGGCCCTCTGAATAATAAAATAAAAATAAAACCTTATTTTTCCCATTCATTGCAATGTAATAAACCTACAATAATGGAGGACAACTCTTGTAAATGGGATATAACTCGCTATTTACGAAAATAGGGAATAAAATTACTGAAAATGCAATTGTCACTGTTTTTTTTTTTTGCCATAAATTAATTATCTTTCAACCATGAAATTCTTGATATAGTTTTAACATAACCTTAAATTCTGTGGTTTGATTTCTTGCATTTTTGACACAAAACATTGTAATTTTTTTTCTCATTTCCACAAAACTACAAATAAATATATAGATGCATGAACATAAAGAATTTTTTTCTTATAAAGCAAATTTGACTCAATACATGCATTAAGTTCAAGGAACATTCAATTACCCGTTACAATAATTTACCTGAATTACTTCTTAGGCCAATTGTTGTTTTCTATAGCATATTTTAAAAAATACCTTGTTTTATGAATGTTGTACATATATGTTATTATACATTTATTGACTTTGATAGAGGTGAATACCAGGTTTTATCAGCCAAAAGAAAATTATATTCACCGAGCCAACGACAAGGTGGATATTATTTTTTAGGGTTGATAAAACCGGTATTCACTGAGATCAAACAAAGTCTATGAATGTTTTATTATATGACCATCAAAGGGCCAAAGACAAAATTTCTCCTCAAGAAAAAAAAATAAGCAGAAATCAAAAACCCTTCACATATTAGTACTGATAAAACATCTAAAAGCTCTTATTTTTCTAAAAACCGTATTTGTACACGAATATGATGAAATGTCTGAGAGTGGAATCTTTATTTTAGACCATGTAAAAACATATGCAATTTTACCAAGAAAGACACCTTGATAAATTGAGGTAACAAGTTCACCTAATGACATCATGGTCAAGATTCTATTTTTAACGACTGAAAAGTGATAGATATTATATTTTTAGGGACTCAAAAGTCAAAACTTTTTATCAGTCTATTTTTATCTACTTGTAGGTTACCATTGTCTCTGCATAATACTTTTCACAATATCCTGGACTAATAAAAATGAAGATAAATTTTAGTCATATAATAAATACTTTTATTCCACATCACATTATTATCTACATGTACATTTATTGCATACATTGTGCTTTATTTTCTGTGTTTATATTTCCACTTTACCTTTAAAATAACTTTTTGTTTGTTTTAGGAACACAATATAAGAAAGAAATTCGTAGAAGCTTTATATCAAAACTTTCCAGATGCCGGTTTGAAGTTTGCAATAGGAGGACAAATTAGTATAGATGTATTTCCTGTAGGTTGGGATAAAACATTCTGTTTACAGTATATAGAAAAAGGGGAATATAAAGAAATCCATTTCTTTGGTGATAAAACTGCTGCTGTAAGTATACTATTTAGCAGATAATTTTGGTGAGGGGCAGATTTTTGTGTATTTTAGCGGATAACGAAAACTATCACAATAAATTCTGTTAAAGTCTACTTCTGAGGTGCAATTCAAAATTTAGAATTTGAAATCTGTTAAAATAAGAAGGCTTCAATTTGTGTTATACCAATTTTGTTTATTGAAATCATCAAATTTTACACCTACCAAATTAACACCCTGCAATATTCATTTGTTTAATTTGTAGATATAGTAAAAACTGTTTAAATTGAACTCTGAATTATAATCTGAAATATGTCTAGACCAAACTACTTTTCCAGTCCACTAAAAATTTCTAAATATTTTAAACCTGTATAAGTGGATTTTTGTTTATGCTTAAAAAAAAATACTATTTAACTGCAATTTAAAACACATTTAAAAAATGATTTTATGTTCAAAACCTTATTTAAACAGATTATTTTTTAAATATACAATTTTCTGAAAATGATATCGTTTTAAAGTTGTCTTTCTTTATTTTTCGTTAGTTTTATGAAACAATAAACTTCTTATCAGCTTGTACAAAGCCAAACCAGTGTTCTTCATAATATAATCATGCAAATACCAACATTTGCCAAATGGTATTAAATCTTGCCGACAATCAAAATTACAATTGAGCACATTGTAAAAAAAAATGCTGATTTGAATTCATTATAATGTATTTGCTTTAAAACATTTTATTTGCCACCCTGACATGTATATCTTAGATATTCATAAAAATGTGTCCCGTGGGCAATTTTTCAGACATCACCAGGACAGAAACAAATTACCTAAGATGTGATTATTAATCCTCTGTAGAACTTTAACATTGGTAGTTAACAACATCATCATCACTGTCACCAATATATCTCGTTTTGCTTTGTAGGCAAGTCATCATTTTGGAAATTGAAACTTGATCAATTAAAAATGTTGCTTGTTCCCCAAACCACCTTAAAATTCTTGAATATTTTTGTAACACCTATTATATGTCGCATGAATGACTTTTCTTTTATCTTTTAGGGTGGCAACGACCATGAAATATTTGCAGACCCCAGAACAATTGGACACACGGTAACATCACCTGATGACACAATCAAACAAGTGACAGAACTTATATTTAAAGATTAATATATGGAAATTTTATTATAGGGGACCAATATTCATAATTTATATGGGATTTTTTTTAATAAAAATTATTTATCAATATTTTGGGCTTTCTTGACATTGTTGTTGTTTCTCAGTGGGTTATTAGGCAGACTATTTTCATTTCAGTTTACATATAAGAGTCTAGTTTGGTTTGTTTTTATACAACCGCAAATTTTTTGCGATCGTATTATGTTATTTAAATGAAGCTTGAATTGAATTTTAAATAAGAAAATATATGAAATTTGGCTTTTGTTTATAATCAGACATTAGCACTGTATTTTCATCAATTTTAAATGTGTAACTTAATTTTTATGGTCTAATTTAAATAATTAGATATTTGACTTTTTGATACTTTTTAGTCAAAAAATCAAATTTAAAATTGATAAAAAGCAGTGCTTACATCTGATTATTAACAAACACCAAATGTTAAAGGTTTTCTTATTTTAATACTGAAAACCTTTGAATTCCAGTTTTAGCTTTATAGGAAAATTACTACAAAAATCTTTCTTTGTTTTGGTTATTGTACATGTTTATGCTAAATGTTCATGAAATGAAGTTTTTCAAGTTGTAGTTTGTATAATTATTCTAGCATTTGCTTTAGTAGCAGGCATCTGATATTTGGTTTGTAGAGGCTTGGGGTTGTGGTCAACACATCTGTCACCATGCTCAATGACCCTGACCCCTATTTTCATGTTTTTGTGACTGTGTGAAATAGGTAATATCTAGACATCAGATGTTTGGTATACAGGCACCTAGCATTGTGGTCTACACAACTGGCACCATGCAATGTGATCCTGACTACATTTTCTCTTGCCTTTATTGACACACACATTGGTACTTCATTATTATTTTCATGTGTTGCAAAGCGAAATGTAGGAGTCACTTTGAAAAATAAAGTACCTTACCAGCAGAGTGTCAATACAAATGTTGATGTAGTTATGCTGTATTTATTATGGTGAATGCAATGTGTTGCAAAGCAACATAGAGGGGTTACTTTGACACTATTTGTTGTCTTGCAATGTTCTGCATATTCGTCATTGTGCGGCTCAAAAAATTTTCGTTGCACATTGCCGGGTAACTATATGTCACAGCTTTTTGATATTTGGCATGTAGCTTCCTTTTATAGAACTATATGATGTAAAGTGATTTTATGCCCTTTATTCATCTACTTCCTGTTTACTGGATATTTTAAGATGCAGGCAACATAGGTCTTCCATGGAAAATCGCCATTCTAGTTTTATTTCAAGAAGTTACCTTACATTAGCAGAATTTGGAATGAAAGAACCTTAGTGAGCATGCTCACATACCCCATGCCTTCCACTATTTGACTATCAATAGCATCTTTGAAGAATATGAGCTCGTAAATTTTTGCGAATAAAAAAAATGTGATTACATACACAAGTACATATGTTATACTTCTTGCATACCAAATTTCATTAAATCTGTTCAGTAGTTTCAGAGGAGTTGGGTCCACCTCAGAATTGTCGGCTTAAAATCCAAAGGGCAATTACTCCCACAAAAATTTGCAAATCAAAATTTCCTGGTATTATGCTGTACTTCTTGCATATGAAGTTTTGTTAAATTCTATTGAGTGGTTTCAGCAGACTTATGTCCACAAACTGTGGTCACAGACAGACTTCATTGTGTGGGGTATAATGAACTAGAAAAATTGTGATCAGCTCAGAAATAAATACCCAAAACCACAAAAATCAATCAGAAGAAATTTTAAATAGGAGGTGCATATCTACATTATGTAACAAAGATTGTGAAAGTACAAAAATTGGAAGGCCAAAACCAGAAGTGTAGAAAGAGACTTGCTCTACCAAAGATGTTGGCAACATTTCTCATAAACAGAGTCAGAAGGTATAAATATTTTTATTATAAAACTAAAAGCATTAACAATGTAAACATGCTACCGGTTTTGAGCTTCGATGTAATAATAGGATTTCAAAAATATCACATGGTTTATTTACAACATTAGGGTGTGTGTGTGTGTGTGTTGGTGTTTAACGCCCTTTATCGACGCACCTGGGCCATGTAGGGCGGTCAGTATTTAATGGTGGAGGAAACCGGAGTACCCGGAGGAAACCACCGACCTTGGGCAGGTAACTGACAAACCTAATCACATACAGTTGGGGAAGTCCCTTTTTTGTTAAATACAAACGGGACTCGAACACCAGCTCAGAGGTTACAACATTAGGGATGAAACAATGAAAAATGCATTGCATTGCATAAGAAGATAAATAAATTATCAAAAGACATTGCCCTAGGATTTTTTGAAAAAGGATTATTAAAACAATGAATATAATATGACATGGTCATGCTCAATTTGAAAGAAATTAAATAATTATTGCATAAATGTATTTCATGCATATTTTTCTAAGGATTATCTCCCCTTTATAGCTGTCAAACTATTAATTCAAATTTATCCAAAAAAAAAAAGAAAAGATTTGTATTTAAATAAATATCTACAAATATATAAATATCCCCTTTCTAATACTTAATTAACATGAAAAAAATTCAATTTCTATTATTTTCACAGAAACCAACTCCCTTTTACATATTTCATAAATGGGTAAGAAATTGACTCTTTATTTTTTTTATTACAATAAAAACTAGAGTACTGTGGTTTCATTATTACTCATGGGACTTATTTATTTTGGTGGTTGTTAGTCAACCAAGAAAATAAGAATCCAATATTTATAGTATAACTAACGAATGATTCCGAATATGAGGAAATATTCAACGAGTGACCGAACAACCCAATAATTCACGAGTGCGCCAGGTCACAAGTTGAATATTTCCCATATTCGGAATCTTGAGTTGGTTACACTACCGGTATTTATTACATATATAAATGTTCAATTAGGGCTTTATTTATGGTTGAATTACGAACATTTTCAGTTGGACTATTTTCATGCAGGCGCAATGGTTTTCGACGTCACAGACGACGTTATAGGTAACGCCGAATAACAGTTAATTAAATGTTCCCGCGTTTTTAGTTATTTCACTCAGTGAGATACACCATTTCTGTTCACTCGGAAATCTCGATATTTCACTGCTATCCATGTAATAATATATAATAGTGCTATTTATTATATTGATTACATTTAGCCACATGTGCAAGCCATGAAATCAAAAATCCAATGAATGTTTGTTTTGGAGAAACCACAAAAATAAATGAATCAACAGTAATGTAATGCAGTATATTTGCAGTAAAAAATTGAGGTAATAATTGCTTACAACCATAATCTGAGTATGATATGTTTTCATCAAAAATATCTTGTAATAAAACGTTTTTCAGCAACTTTTCAAGTAAATAAAAACAAAAACATATAACAAGTAAATCCTTCAAAAATAACAATTAATATATAACAATCAAAACTTCATATATAAATGTTTATAAATTGTCATGAATGCAAAAGAGGAGATTCTAACAACTTGAAACCTGTCTGCTATAAACTTTATTCAAGTCCATTCTTAACAATTTTAAGGCTAGTGAGGACACCTGACCCAAAAAATAACCGAGAATCTAAAATGGCCAATTTTTTTATACATTAATATTGGGTAAATACCCTTTCTTGTGTATGAATATTGAACCACCTTTCCAGGCTTGTATTTTTTTAAATATCTATGTTTAAATTTTCATAGGAAAAAAAAAATTGCAAAAAATTAGACAAATTCTACTAATTTAGATTCTTTTTTATTTCTTCAAAATTAATGTCATACATTTTTTAAAAATAAAAGAATAAAAACAGGTGGTCACCAGCTTTTATTTTATTCTACATTTTCAAACCTTTATTATTTTGGGGTCAATTTTCAAATGCGAATTATTGCTTTATTTGAAAATTGTATATATATTAAAGTATTCCTTATGCATTTGAATAATAACTAAGTTATTTTGATTAAGTTATAATAAATGAGACTATTTAACACAAGTTTATTATATATATATATTCTTATTTGCACTTGCTTTTTGCATATTTAGCTGTTTTTTGTCACATGACACCTGTCCTCACTAACCTTTAGTAATCTTAATCTTAACCTGTATTAACCAAACCTCTAACTTAACTGAACAAAACAGGTCTTGTTTAGACACATTTCACTGTATAAAGTATAATACTATAAACCAACTAATTTTCGCAAGCAATTTATTTCATAAATTTCAAGAGGAACATAAATTCGCAAAAATAAACAAAACTTAAAATAATAATTCAATTTTCATAGCAACATATTATTGTTGTAACGAAGAATCCAAAAAATTAAATAACTGCAAAATTGCCCTATGACACTTGAAATAAAGTAACCGCAAAAAAATTGTTGGTTTATAGTAACAAAACAGTATGAACACAATAATATCATTACATTGACACCTTAGAATTTTCCTTGTTCTCCAAGCAATTGGTATCTGAATAATCAACAATCTTCAAAATGTCATTTCGTCCCAGTTCCACTAGGAACAGTCGTAAATGGTAAAAGTTAAATCTTGGTACATTTCTTCCTTTGTCTGACAGTAACTTCCAATGGCAAAGAATTACTCGTGTTGGCCATTCTCTGTATGTGATACAGAAGTGATGAATGATCTCAATATCTCCCACTGACAGACCTGAAAAGATACAGTTCAATTACAAAAGTTCAAAACATCAGAGCAATTAATCATGTGAATTATTGACTATTTAGCGGCTAAATTGGAGAAATGTATATTCAAAGAACAGCAACAAAAGTGCTGTTCCATTTCTTTGATTTTTCAATACCCGGTATTTTTAATGTGATTTTGATATTTTTTGACTGGTTACTTTGGTATCATATGTTACAGGGTTCAACTTTCAATGTTAGTTTTTTACGTAAACCATTGAACAGGTTAATCTTATGAATTTTGTTGTAAAATACTAAATGGTGCATTAATATTGAAGGAATGTGTCAATGGGACATGGGTGCCCTTGCTAGGCCTTAGGAAGAAGGAGAAGATGTCCAACAGACCTGAAAGTCGCTGAGGACATTCAATTTGTCATACTAAACCATCCTACCAAGTTTCAAATCATTCTCATGTATGGTTTCTAAGAAAAGCTTAACAGAAATTTTTAAATCGATTTTCATAGATTTTCACATCAGCCTAGTCCCAATCAGGAAGTAGATGTCCTACAGACCTGAAAATTGCTTAGGACATACAGTTTGCCAATAATGAACCACCCTAATAAGTTTCCATCATTCCCATGTACAGTTTCTGAGAAAACCTTGACTGCAATTTTCAAGTTGATTTTCATATCAGCCTAGTCCCAAACAGGAAGTAGATGTCCAACAGACATGAAGGTTGCTTAGGACATACAGTGGGTCATACTGAACCATTCTACCATGTTTTAAATAATTCCCATGTACAGTTTTTGAGAAAAGCTTGATAGAAATTTTCAAGTTGATTTACATAAATTTTCATATTGGCCTAGTCCCAAACATGAATTAGATGTCCGAAAGGTCTAAAAATTGCTAAGGTCATACAGTTTGTCATACTAAACCATCCTACCAAGTTTCAAATCATTCTCAAGTACAATTCCCGAGAAAAGCTTGACAGAAATTTTCATAGCCATGTTCACATATTTTCACATTGGTCTAAGTCCCAAATAGGAAGTAGATGTCTGACAGTTCTCAAAATGGCTTTGGAGTTTGGACTTATAATTTGTCATATCAAACCATCTTACCAAGTTTCAAATCATTCTCATGTACGTTTCCTGAGAAAAGCTTGACAGAAATTAGTACGGACGGATTGAAGGACATTAGTAAAACTTTTATCCCCTACATGTCATCGCAGGGGCATAAAAAACCATAAAAATGCATCACTTAATCTAAGATCAATATAATAGACACTGAGCTTAAGGACATTCACTGTCCCTTAAGAAGTCTAGAATCTGAGTTCTACAAGCATAGATTAAAAAGTTTGATTCTTTTTTTAATGGCCCACATAAGAAAATAAATAAAGGCCTTTTAGTGTTCAGGTCAATTCTTAGGTTCCAAATAATGTCTAATTTCAGACTGAAGTTATTTTGCCATGCTGCAAGGTTGCAAGGGGATATCATATCTCTTGCACATTTTCTTTTTTGTTTTCTTTTGGTTTTTTTATCAAGAAGCAAACATTTGAACTATACATGTACATGCATTTTGCTGTCCTTGACATCTTTTAAAATCTTATAGTTTTTAAGACGTAGACCTACTTATTGAAAGTTTGCATAATACAGCTTAAACATCATAGCATGTTTGATATCAAAACTAGAGAAAGTTGTTGAATGATGTATTATAAACTACAATTAATACATATAAATGTCATTTAAAATCTTATAGTTTTTTTAAGAGGTAATAATTCAATTTTTTTATTTAAAGTCCTTCTTCATAGATTCATAATATATCTATGGTATATTGGAATGTAATAAAATTCATATCTATTATATAATTCTATACAATTTACAAGAAGCAAGAGGGTGATTTTACCTTAACATTTACATAAGTAAATAGTCAGGTAACTAAAAGAAATGTTTTAAATTGTTTGAACAAAGTGGAAATCAGTGATAAAAAAGATATAAAGACATGTTTTGGTCTTCCTTGTTTCTAACCATCAAATCCGTATCTTAAGTCCAGACTAAACGTTAATAAGAGGATTTAAAACTATCTATGGCTTCAAAGCATTCTGTTGAAAGTAGCAGCCAAATTGCAATAGGATGTCAACTGTGTGAGACCAACAACCAGATAAAATACAAATGCATCCAATGTGACTTGCTCATTTGTGATATATGCTTGAAAATTCATAGGAAAATAGCTAACACGCATTCGATACTTGATGTTAAACAAATTGGCAGTAAGAAAATTACGTTCAATATACTCAAACAGTATGAAGTGGATATGGAACATCTTCAATTCATGACGATTTCTAAAGATGGAACTATTTATGTTGCTGATCAACCATATAAACAATTACAACAGCTAAGAGTCACGAATGACAAAATTAAGGTTGTGTCAAAGTTCAACATCAAAGTTTGTGGATTAGCAGTGCTACCTTCTGGTCTGATTCTCATTGCAGAAAAAGGATTGACAAAACTAAAATGTTATGATCCAAAACGAAATAAATTTGCAGACACAAATTTTACGGCACATCCATCTTACATAAGATGCGTCCATGTTTCTCAAAATGGGAACATTTTGATAGGAGCAGAAGACGGGCATGGGGATAATGGTGTAATTATCATTATGGACCAGGATGGAAAACATCTGCACAAATACCAGAAATCTAATGGTAAAAACATATTCAAATGGCCGTTGAGCATAACCACCTCTAGCAATGGAAACATATTTGTAGCAGACTGTGGTGCAAACCAAGTAGTAATAATAAAATATAAAAGTGAAATAAAATATTACTGTGGCCAGCAAGATTTTGGTTCAACAGCAACAATGTTTCAGCCGGTAACTCTACTCCGAACGCCTAATGACAATATTCTTATCATAGATATTGGGACACAACATTTCCATATCCTTTCAAGCGAGGGAGATGCCTTAGGTGTCTATGACCCCAGGGAGATATCAATTTTCCAACCATACTCCTTAGCTTTATCTCCATCTGGGAATATCTTTGTGGGTTGTTTCAGTGCCGTTGATACTAAAGCGAAACTCTATGAACTTGAATATTCCTACACATAGTGAACAGTTTGAACTTTGTCAAATAAAAATGTGTTATTCAAGGACAAATAAACTTAATGTTATCTTAACTTTGCCTGTGCATATATAATCTTACACGTACTCAACAAAACAATAATTTTCTTCCATTTTTTTTTTTATCATATTAATTGGTGCTATGTGAGTTTCATTTTAAATTTCATATTATATGGTCTTCATGTAATTGATTTCATTTGATGTATTTGCTCATATGTCTATATTTTTAAAGCCTTGGTATTTAATAATTTTTTATGTATTTGTTTTGCTATATCTTTAGATTACATTGTACTTGTTGTAGGTGCTGAAAAAAATGTTTCATTATTATCATATTATATCAAATATACCACTTCAGTCTCCAGTTTTGCCAAAAAAAAACAATTTGAGAATTTCCTTATCATCAAATTTCTCAAGAAATTCTTGTTCTGAGATTGTCATTATATTCAGGAATACTCAATTTGAGATGCTTTATCAAACCCAGGTCTGTTCTATCATAGTTTTAAGTACATGTACACATCTTAAAATTTGGGCTGGATTTCAAAGGCTGGTTGAGATTTTTTTTGGTTATAGTTCACTTATCTCACTAATAGTCAGCATCTACTTATCATAGCTTCTTGAGATTTGGTATGCAACATCTGAATGCATATGGTATCCAATATTGTGGGTATTTTAGGTATGTTTTTTTTTTGGTATTTGACAGATTTTTAAGCAGTTCTTATAAACAGTATGATAAACACAAATATAACCCTGATTTGGGATGGATGGACAGACATATTGGCAAACAAATAAAATAATTTACAGACTGTAAGATAAAACTAGAGGCTCCCAGGAGCCTGAATCGCTCACCTGATCTCTTATGCCAAAGTTTGAATAAATTTCACAAACTTTCAAGTATACAAAGTTGCAAAACAATCCTTTCAGTGGTTTCAGAGAAGATTTTTGGAAATCAGTTTAAATTAATAGAAAAAAACAGTTAAAGGGCAATAACTACTGTAAGGACCTTTTGATGCTGAACAAGAAAATTTGCTTCCGATTTTCTTTATCTCTTTTACTTTTTGAGTTATAAGCCAAAAACAATGGTTTGACCCCCCTGTTCTATTTTTAGCAAAGGCCGCCATGTTGGTTGGTCGACATGTATATAATTCACTAACGTGGTAGAGGACATCCTAAAGATCATGTATACCAAGTATCAATGCAATCCCTTCAGTGGTTTTAGAGAAGAAGATTTTTGAAAATCAGTGTAAATTAATGGAAAAAAACAGTTAAAGGGGAATAACTCTTAAACAGCTGATCTGACAATTTAGACCCTGAAAATCACTTTTGTAGATCTCAATGAGCTAAACAATTCTGCAATGCTAACTTTTCCTCTAGCTATAACGGTTTTCAAGATATTGTCCAAAAACTGCAAAAATGGTCAATTTTGATGATTAAAGGGCAATAACTCCTATAAGGAGTCGTTTCACAACTTCGACTCAACGAAGAGATTCGTAGAGCTTTTAATGCTGAACAAGGAAGGTTGCTTCGGATTTTCTCTATCTCTTATACTTTTTGAGTTATAAGCCAAAAACAATGGTCTGACCCCCTTGTTCTATTTTTAGCAACGGCCACCATGTTGGATGGTAGACATGTATATTATTCACAAACTTGGTAGAGGACATCCTAAAGATCATGTATACCAAGTATCAATGCAATCCCTTCAGAAGTTTTAGAGAAGAAGATTTTTAAAAATCAGTGTAAATTAATGGAAAAAACAGTTAAAGGGGAATAACTCTTTAAAAACGGCTGATCTGACAATTTAGACCCTGAAATCATTTATGTAGATTTCAATGAGCTAAACAATTCTGCAATGCTAACTTTTCCTCTAGCTCTAACGGTTTTCAAGATATTGTCCAAAAACTGCAAAAATGGTCAAATTTGATGATTAAAGGGCAATAACTCCTATAGGGAGTCGTTTCACAACTTCGACTCAATGGGGAGATTCGTAGAGCTTTTGATGCTGAACAAGGAAGGTTGCTTCGGATTTTCTCTATCTTTCATACTTTTTGAGTTATAAGCCAAAAACAATGGTCTGACCCCCCTGTTCTATTTTTAGCAACGGCGGCCATGTTGGTTGGTCGACATGTATATAATTCACAAACTTGGTAGAGGACATCCTAAAGATCATGTATACCAAGTATCAATGCAATCCCTGCAGAAGTTTTAGAGAAGATTTTTAAAAATCAGTGTAAATTAATGGAAAAAACAGTAAAAGGGGAATAACTCTTAAACGGCTGATCTGACAATTTAGACCCTGCTTTTAATCATTTTTGTAGATCTCAATGAGCTAAACAATTCTGCAATGCTAACTTTTCCTCTAGCTCTAACGGTTTTCAAGATATTGTCCAAAAACTGCAAAAATGGTCAAATTTGATGATTAAAGGGCAATAACTCCTATAAGGAGTCGTTTCACAACTTCGAGTCAATGGAGAGATTCGTAGAGCTTTTGATGCTGAACAAGGAATGTTGCTTCGGATTTTCTCTATCTCTTATACTTTTTGAGTTATAAGCCAAAAACAATGGTCTGACCCCCCCTGTTCTATTTTTAGCAACGGCGGCCATGTTGGTTGGTCGACATGTATATAATTCACAAACTTGGTAGAGGACATCCTAAAGATCATGTATACCAAGTATCATGATATACATGATCTTTAAGATGTCCTCTACCAAGTATCAATGCAATCCCTTCAGTGGTTTCAGAGAAGAAGATCTTTGAAGAAAAGTTAACGGACGGACGGACGACGGAAGACAGACGCTTAACGATGACAATAGCTCACATGACCCTTCAGGTCAGGTGAGCTAATAAAAAGCTTCGCCAAGCGCATGATACGACCGCAACATGTTGAACCCTGTATGTACGTTTTAGGCCCAATATGGATAGTCAATTGCTCTGGACACATGCAGCCCATGGTGGACTGATAAAGGTTTTTGACACATGCAGCTTTTGGTGGTTTTTCCACTTACAATTTAAAAGGAATTATTTTTTTTCGAAAGGAGATCAAAATTAGACCACAAATTTTCCATTTTGGCCCTAATTACATAATAGGGGGAAAAAGGGGGTTTGCAAAAATTAATTCTCAATTTTGTATCCACTACAGTATTTGACAAGAACAAACATGCAAAAAAAAATTTCAAAATCAGATCATAAGTAAAAAAGTTTCGATTTTGGTCCCTTTTTGCCCCTCATTACATAAGGGGGAAAAGGGGAGGGGGTCGCAAAAACTGATTCTCAATTTTGTATCGCTATTTGACAAGAACAAACATGCAGAAAATTTTTTCAAAATCAGACCACTAATATAAAAGTTTCAATTTTGGCCCCTTTTGGCCCAGAATTACATAACGGGTATAAAGGTTCATCACAAAAGTTCATCAGGTTCATTCATTTATTGTAAGAAACATTCTTCACAAATTTCACAGCAATAGCCAGTTAGAAACAAAGTTATGGTGGAAACAATAAAATATTTGAATTTTTTGCCCCTTTTGGACCACTAATTTTGAAACCAAAAAAGAGGGGCCCCAAAAATCAATCCCATTCACCCTTTTATTTCAAGGAACATTTATGCCAAAGTACAAAGCAATAGGATGACTAGAACTAATGTTATCATGGCAACAAACATAAAAGTAGCATTTTTGGCACCTAATTTCGAAACCAAAACAGGTGGGACCCCCAAAATCAAACCCATCCATCCTTTAATAGTAAGGAATATCATTGTGAAATTTAATTGCATTCGGATAACTAGAACTTAAGTTATTGTGTATACACTAAAGTTAACAGACAACGACGACGACAACGACAACGACGACAGCATCATACCATTATACGTCCACAAATTTTTTGCGGTCGTATAAAAAGAAATATTAGTCTTGCAACTTTAAAACACGTTCACCATGTTCACAATGAAAATAAAAGATATTCACTATTTAATTTTGTTTATATGAAAGGTAATGAGTTGGCACATTTCATGTTGACATGTTTAGGTAAATCAATGTCTACAAATATACTTTTTCTTGATATTAAAGGTCTTCCATACATACATTTTATGGAGGGGAATATTTGTTTGAACATTTTGTACATTGCAAATAATGTGTTTGCGTGAGCTTGAGTTTTTTTTATTATTTCAAATGATTTATCATTGATAAGATATTGGGCTATTTGAAGTGATTTAAAATCCACACTTTGAAACAAAGAATGGCAGAGAATTCTTGTTCAAAATAAAGTTGAATAACAAGACCTATTACATAATAGTATGAAAACAATATTTATACGATACAAACTAATTTAAATCTGGATTTTAAAATAAAAGATCAACAAGATGATTTATTAATGAGTTTAAACAATTTGTTTATGTCGTGGGGTGGATGTCCCATGGAACATAGCAAGTCAAGTTTAAATGTACCTGCAAAGGGTTTCCCCTATAGTCATGACTGTGAACACCCACTTTTTTTTCAAAAATACAAACCAATTAATTCTGCCAAATCTTTCCAGTTTTTCTTGAAGCAGGCTGGCTGAGTATCAACACTGAGACCTACAAATTGCCAGAAAAATACAAACCTATTAATTCTGCCAAATCTTTCCAGTTTTTCTTGAAGCAGGCTGGCTGAGTATCAATACTGAGATGTACAAATTGCCAGAAAAATACAAAACTATTAATTCTGCCAAATCTTTCCAGTTTTTCTTGAAGCAGGCTGGCTCAGTATCTACACTGAGGTGTACAATCATTGCCAGAAAAATACAAACCTATTAATTCTGCCAAATCTTTCCAGTTTTTCTTGAAGCAGGCTGGCTGAGTATCAATACTGAGATGTACAAATGCCAGAAAAATACAAACCTATTAATTCTGCCAAATCTTTCCAGTTTTTCTTGAAGCAGGCTGGCAAAGTATCAATACTGAGATGTACAAATTGCCAAGAAATACAAACCTATTAATTCTGCCAAATCTTTCCAGTTTTTCTTGAAGCAGGCCGGCTGAGTATCAACACTGAGGTGTACAATAACTGCCAGAAGCTGTCTCCATGTTAAATCAACGCTAGATTGAAGCAAAGGGCATTTTCTTTCCATAAACAGCTGAACTGTAACACATAGCTGAAAGCGTACATAATAAACATCCATAAAACAATAGCAATTTTCAACTATAGACAGGAAAAGAGTGGGCTCAATAACAGGTCTTCACCACCACTTCACTCTTTTAAGTCTTATTTAATTACCCCCACTTTTCTGTGCTTTTTCCCTTTCCCTCATACCTGCTCCCCCTCCCCTCCAACCTGTATCCCCACCCCCTTTCAAAACAGGAAGCAGTCTTCAACATGGATCAGTGGATGCTGCTCAAACTCATTTCTTGCATTTTCTTTGCACTAGTTATTATTAATGGTTCTGTTTTGTGTTTCACAACTAAAACCACTATAAATATGCAATCTACTGTACTTTACAAAGTCTTATCTTATTTGGTAAAAAACTTATGGAAATTAAAATTAATGTCTTTATTCTAGTTACCGTCAGTTATAAAGGGAAACCTACAATTAAAACAACTTGAACTATTACAGGAGGAAATGTGTTATTATTGCCTGACTCCTCTTCCCAAAGTATCAAATGTGTAAATCCCGACCAAATTGATATTTCTATGCCCCATCTATGAAGAAGGGGGCATATGGTGTAAGTGTCTGTTCGTACGTTTGTCCATCTATCCAAAAATGCAATATGAGGCATTTTATCTTTTGGACATATTTTTGTTCTATTTGGATATGGGTTAGTGACAAAAGTTTGCTAACTTTTGAAGAAGTAAAAAAAAAATCATTCATTTATTCTTTCTTTTAGTCTGTCATGAACAGTATTTTTTGCTAGCCAGAGGTCTGTCTGGACTGAAGTTTTTGGAAATATTTGTAGTTATTTATCTGCATCATGTTTGGCAATAAACCACAATACAAACCAAATGTATAAAACACAATACTTACATCTCCATTCCAATATTGAGTTTCTACAGGACAGCTTCTGTCATGGTTTCTGAAAGGTACAAGTATATCATAGAAAACCAAACATTCAAAAAGTCATTTGCATTTTCAATTTACTGTGGATCCATTAATTTCTTTGGATTCAATTCTTCTGGATTGCTGAAAAAATGCCTAGTTCCTAGCGTTAAAAAATTCTAGAAGTAGTATTTAACATTGTACATGAACAAAAGAAAGTTCACAAAATTCAATAGCCCTAATCAAAGTTTAGTAGCCTCCGGGCTTCAGGCTACCTGTTAAAGGCAAGCACTGCAACATATCTTGAAATTGTTAGTAGTCCATGCTGTAAACAGGGAAATTTTCACAGGGAGATATTTTCATGCTTTTGATAAATGAACATTTCACATGGGGGATAAAATTGGCATTTCTTCTGATTATTCATACTCTAATTAAGGAATGATCCATTTGCATTGGGAATATTTTCACAGATATTTTGTGGTCGCGTATTCAGCGAAAATACCCCCCAAGTAAAAATTTCCACATTTACAGTACAACTGTATTTCAATTTTGTACCAAGTACCAACCTGTCATGAAGTTGAACATCTGCCTTGTATCTGTAATCATTATCCCACCAATCTTCATGTCTGTTAACAACTTCAAAATCCACGTCAGGGATGTTAAAATCCATGTGACGTTGTCTACGAATTCGTTGAGGCATCTGTACTCGATTTACACGGCATCTTATCCAGCCAGTATTTTTGTAATATATTCGTTGGTACTCGTTATCGTCGTAACTCGATCCACTATTTCTTTTAGAGTCATTCTCATTGAATTTGTTTCCATTCAGTTTGTACAGAGACAATTCGTCAATGCTTTCTGATCTTAACAAATGACGTTTTGGAAGCTTTGACGAACAACACGGCGGATTCTTTTGTACAAAACTTTCATTTTCACTCCATGTGTTTTCTACAGGATGCCTTCTTTGTCGGTCGTTATAGTTTTCAGAATTTGCACATGATGTAATATCACCAAAGTTTTGATTACACATTTTATGAGGTATGGGTAAGTCTGATGAATTGCATGAATTTTGTGGTGAAAAGGCCGTACGTGTTTGACAATGACTTGCACCTTCATCGTGTTCATATGGAACTTTTACATTAGTCTGTTCATGTGATGAAATCGATGAGAAATTGTGAATATCATTGCCTCCTTCTTGTTCACTTGGATTTGAATTTAGGTCCATATTTTGATCAAGAGATGAGACGTTAGGGCTCTCGAACTCCAGATGCGGATAAGGAAGATCAAGATTCAAACTTGCGTTCGAGGAATCGTCTTCAATAGATTGTTCTCGTCTGATATTGCTCACCCATTTTATAATGCGACTATCTTTTGTATCGATGTCCATTCTTATGCCATAATGTTTTTCGTGATGAATTTCATGCAAGTTGGAACAAAGACTCGTCCTAAATGAATATCCTTTATCTTCACCTGTCCATGATGATCTCAAGTTTATTTCCTGTACTTGGTTATCATCTAAAAGGCAAAAATAAAATATGAACTTTAAACTTGCAATTTTACTTTTGTAAATGGGGCATGAAAAACAAAGTTAAGCTCAAAGATGAAATATTGTGTGATAACTGCTTAGGAATCTACATTATATATGTAAATGTTATATATATATAGTCACTATCACTTTTGAGTTCCTTTAACACAAGATCACAAAAATAAGAGATTTGAGTGGTCTTCAAAATACCTGCAAGTCTAGAAGTATATGTACCGAAGGACATGAGTAAAACTACCAAATTCTATAGATCTTGTATGAATTGACCATAAGTTTATACCTGTACAATGTAGACCAGTTTTTCTTTTATTAAGGATGTTGGAGGGTCAGCTTTTGAGATTTTTGAGATTTTTTCAGAATCCCCAGGTTTTTTCCATCAAAATAAGGCACAAATTTTTGCACTGTAAACCCTATTTTTCTTTTGTGTAAGGTCTTCATTACATGATAAATATCTGTTTTATAAATTCATGAACATGATTTAAGACATTTCAAATTCATATAATTTTTTCACAGATTTAATCAGCTAAACTACATGTATGCTAAGGTAAAAGCTATGAAAAAAAACAGAGAAAACCTTTTTCCGCCAAATTTTTAACTCTCATTATCTTTTTTAAATGAGCACGGTAAAGTATTAAAACTTTTTGCTTGTTTTGTATTTTCATTTAATTATTCCCTTATGATTTAAGACATGAATTTTAAAACCTCATCACTTCCAAAGTCCCCCCATGCAGGTTCTGGGTGATGAATAGGCCTGCAGCAGCGTCAAGCTTGTCGGTAAAAGTCCACTAAAGTGGCCCAAAGTGTGTGGAGGGTGTCACGCTTCATGCACATAAAAGATCCCTTTTGGCCCGCCAAGTGGTGCACCACATTAAGTAAATTTTCCACCCCTACCAACCGATTCCCCTTTTCTGTGGTCTTTAAAATTTACTGTTCCTTTGTGTCCCATCCCACCCTCGTATTTCATTAATCATCATTGCCTTTAAATAACCTATATAGCCTTGCAAGGGCATAAAACACCAACTCACTAATTCGCTCACTTTCAAAGTCACCATCAAACACTCTTAATGTTAAACCACAGTAACTAGTATCTACCTTCTGACTTATTGCTTTCCCTAATCTTCATACTAATTAATCTCTTTGAAGGATTGATAAGAAATTCCTGGAATTCCAGTTTTTCCAAGCTGTGGTAATGCAGTACGCGGAGCTGATCATCGAGGACGGAAAAGTTGGATTTACGTAGAATGATCCGTACCGGCTGCTCATTGTTATTATCACACACTCTGTACATAAACCACTGATTCATTTCTTGGCCTAAAAAAATAAAATGGCTCACAGACATAAACGGTTGGATTTCCTTCAGATTGACTAAAAATCAGCCATTATATCCATGTTTATTTTTACAAACAGATGTGGATAATAGGGGCTGATCTTAGTCAGACAATGTTTTGTTTAACAGGAATTAGATTATTGACAGAAATAAAATTGAATTAAAGATAAGACACCACGTTGAGGCTGAACGCCTAATATTAAATTGCTATGAGCAGTAGTTGCTGACAAAATGGTTATATAAATATTTCTTTATGCAAACAGGCTTCTCTACATTCGCCTGATTTTCATGTCATGATCTGTCCAATAAGTCTGTATCAGCTTATATTTCATGTAATTCTATTGTTACAATTATGTTGTTCAAACATGCATACAGTTTGTGTTGTACTGATTTTACAATTTGATATTTCATATCATTCATTCGTGTGCAATTGTGTCTAACATAAATGTTTAAAATTCCTTGTATGCTATGGTCATTTACATGTACTTCTTTTTGAGTCACATTTAATACATCTAAGAATAACAAGAGTTAACACTAAAGTATGTCTCGCCTGATGGCACTATCAGAAACAATTATTCTTTCTTACTTCAACTGTATTTTGAATTTACATGGATTTTCAGTTTCTGAGATCAAAAGATGTTTATAGAACTTAAACATTGCAAATATATGCAATAAAAATAAAAATAATCAAAGTCACTCGACCAAAAAATCAAGGTC
Organism: Arcuatula senhousia; assembly: GCA_963971305.1. Taxonomy (NCBI): domain Eukaryota; kingdom Metazoa; phylum Mollusca; class Bivalvia; order Mytilida; family Mytilidae; genus Arcuatula; species Arcuatula senhousia. The sequence goes on along the minus strand of OZ020307.1, from coordinate 35,885,140 downwards.
AAGGTCAAAAGATGGGGATGCAACTGTGCTAAGCTACTACTACGGCATATGCATACCAAGTTTCCTCAACCTAGGACCTATAGTACTTGAGATATAGAGGTACTTCGCAAAACTTTTTCATTGCTATTATATGTATTGAAAATTGTCAAAGTCACTCAACCGAAAAATCAAGGTCAAGGTTAAAAGATGGGGATGCAAATGTGCAAAAACTACTACTGGGGCATATGCATACCAAGTTTCATCAACCTAGGACCTACAGTTCTTGAGAAATGGAGGTGCTCGCAAAACTTTTCCATTGCTATTATATGTATTGAAAATTGTCAAAGTCACTCAACCAGAAAATCAAGGTTGAGGTCAAAAGATGGGGATGCAACTGTGCTAAGCTACTTCTGGGGCATATGCATCCCAAGTTTCATCAACCTAGGACCTACAGTTCTTGAGATATGAAGGTGCTCACAAAACTTTTCCATTGCTATTATATGTATTGAAAATTGTCAAAGTCACTCAACTGGAAAATCAAGGTCAAGGTCAAAAGATGGGGATGCAACTGTGCTAAGCTACTACTGGGGCATATGCATACCAAGTTTCATCAACCCAGGACCTATAGTTGTTGAGATATGGAGGCGCTCATAAAACTTTTCCAAAAAGTTAACGCCACCGTCACTGCCGGCGCCAACCACCTATGTCCCGCTCTGCTTCGCAGGCGAGACAAAAATTGGAATAAAACATACCAAAGTATTTCTTCAGTTGTTGCTCTAATTTCCATAACACACAATTTTTACCAGGATAAACTCTATCAAACAGTTTTATCCTGTTTGAACCAGGGTACATGCATGGCGAGTCTTTATCTCCAATCTTATAAATAACAACAGATAAACATAGAAAATTCTGACTACACTCTTCCAGAGTCTTCTGGTTCAAACAAATGAAGCCCTTTTTGTCTTTTTTATTCTCTTGAATATTTAATTCGATTTCTTCACAGTCAAAGAAACACAACTCTTCCTCCTTGAAAGTTCTTGCTTGGTTGCCAACTTGTATGACATCTAAAAAAAAATCATAAGATAAGAATTAATCAATGGGGCCTTCAATGCGGGAACATATAAAAACATTTTTTTTCAATATGTCTATAGAATAAATAACAGTCACACTGGGACAATTTTCCGTAACAGTTTTTTCTGGGGAGGGGGGGGATAAGGAGATTTTCATCACATTGAAACTTTTTTTTTCATGAATGTATTTGATTTATGTGACATACGCAATTGCTCCAGGGTCAAATCCTTAAAGGAATTGATCTTGGTTTAGACAAGGTTTTCTTTATGTTTAAAAAACAATGTATTTCTCTGACTGTTCTGCAAGACTGTCTTTTTCTCGTATGATGAGACTTTCTTCCATATTCCACTACTAAAAAAGAATTATTGACTTTCAAAGATTTCGTCTGTCTATCCACACACCACAGCTATAGATATGCATCTTATAGAATCCTGGATTACATTTGTATATATTACCCATGATGATCTTATGTGTTTACAAAAATGTAAGACAGCAAAACAAAATATATAACAAGAGGTGCTAAAAATGCCCCAAACATTTGATAAATGTTTTTTTCACATTTACCATTCAACACACTAATTTCATGTTATAAAAATCTATATTTCATCACTTATGGATGTGAAACAATTATTTGACTGATAAGGATTAAAATCATTTCATATGGAATGGGAAGGTTTGCTGTGCCATAAAACCTAGTTTAACCACCTTTTTTTTTAAATGTCTGTAAAAAGGCAGGACCATTTTTTCGATATGTTTTCCTTGTCATGGACATTTTGAAATTGATCCTCCAAGTTTTGGAATGTTGTTATTAGGCCAAACAAAAAAGTATGTGTGTTTACTGTCACATGCTGAAAAAAATTAGGGTCGGAAGGTAGGATATTATTTTTTTTAATAATTTTTTTTTACCTTGAGTCTATGGGGGCAGCTTTGTGACTTAAACAGTGCTTAATGGAAAATGCTCAAAAAACTTTAGGGTAGGGGTAAAACATTAGGTAGGGTCGGGTGACAGTAAACTCACCAAATTTTTTTTTCGGCCTTACCTTTATTCATATGTACACATTTGCATAAATTAAGATGATACTTATATAATATCTTTAACTCACAGTGCTTTTCTTTGACCTTATTCTTGTACCATTTGAAGGTAACAGGCTCCTGCAATATAAAAAAGTGTCATACATTTCACATATATTATTGTAAGTTTAAACTGTGAATATCAAAACAACTTCGAAATGAAATGTAAATACATGTTTTCAGGGGTGGATCCAGAGTGAGGGCCTGCCCCCCTTTTGGTGGAAAAATTTGTTGGATATATAGGAAATCATTGGAGAATGACCAAAGTGGCCTCCTTAGCCAGTCAGTGCCCCCCTCCCACCCTCTTTCAAAATTTCTGGATCCCACACGTGTTATAAAATGGTGCAACTTTTCATATTAATAGCAAATATGCAATTCAATTGAGGGACAGGATTCAAGGGTGGCATGATATGGCTCATAGAGATAAATTGCAGTTGGAGTTTACATGCACAGAATATATACTTCTTTTGGCAAAGTTTTGGAAAAAATTCTATCCTCTGTGTCTTTACTAGTATTAAGTACTGTAGCATCTTTCAGTTCAACATATTATAAAAATCTGCCTATGCTTGTTTAGTTCCCAAAGAGTTTCATAGAATTCTGAAAAAAATGAACAGGATGACCCAAACTTTATAAAGGACATCACAGTCATGTTATAGTTGGAACAAAACACATTCTGTCCTCTGAGTTTTTAACACGGTAGCATCTTAAAGTTCAACATATTATAAAAATCTACCAAGCCTATTTTAGCTCCCAGAGAGTTTTCCCAGAGTTCTGAAAAAATGAACAGGATGACACTGACTTCATACCATCCATGACTATCAGGTTATGAGACTAACACATTTTTGAGTTCACAAAGTTCAATTTATTAGTCTTCTTAGTATTTTATTTAATAGTGTATGGCATTAATACAATGTACCCAATCATAATTAAGTATCTTAAAATTCAAAATGATTTTCAAAACATTATAAAAGGCCAATATTTATTATTCAAAATTTTAAATGAAAAAAAAAAATTATTACGGGGTAGTTTAATATCATTACCGTATATGATACTTGTAGATGAAAGATGCTATTTTTAATATTAGGATTACCCAATATTTAACTGTTTAAAGGCCTAACCAATCAATATGCACCTATAAAAATTCAGGAAGTAAACAATCCTGCTTAATTTGTCCAAAAGTTGTGCCTACAGCTAAGGCGAAAAAAAAAATCACTCAACCATGAAAACTGTTAAAATAAAACGTCATTTAAAATATTTCAAACTCGAACCAAATCTGAATGTTAAAATATAATTACACACATAAGTGCATGTTTAAATGAATTAGTTATAATTATACCCTAATAAAAGGAAACATAAAAATCAAATATACCCACACTGAGATGAAAATGAAATGACGCAAAAGCCTCACAGTGAGGTATGCATGTTAGATATTGTAAATAATCATCCTTTAAATCATATAAGCTTCTTTATTCAACACCAGGTTTCTGGCAAAGGGGGGGGGGGTACTATTTTCACCAAATTTGGTGGGTTTGGTGCATTCCTAGAGTGTTTTTCATTACATTTTTGCATAGGGGGTACAATCACACCCTTAATGCACACCCTTTTGACGGCCTCATGATTCCTTTGACTTGTTGAATAAAAGTAAGGAACTATCTGTAGTATCAATATTCTTATAATTACTCATACAATGGACCAATAAAAAGCTACGCCGAGCGCAGCATGATACGGCCCCAACATGTTGAACCCTATACATTTGCCGCCCAATATGGATTGTCAATTACTTTGGACACATGCAGCCCATGGTGGACTCACAAAGCTTTTTGACACATGCTTCTCTGATGGACTTTGAATTGCATATTTGAATTTTGTTACACATCTATGTAGTCTATACCAACCTTCAAGGAAAACTCATAATACACTTTTGGTCCCTTTGATACCTTATTTCCCCAAATTGGTAAGAGATATTGATAACCTGAATGATGGCAGGGATTTTACAAGGATTCCAATGAAAAAAAGATTTTCAAAGGATTTTTTCCGGTAAAAAAAGGGGGGTCCTGCTCCAAAACTATAATTTGATGATTTTTGCCCAAATTTTGCATGAAAATCACAGAATTTTCTGATGAAAGGGGGGTCCAGACCCCCCGCTGGATCCGCCACTGTACAATAAAACCTTTTGCCCAGACAAACTCTTATAATTGTCATTTTTGGCCCCTTTCACCCCTAAATTCTCAAAAATGGTATGAGATATTGCAAATCTGATTGAAAAACGCAGGCAGGGATTTTTACAAAGATTCCAATGAACAAAAGATCTTGAAAATTGGACCAAAAATAAAAAAATCGATTTTTTTGGGTGTGGCCCCTTTTTGACCCCTTATAGCAATGTAATGGTACAAGATAAATCAAAAATATTGTTACATTTTGTTGACAGAATTTATTGAGGTACACAATAAAAAAAATGATCAAAATCAGAAGAAAATTAAACATTCTACAGACGTTTTGTCAAAATACCCATTTGCCCCTTTTGGCCCTTTTTTCTTAAACAGTAGGGGCCAGAAATCCCAAATGCAATACCAACCTTCTTTTAGTGGTTATAAACATTATATCAAAATTTCATAATTATTGGTTAACTACAACTCAAGTTATCTTACGGAAACCCAAGTGTCTACAGACGACGACAACGACGACGACGACAACGACAACCCCATAATATATAACTGATCGAAAAAATTTTGCAGTCGTATAAAAATGGATTAATACCTCATCCCTATCAGTGGCAGGTCCAGAAATCTGGAAATGGGGGCGCAACTGACTTGCTTTAAAGGGGGGACTTCAGTCATGCTTCAATGATTTGCTATAAATCCAACCAAATTTTCTGCAAAAAGAGGGAAGGCTCAGACTCCCTGGCCCCCTCTCTGGATTGGCCCCTCCTTAACATCCCTTTTCAAGACTTTATCTTTTGAAATAAAGATTTCATTTACCCGCAATGCAAGCATACTTTATATATATATATAATATTCAAAAACATTGATCAAAGCATTTCCAAATAAAAAGCTTCGCCGAGCGCAGCATGATAGGACCGCAACATGTTGAACCCTGAACGTTTTAGGCCTAATATGGATAGCCTATCGTTCTGGACACATGCAGCCCATGGTGGACTGACAAAGGTTTTTGACACATGCTTCTCTGATTGACTTTCGACCCAGGGGGTAAAAATATAAATTTTGAATGTTGTATTCTACTCTTTAAAAGAATAATGTCTGGGGAAAAAATTAAAAATTGAACCAGAATTTTTGTAAAAATTATTATTATAGCCCCAAAAATTTATTTTTAAATTTAGAATCGCTACCTGACAAGAATAAATTTGCAAAAAAAATTTTCAAAATCGGACCACAAATAAAAAAGCCCCATTTGGCCCCTAATTATGTAATAGGGGGAAAAAGGGGGGATCGCAAAAATTAATACTTAATTTTGTATTCGCTATTTGACAGGAACAAACATGCAAAAAAAATTTTCAAAATCGGACCAGACATAAAAAAGTTACAATTTTGGCCCCTTTTGGTCCCTAATAACGTAACAGTAAAAATATGGGACACAAAAATATATCTGCTACTTGACAAGAATAAACTTGCAAAAAAAATTATCAAAATCGGACAAGAATTAAAAAAGTTTCGATTTCGGCCCCTTTTGGCCCCTTACTGCGTAACAGGTGAAAAAGGGGTGGGGGTTGCAAAAATAAATTCTCAAATTTGGATTCGCTACTTGACAAAAATAAACTTGCAAAAAAAATTTCAAAATCGGACCACAAATAAAAAAGTTTCGATTTTGGCCCCATTTGGCCCCTAATTACGTAATAGGGGGAAAAAGGGGGGGTTCGCAAAAATTAGTTCTTAATTTTGTATCCGCTATTTGACAAGAACAAACATGCAAAAAAAATTTCAAAATCGGACCACAAATAAAAAAGTTTTTATTTTGGCCCCTTTTGGCCCCTAATTACACAACGGAGAAAAAGGGGGCGCAAAAATTCATCAGGTTCATTCTTTTATTGTAAGAAACATTCTTGACAAATTTCACAGCAATAGGCCAACTAGGACCAAAGTTATGGTGGAAACAAGTAAAATATTTGAATTTTTTACCCCTTTTGGGCCCCTAATTTTGAAACAAAAGAAGGGGGGACCCCCAAAATCAATCCCATTCATCCTTGTAAGGAACATCACTGTTAAATTTCATAGCAATTGGATAACTAGAACTAAAGTTATTGTGGAAACAAACAAACTAGAGGCTCCCAGGAGCCTGAATCGCTCACCTGGTCCTTAAGGCATAATGGTCTCTTCTTTAATGGGTCAAGTCCCAACTTAGACACAACAGAGACTTTCCTGAGTCTAAATGAGCTGAACATTAAAGCAAGCCCCACCTTTTCTCTATCTGCAATAGTTTTCATTCTATAGGGCAAAAAACATGAAAAAAAACGCTATTTTTGACCTTAAAAGGACCATAACTCCTATAAGGGCTTATCTGACAACTTCATCCCTATTGAGACTTTTGTAAAGCTTAATGAGCTAAACATTTAAGCAAGCAACACCTTTTCTCTATCTGCAATAGTTTTTATTCTTTAGGGCAAAAACATGAAAAAACGCTATTTTTGACCTCAAAAGGGCCATAACCCCTACTAGGGGTCATCAGACAACTTGGACCCAATGGAGACTTTTGTAGAGCTTAATGAGCTGAACATTTTAGCAGGCAACAGCTTTTCTCTATCTGCAATAGTTTTCATTTTATAGGGCAAAAACATGAAAAAACGCTATTTTTGACCTTAAAAGGGCCATTACCCCTATTAGGGGTCATCTGACAACTTCGACCCAATGGAGACTTTTGTAGAGCTTTTGATTCTGAAGAGCCTAAGATCCTTCAGAGTTTTTCTATCTGTTCTTGTTTTCAAGTTATAAGTCTTTGAATGTGATTTTACCCTATGTTCTATTTTTAGTAACAGCGGCCATGTTTGTTATCAAATCATAAAGCCGAACACAATTTTGAAACATCATGCCCTGATTAGTACTTGGACCAAGTTTTGAAAAATTCCACTCAGTGGTTTCAGAGAAGAAGATTTTTGAAAAAGTAACGGACGGACGACGGACGGATGGCGATGACAATAGCTCACTTGACCCTTCGGGTCAGGTGAGCTAAAAAGTAGTATTTTTGGCCCTTTTTTGGCCCCTTATTTCTAAACGAAAAATGGGGGGACCCCCAAAATCAATCCCATTCATCCTTTTATGATAGAACATCATTGAAAAGTTTCATAGCAATTGGATAACTGGAACTAAAGTTATTGTGGAAACACTAAAAAGTTAACAGACACCGACGACGACGACGACGACGACAGCATCATACCATAATACGTCAGCAAATTTTTTGCGGTTGTAAAAAAACAAATCTTTTCTTGTTGTCAAGAAAATGAAATATAACTCTTGTTCATTTATAAAATGTTAATAGCACAATTAATTACGGGTGCAGATCGATAACGATTGAATGTCACTTGATCATGTCAACAAACTTGGGTATTAAAGAGGTGCACAATAAGTGTGTCCTTCAGTTATTAAATGACACTTGTTATGCTTGCAACAATTAAATCTAACCCTTCATTAGTTATACATTGTACATGTACAATAAAACTTTTGTTTAAGTTAATTTCTGCAATGTAAGCAGAGTTGATTTTTTTGTTACTGTAGATGTCTAAATTCTCATCATACATTTTGTATGTACATGGCTTCTTTTGAGTAGGCTCCCTGTTTCATTTTATTTTGGGTGATTTATCCAATTCTTTAGTTATCAACATACATTTTGCTTAGATAAGACTTGCCCTGTAAATTTTAACTATTTTTGTAACTTTGTCTTATTCCTACCTGTTTAAGGTGATCTTCACGGTCTGAATGATAATGTTGTCCACTGTACAGAAGTTTGGATCTCTTGTTCATTTTACTGAAAAAGGAAAATTGAAATGTAACAGTTGGAGCCTATTAAATAAAATATTCAGTAAAATTTTGGAGGTGAAGCAAACAAAAACAAATTTCTGTCTTTTGAATAATATATTAATCATGTCTTCTTCACATGAACAAGTCAATTTTGTTTTTTTAAGAATGCACAGAAATTCTCTTACCCCCCAAAAAAACAATGAATAAGTATCTTTTTATCTGGACTTGAATTTATTTTGCTTTTCAATTTCAGCTGTCAAAAGCTCTGGCTTCATGTACTATGTGACTTTAAAATTAAGTGGTGATATTCAAGGGCTGCTTTTTCGTGCATTTTTATGCACATTTGTCTGACCACGAAAACAGGTATGCACTTGGTCAAATTAAAAAAAACCAGATTGGTGTGCTTTGACTCATGTTAACTATCAAATTATCTCCCCGATTTGATATCAAAGAAGAATCAATCTATCACTAGAGGTCGCCTCTATCAACACAAACCTCCATACTATCCGGCAAAGGATTGTGGGTAATTTCCCCAAATCTTGGGATTGAAAAATGTTAAGACATATTCCCCATAATCCTTTAAGCTGATAGTATAGAGGTTAGTGTTTATAGATGGGACCTTTAATGATAGATTGAAGAAAAAGAATTTCTTCATGCACATCTCCATATCATGTAAAGTTTTATTGAATTCCACCAAGCATTTAAGGAAGAGTTGAACCTACAAGACTCAATATTTTGAAAAAAACTTTAATCCAATTATCTCCCCTGATATTAGAGGGCAATGAATTTTTTTCATATGTCTGTTCATAAATGGACTCCAAAGAATTCTTCATATTATAAAGTATATTTCTTAAATATATCCAATATAACAAAAATATGATCAAAGACGGGTTAAATGTTATTCTGATTTTAAAATTAAAAAGTATTTAGTCATCTTTATCATTTATAAACTTTTACTCAAGATCTTCCATTTATTCTATGGTTAACATACCAAATTGTAGGTTGTTGATATATGGTATCTGATTTTTTTATTGTCAAGGTAATAATGGATTAAAAGGCTCATTAAGGACCAGCTCTCTGGGCCACGTCCTCCCGTATGACAGGAAAAAACAAGAGGTTCCAGTGATTTTGTTTAATTGCGCACCCTCCCGTTTGAAAATTGCTTGATCAGCCACAGAAATAGTCAGATGGAAATGTCAGAAATCAAACCAAATAACCATAACTATGATTAATGTCCAATCAATTACAGCGGAAAATTTTCGCGAGGTAGGAGGAATCACTCAAATTTAAGACTACTTAATTTTGGTCTTATGGTATCATCTCACAGTTAATATTCCCCAATGAAAATATTCTGAAAGCACAAAAACTTGACACCTAACCTTATGGATACAAATCGCGAATTGCAATTGCCTAAAGTTACCCACTAATTACATGATATTAGTTGATTTTCATAAGGTTTTTATTTTTGCAATTACATACAATTAGGCTCTTCATCAGAACTGCAAACATAAATCTAAATTGGATTATAACCTTTACTTCTTGAAACTTTATAAAGATGTCCTCTTAAATCAAATAACCAACTTTGATTGAGAACTGAAAGAATTTAGCACATAATAGCGAGCATAGCTCACAAGCGGGCACGAAGTGCCCGCTCGAGCGGAGAGCTCTACAGTATTTGTTTCCGCGAGAAATTTGCTAATGCTGAATTAGATTTTTTATGGTCCGGAAAGGGTTATTATTTTTACAGGTCCGGAGTGAATGTTAAAATAATTTATAAGAAAAGAAATAATGCTTAAAAAATAATAAAAGAAAATAATATTCTTAAAATAATAAATACACATAAGCTGCTCGTTTCGTCTTGGTTATATGCACGTACGAAACTAACGTGTCTCGAAGCTTAATCGCCCCATACCATCTCGCCCCAAAATAAGCAAATGGAAATATTGGAAATTAAATGATAGCGATAACCCTGAATGTCGAATGTTTAGCTATGCTCGCATTTAGGCAATGCCTACTCCATATTAGTAAACATGTAAGCCAGTGTGCAAACAAATTTCTTGACTTATAAAGATTAAACCAACAGAAATTTAAAAATCTGACTGAAATTCTTAAGACCATGATTCTTATATTTTCACCTTTCTATTTTCCACCTGAGAATTTGTTTTTCATTCATCATAATTGTTTCTTAAAATAAGCTTAATCATGATGACCTATCATATTATTTCATATTTCTGCTGTTTTAGATAATAATGACCTCTCACTTCCGAAATAATTATGGATTTCCCAACAGTAAAATATGGAGAATGAAACCCTATACAAGTATTTATCCAGATAAGGGGAGGATGACTGGGTTACAGCAATTGACATGTGCATGGCGTACTGAATTTAAAAATGTTAATGATCTATATATTTTTTATGACTCCATATCCAATTTCATGCTCATCATGTAAATAAACAAAAACTAAAATATATATATAAATGTCAAAATCTTTTTAAATATTAATAATTAGAATTTTTTTGTAAACAAAAATCTATAAATTTATTTTAATTGAAATCCAATTTCCTTCTCATCAGGTTCGTTATGAAATAACAGTTACATGTATAAGGAAAATATTTTAATTTTTTTTTCCATCAAAACAATTACCTATAAAAGTTTCAATAAAAAATTGAACTTTGGCCATTCAATTCTTAAATTAATATGAATTCTTTACAATCTCTTTAACCATCAAACTTTTTACTTCCAACTAAATCTGATAGTTTAAAGTTACACAATTGGTCTTAACTTTGTTAAATATTATGATAAAAATATCTACATGTACATGTACACTTAAGAATTGTTAAACGTCAATTTTTTTATAATATTCTTTGACAGTTCTATAAGTGAGCTTGGTACATGTACAATGAATCATGATAAATCGTAATTAAAAGATGATTTTGTTAAGAAAACACAAAGATTATTAATCCTTTAATAAACATGATAATTTATTTAAAAAAATATATGAATACTGATCAGATTGTATAAAAGTTTCCCATAAAAATCATGACTTTAGAAAGAGTTGCAGATAGGAGAAAGCGACCCTTATTATAGTTGAAGTACCCATGTTACAAAGGGGGGGGGGGCACATTTAGGAAGAACAACCCAATGTACACAGCCAGATATTTATGAAAGGGGTGTCAAAGGAATAATGATAATTTTTTAAAAAGTGTTTTCAGATTTTTACTAAAAACAAAAACGGAATTCCTGAGTCCCCTGCTGAGCAGCAAAAACTCTTAAGACCTCTCACTAAAAAGGGCACAACTTCCACAAAATATGTCATATGGTACTCAAAATCTAATTTGTACAAGGTACATTGTAATAGTGATATAAACATTCAGTATAAATTTCATTAACATCCCTTGAGAAGTGCTTACAAAAGTGTAGTGGATACATAGATCTCACTTTCATGGTCAAAGGGAGGCAACTTCCACAAAAATAGTCACACAATACCTAAATTCAAACTTGTTTATGCCATTTTTGATACATGTACACAAAATTTTGAGGAATCTAAAATATTTTCTTTAAAAGTCAAGGCTAGGTTGTAATCACACCAAAACCAGTCATGAGTTAACCAAACTAGAATGGCAGTCTTCCATGGAAGACAAATGTCGCCTGGTTCTTAAAATACTTGGTAAACAGGAAGTAGATGAGTTACGGGCATAAAATGGCTTTACACCATGTAGTACTAAACGTATAGGAGGAAGCTACATACCAAATTTGAAGAGGTTGTGACATGTAGTTGCTCAGAAAACTGCGACAGAAATTTTTATGATGTCGCAAGACGTGAGATGATGGATAGTGTCAAAGTGACTACTATATGTCGCTTTGCAACTTGTTGTACAAGTACTAGCAGGAGTTATGGCCATTATAGCAAAAGCTAAAAGTACATATCTACTGAGACTGTTCAATTCTTATTTATAAATTCTAATAACAAGGAATAGCTGATATTTCAATGAATATTATTGGTAAACATTTTGAAATCAAAAGATTTTAACTGTTCAAGATTCTCGCTATATCCTCAGCGTTGAACTCTGAGACAGTGCATTTTGATTATGGTCCAAAAAACACAGACAATGAATTTTGACAGGGCTATAAAACTCGTATTTGTAAATAATACAGTGATGCCAATATTCTATACACAGTTGTACATGTATATCGTATCGAAGATCTACATTTTTAGAAAGATTTCATGGACAATCACCAATGGTTTCCAGGAAATCAGCTTAAATAGAAATGAAGACATGTCGTGTGACAGACAGACAGACCAAAAAACTATTTGTCCCCACTTTTCTTGGCAGGCCATGAATCAATATATACATAATATATATAAAAGTCTACATAATATATATATAAAGATTGTTCACTATATTTACATGTGTTGTTTACTTCTGACAGTAGAGGTTTAAAAAAAAAAAAAATTTATCCATAAAAATAGTAGTAAAATATACCATGACATCAATAAGAGGGTCTTACCTTCAATTATTTCAATCACATCCTACATGTCCTAAAATGTTGCTAATGTAAATGATTATCCCATGGTTATTTACGTCAACATCCAAGCTCCAATTTCTACTAATTTTGATGGGTTAAATGGAAAATACACCTGTAATACACACAATCAACCAATAATTTAAATGCACTGATTATTCAGGTATATACCCTCAATATAAAGCAAACAGAAATCTTTTTTAAAAAGCAATTAATGAATATAAATAAATAAATATAAAGACTGTGTTTGTTTTTAAGCATAATTTGATATGGCCAATACTTGCAAAATATATAGTATTACATGTAGTTTATTCCCGTAAATTTAATAAGCCTGTACATCGCAGATCTTTTTTTTAATATTTTCATAATTAAATCATAAATGTAATTAATGTAATTGTAACAATGTTTTTTTTTCTTTAAAATGAATGGTTAATTAAAATTCTTTCTACAAAAAAAAGAGTCAAAACTGAATAATACTGGCTTGGTTAATATACATGTAACAAGAGGCTCCCAGGAGCCTGAATTGCTCACATGGTCCTTAGGGCCATAAGGGTCTATTCTATTTTGGGTTTAATCTGACAATTTAAACCAAATCCATAATGTTACATTATGAGCTTTCATTCTACATGTGTAGGACAAAACATGAGAAATTCTGCTATTTCTGCCATAACCCCTGCAAGAGCCTTAATGAAGAGGTCAACTTGCAACTTCGACCAAATGGAGACTTAAATAATAAGAGATTTTGATTCTAGAGAGTCAAAGATCCTTCATGTATTCTTTCTATTTGTTATAGTTGCTGAGTCCTAAGCCATTTTAAGTTATTTTTCCATATATTCTATTTTTAGTAACAGTGGCCATGTTTTTTATCAAACCGTTTAAAAATGAAGATAATTTGTCGCCAACATGTCATATATTTTTCCTGCAAAGTTTCAGTTAAATTGATTTTATTTAAGAGAAGATTTTTGAAATGACAGATGACAAGCACATGCATGCATCCATAGTGATGGCCAGGTCAGTTAAAAACCCATGATAAAATAAGGTCCATATTACAAAATAAAGTTTATTATGACATATATACATTTATGTACATCTTAACCAACAATTAATTGATTGATTGATTGTTAGTTGCTTAATGTCCGGTCGGCAATATTGCAGCCATCATCGGGACACGTAACCAACAATTAAAACAATTAAGATTTGTGATTCACAAATTATGAGTACACCTTATAGGAGGAAGCAGAATATACCCAGGGTTTGGAGTGGTGCAAAAACACACACCTCTTTTGATAAAAAATACCTAATATTTCCAAAATGTTATTTACGGGTGTCATACAAAGCAAAGTCTCACATGTTATAGGAGGCCTGTTCCATAACAAATCTGAATTAAAGTTTGTTTTTGCCTACAGAAACGATGTCTCACACCCCCAAAAGTTCTTAGTTCAAACGGCCATATTGACTCCAACAAAAATTTAAAGATAAAAATGTTCTGGTAATAAGCACAACTACATATAGTGTCCTTCCTATATACATGTACCATGCAAGGGCCACGTTTCATTGATTTTGGTTCAGTATAGTTTCAGAGGAGTTGCGCTGACAAACTTTGTGACGGACAGACGGGCAGGACAAAAACAATATGTCTGCCCACAAAAATGTGGGGAGACAAAATAAATAATATTAATATTATATTATTTAGTGTTTCGGGTTATTGAACAGGACCATAATTTCCAGGTAATTCAATGAATTTGTAACAGGAGGGTCGGATGCGCCACACCAGGTGTGCTACATCGTCCCCTCATGTCTGGCGAACTGTCGTGTACGGTTCGTCCGCAGGGATTGAGCTTAGGCAGAAGGCAATACTCCAGAGATGTTCAGATTCTTTATTACAAAAACATCATTTATACATATTGTTAATTCAACAATCAAGCCAAAAGAACATAATTTAGAATTAAAGAGTGTCAACGCAAGAAAGCTTACTTGCATAAATATGACACCCTTTGAAGGTCCAAGGGTAAGGACATAGATGTCCCATGGTTCAATTCGAACCCAGTACAAAATATAAAATAAACAGTTCAATAGTCCTCAAATCACTTTCTATGTGGTGCATCGGTTCCATAATAACGGCAAGAGTCCATAATTTTCACAGTAATCTTCACTTGAAATTGTCCTCAAATTGAAGTTATATAACGTCCAAACGTCTCTAATAATTCTGGTAGAAATCCTTCATGGAAATTTTGTAGAAATATAAAAGTTTTCTCGTCCAAGGGAGATCATCAATATGATTATTTCATCACACCCGTTACATTCCTCCCCTCTTAAGACTAAATTTGCTGAATGGAATGAAGCATCAATTAAGTCCAGAGAATGAAATAATCTGTAAGCATCATCTTTACTTCTACTGTTGATGACCATTCTCCTCAGTTCTTAGACTGGACAATAACATCAGTCATACCATGACACTATAGCAAAGGCTTTTTCAGCCTTATCAGTGTTAGAACTCATCAGCATCAGTGCTGGAAGCAGAAAGCAGACTAAACACACATTAAACATCTTGTCATAATGAATAGAGTATTTTACATAAAGCTCAAACTGTAGTTTGATATAAACAAATGTGTGAAATATTTAACATAGTCAGTAGGCACCGATACTAATATATTCTCAAGTCCTATTAACTTATAAAAGCTGAACTATGCAAACATCTCATTAAGTTTATGTACAATGTAACAATCCACTTAGATAATGAGACACCCTTGGTCTCATGCAACACAGTTGTCTAGATAAGATATACCCCTACTAATAATTTCGGAAGTCATCTTCTAACCTCTAGCAACTAACACATTCTCATCAACCATATGAGAATAACCACATCTAGTAAAAAGTTCATGTACCATATAATCATAACTGCTAAATGATAATGCAAAATGCATTTAACCAATAAAATGTGTATGCATTATGCAAATAACTATTCAAAAAATGATATTTTTCTCTAGCTTACTGCTCAACGGTCATAACACAATAAAAAAAATGATTTACTGAAAAATCTATTCAAAATGAAAGTATTCAAATGAAAATCACTGAAATTCGTTTAAACAAAAATACAGCTTAAGAATATCTGAACAATGATCTGAACATCAAATCTAACATAGATAAAATATTAACATATGTACATGTGATCACATAAAAAAAGTAATGCCAGCAAACATAACAAAAAATTGTGCCAAAATATGATGAGCGCTACATCATGATGCTTCCAATCTTGGAATACTACCACCGGCCAAGTTTCATCTCAATCCCCACAATGGCCACCAAAAATGTAACAGGAGGGTCGGATGCGCCACACCAGGTGTGCTACATCGTCCCCTCATGTCTGGCGAACTGTCGTGTACGGTTCGTCCGCAGGGATTGAGCTTAGGCAGAAGGCAATACTCCAGAGATGTTCAGATTCTTTATTACAAAAACATCATTTATACATATTGTTAATTCAACAATCAAGCCAAAAGAACATAATTTAGAATTAAAGAGTGTCAACGCAAGAAAGCTTACTTGCATAAATATGACACCCTTTGAAGGTCCAAGGGTAAGGACATAGATGTCCCATGGTTCAATTCGAACCCAGTACAAAATATAAAATAAACAGTTCAATAGTCCTCAAATCACTTTCTATGTGGTGCATCGGTTCCATAATAACGGCAAGAGTCCATAATTTTCACAGTAATCTTCACTTGAAATTGTCCTCAAATTGAAGTTATATAATGTCCAAACGTCTCTAATAATTCTGGTAGAAATCCTTCATGGAAATTTTGTAGAAATATAAAAGTTTTCTCGTCCAAGGGAGATCATCAATATGATTATTTCATCACACCCGTTACAAATTAAATTATAAGAGAACATGCCGGGGAAATGGATGTTGAAAAGACAGGAAGACAGACAGAGTAAAGCATTAGCCGGGGTGTCACAGCCCCCGCTCCAGAATACCGAATACCGTTTAAAAAAGGACAGAATACCGTTAAAAAGACTGGAACACCGAATACTCTAAAGATCACGGCATACGCGTACCAAAAGCCTAAAAATTTGGAACATTGCGTACCGCGTACCACACCTTGGCGTACCAAATACCCTTTAAAAAGCAAGGAATACCGCATACCAAAAGGGCTGTGACACCCTCATAAGTTCTCAGACAAGCCATGCAACATCCTGAAATATTGTAAAGAATTTGCACATGTGCGTGAGTTGGTGCATTAGACTTTATCTTTTTTAAAAGTTAAACATGCATCTTAAATATTGCATTCTATATGGATGTTTATATTGCTACTTATTTGACAATTAAACATGTTCAATTAATTTACCTAGAAACTCATCGTTTTGCTGCGATGTTGTTTTTCACCTGTGGTGGGATTCTTGAGGGGGATTTCCCTTGTTAATGTAAGTCATGTGACACATAAGTCACATGATCGTCATAATCACTTGAACAAGAACAGGGAAAAAGATATGCAAAACACTGCATTGCTGATTTTGGGGGTATTAATCCCTAGTAAGTGTCTTTACACCTTGTAATTTAGTTGATAGACAAAAAAGCTAAAAATCTTTGAGTAAAGGGAGCATTATTTTTCAACTAGAGTCTCTATAGAGACATGATTTAATTTATTGATAAAAATTAACTTGTGACAAGCTAAAGTTACCATTGCATGTATGTCCCAGTGACAGTCTCTCTGTTTTCAAATTATGCTACAGGATGGACTATTCTGGTTTCATTACTATTCTACACCACTTTACTGTCTATAGAAATCATACAATATAAAACTTCAGATGCCTCCATTGCCTGGGCGGCTTAATTGTTTTAACTGATGGAGATTCTTAACTTTAAATCAGTTTCATCTTGCAAAAGCATCAAAACTTTAGATCACGATTGGCACAGCTGATTAAGCGCAGCTTTTTCAATGCAGTGATTCTGAAGAATTTTTTCTCTTATTTACCGGACATGTCCCATAATCATGTACATTGCAATGGAAAAAGTCAAAATATTTTACTGGACCAAGCAAATTTGAACCAGATTTGACCAGTGTCCGACAGACCTTCAGAATGACCGAAAATGGAAAATGCAGGTACAAATATCTGGTAGTCGATTATACTTAGACTTACTTTGTTATCAATGAGTCTAAGAAAAAGAACAAATTTACAGAACATAAAATTATATTGACATGCTCAATTTCCTTATCCACAACATATTTGTTCAGTTTGGTGGATGTGTTTTTCAGCAAACAATAGGGATTCCAATGGGCACTAATTGTGCACCTTTGCTTGCTGATTTGGTTCCTCATTCATATGAAGCAGACTTCTTACAATCTCTTTCTAAGACAAAAAAGATTCTAGACTAGCTCTCTTTAAACCTGGATATCACCTACCATTATATTGACCATGTCCTTTCACTGAACAAATCTGGATTTGATGACTTTCTCCATCTCATATTATACCCAGAAACTTGAGATTAAGGACACAACAGATTCTAGGAAGTCTGCTTCATATTTGGATCTACATCTGGAAATAGACTCTCAAGGAAAACTTTCAACAAAGTTCTATGACAAATGTGATGACTTCAACTTTCTAATTGTCAACTTTCCCTTGTTGTGCAGCAACATTTCGTCTGCTCCATCTTTTTGAGTTTAGGTATCACAATTGATTCATTACTCCAGAGCTTGTGGGAACTACAATGATTTCCTTGTCAGAGTGTCAGCTGGTTTGACACAAAAATTGCTAACACAAGGTTATGTTGCTCCTCGGTTGCTGTCTTCACTCAAGAAATTTTACGGTAGACTCCATGCACTTGTAGATATGGGATTTCTATCTCTTAGATGAGTGCAGATGTTGATTTGTCATAGAGTTTTGTTTTGTCTTCCTTTACTGGATTAATTGACATACTGAATTGGAAATTTGCAGTGCAACAGATGTGCTATAGCAGGCAGGAACTGCTTACTCTTCCAGAGCACCTAAGTTCACTTTTGTTACAACTTTAGTTCCAGTTGTTGATTTCTGTTAGGTTTATTTTGTGTTTTGTGTTGCCTCGTGCTGTTCTTGTTCTTTTTTACCGTTTTTGTTGTTGCCCTTTTGGACTTTTGACACTGGAATCCATTGGTGCCTCTTTGCTTCTTTTAACATTGATTTGGGTTTTTTCATGTTTCAACTTCAAGCCACTGTGGTATAGCAAAGTTTTATGTTCCTTTTGATTTTTATGTTAAATTTGTCGCTTGTCATCTGTTATATTTTTTGTCATGAGAGCATGCAAGCTTTACTTGAATAAAATAATTTAACTTTATCACAATTTTTTGGCTTGTTAAAAAAGTTCAAAACATGCGAAATTAATATAAAGACTTTTTCTTTTACAGACTTGATATGTGGGGAGCCAAGCCATTTCCTTGGAATTAAACAAGACTTTGGATATGTTGATGTACGAGAGAAAGCCCATATGTTTTGGTGGTTGCAGTATACACAAGCACCACAGGGATACCAGAAAGCCCCTCTCATTATGTGGCTCCAGGTATATTTTTGTAGTTAGTCAGTTGGTGGAAAATATGGTAAAAATATGTTGTCTTTTTTAGCTTCAACAGGAGGTTTTTCACGTACAATTTCTTACAAAAAAAGATAATAAGATGTGGAATAAATGTATACATACATCAAACAAACCATGACAACCAAGAGGCAATTTACACATATTTTAAAATCCTCAATTAGAACGACCTTCATTGTAACCAGTAATTTGTATGCAATATTTATGTATTGTACACCATTGTTAGATTAGGCAAAAATATCAAGATAAATTGTATATACAAGTCTAATTATTTTTAAAATATGCTATAGGGTGGACCAGGGGGATCTGGAACCGGGTTTGGTAATTTCATGGAGTTAGGGCCCTTGGATGTTGATTTGAAGCCAAGAAATACTACTTGGGTAAGTCTTACATAATTTAGGAAGGACCAACTTATTAAACTAAGGCCCGTAGGCCAATTGAAAAAATATCCTAGATTCTTATCCCCTCTCGCCTTCATTTGGCAAATTATGTTTATTTTTTGTCAATTTCCTTAAAAATGGCAGAACATTTTATCAATATGGATAAAGAATTAAATTTTTCTGCCCACCCGATATTTTCAAGTAATTTGGATGAAAATCTAAGAATCATTTTATAATGGCCTGAAATGAATTTTTTTAATGCAATAAACAAAAGAAAGATACATGTTAATGTTTTACATCATTTTAGGTTTGAATAAAAGCAAAAATGATCACAACAATTTTTAGTTTGTCTTAGAAGCAAATTCTGGTTTATCTATGATTTAAAATTTATTTAATGAGTTATGTCCCTTTACAGATAAAATATTTTGAATTAATATTTTTTTTTTATTTATAAATAGCATTCTTTTCAGTATTACTAGGAAAAGAAATCAAATGACTTTATGTTGGTTTGTCATGACAAAAATGAAATTATCTTTTTCATTGAAAGAACCACATTTTTTTACTTACTGTTTAATAACCCCTGCATTACCATGCCTATTCTGTCCATTTGTTCACATCTCTATGCAACTGGTCCTAAACTTAAGTTGTTGGACTTTGATAAAGCTAAATGCATGAAGTGGGTAAATAATTTGTAATTTTATAAAACACCCTGCAATACCTTTTATTAAATTATTTATAGATCTGCACAAGGAAATTATAAATCGGTCACAAATATCTTTCAAGGGAGATAATTGGTTTCTAAATGAAGTGTTAAAAATGAAGCATTGTACATGTTGTAACTTGTATTAATTCTGTCATTAGACTCAAAGTTTTCCTTGTCTTAAGAAGTAAGAAAACAATGTGTTTTTTTTTAACATTATTTAGTAATACATGTACCTTTTGTACAATTTGTAGCTCTCTGTTGCCAGTCTACTATTTGTTGACAACCCAGTAGGAACAGGGTATAGTTACGTAGATAGTGATGATGCCTATACGACAGATGTGGATATGATTGCAGCAGATATGATGGTTCTCCTTACAGGTTTCTTTAATGGACAAAGTGGAAAGGAATTCCAGGTAGGCTAAGGTTGTATACTATAAGAGTTATTTTTAAGACCATATGATCATAAGTTTTTCTTACTTTTGCCAGGAGCAGTTTAAAAATCCACTCTGGAAAAAGGTCACAAGCCTCAATGTATTCAATGGTTGCTGTCTTCAAATCAGCCTTTGATGTAAGATATAATGCAAATGATTGCGGGTTGATTTTGTGTATTGTGTTTCTTTGTGCTGTTCTTGTTCGGTTTTACTTAATTCGTCGTTGCCCTTTCTGACTTTTGACACTCAAATGCCCCATTGGTGCCTGTTTGCTTCTTTCAAAACCAATCCTTGAATTAAAAATGAAATATCCCCCCTTCTGGACATCCAACAACTAACATGAAGATCACATGTACAAATACAAGGCATTTTATTTGCTCTACTTCTTCATTGTTTAATGAATGATTAAACATGGTAAATACGTGTACATATATTGTTTCTACAACTCTTTTTTTAGGACATTCCATTTTATATTTTTTGTGAATCGTATGGTGGAAAAATGAATGCAGCAATCAGTAAAGCACTTTTTCAGGTAACTTTCTCAATATTGGAACAACAAAAAAACACAAGAAGTGGCTTATTCTATGAAATTTACAATCAGATGGCTATTCCATAAAGTGATCACCAATTAACATGGTCATTAGCCTTTGCAATTTAAATTGGACAACAACATGCAAGTTAACCTAAGGTAGTACTCCACAATTAGGATTTTTTCACAGTATTGTTTTCGTATGTGGCCCCTGTGAACTTTTTTGTTAAATGAAAATATTGATTCGTTTTGGTCTTAAAACAAGACAAATAAAAAATCTGGACCCGTTATATAAAAATTAAGATCCACGGTTATTGTTTTAAAGAATAATTTCGTAAAAATCAATATCAATGATCATAAAGCGCCGCTTCCGGCTGTGCATGGTGACCAGCGGATGGGCTTAAATTTAAGTGTGCTATTTTTAGATTTTTAAGTTTGAACAATTTTAGCGGAAAAAAGAGCCGAAGTCGGATAGGTTTATTTGGTCTTAAAAGAAAGGACTGTTTTCGGGCTTTCATTTCATACATGTTACGTTTCACCTGAACCGAAAGCTCGACTACTGGCAACGTTAAAAAAAAGGACAAAACCCCGATTTTTGCGTATTTTTGTCCCCAAATTTTTGACAAATGTTCAGAGTTGCTAGGGGCAACGAGTACAACAAAGAAACCAAATACGGCATTAAACACGACTAAACATGCCCGGAGTTTGGAACACCACCTAGTTTAAAGTGCAAATAGCAGTTTAAGCGATTACAAGAACCCGGGACAAAATAGTCAACGTCGAGCACATGCAAAAATGAGCTTGATAAATTAATTGTGGAGTACTACCATATGGCATTATTCTCATTAATATTTTAAGAGTATATCTTGATTTTAGTCCTTGGTTTAATTGTTGAAAATAAAGCTAATATATTTGAGAATTACTTGTTTCAAAAATTTTGGGAAAAATATCAGTTATTAAGCATAAATGCCCATAGCAACCAAACATGCTTATTTTTGAAAATATCGTCAATAACGTTATATTCTGTACAGCTGGTTATGCTGCATGTAACGCTAACAACGTTAATAATTTCCCCGGAAGAAATAAAAATTACACAATATAGTATATTTCCCCGTATGTAAATCATAAAATTGTAATTTTTAGTCGGCTTGAATAGAAACGCAAGGCATTATAGCTTGCTATGCAAATGTTAAGCAAATTTTGATGATGTGTTTCCATGGACGCCATTATTGTAGATTTTTTCTCGGAAATCTTCCAAATTTTCACAAATATGTTTGAAAAAGGCTAGAAAATGACTTAAGCACAACAGAATACCAATTTTGTTACGAAAATACAAAATTTGATTCAAAACAAACGGGGAAAGAATTAAACGTTATTGCAGGAAAATGTCCAAAAAAGAGCTTGATCAGAAAAGGGCTTCCGTCTTTGAGCGTGCGTTACTATGGTAAAACATACAAAAAATCATAATATCCGGTATTCCTCAAGTGGTTACATACTCAAGAAGAGAAAAATGCAGTTCATGTTAAATTTTCAAAAAATGCAAAAGCATTATGGTAGTACTCCACAATTAGGATTTTTTCACAGTATTGTTTTCGTATGTGGCCCCTGTGAACTTTTTTGTTAAATGAAAATATTGATTCGTTTTGGTCTTAAAACAAGACAAATAAAAAATCTGGACCCGTTATATAAAAATTAAGATCCACGGTTATTGTTTTAAAGAATAATTTCGAAAAAATCAATACCAATGATCATAAAGCGCCGCTTCCGGCTGTGCATGGTGACCAGCGGATGGGCTTAAATTTAAGTGTGCTATTTTTAGATTTTTAAGTTTGAACAATTTTAGCGGAAAAAAGAGCCGAAGTCGGATAGGTTTATTTGGTCTTAAAAGAAAGGACTGTTTTCGGGCTTTCATTTCATACATGTTACGTTTCACCTGAACCGAAAGCTCGACTACTGGCAACGTTAAAAAAAAGGACAAAACCCCGATTTTTGCGTATTTTTGTCCCCAAATTTTTGACAAATGTTCAGAGTTGCTAGGGGCAACGAGTACAACAAAGAAACCAAATACGGCATTAAACACGACTAAACATGCCCGGAGTTTGGAACACCACCTAGTTTAAAGTGCAAATAGCAGTTTAAGCGATTACAAGAACCCGGGACAAAATAGTCAACGTAGAGCACATGCAAAAATGAGCTTGATAAATTAATTGTGGAGTACTACCTAATGATAGCTTTAGGACTGGCACCCTAAAGTCACTTTGTCATTGAACTCAAAATGTTAACAAAAACACACAAGTGTATCATTTTAAGTTTGAATAATAAAAAGACAAAATGTTGAAAATGAAGCATTATACACGTTGATTAACTTGGATAAACTCATTATCCAATATCATAATACAAAACAAGTCAAAGACATACCCAAGAAATTGAAGGTGGCATTAGTAGACTTGACTTGGTACAGGCATTTCAAAAGAAATGGTTGGTAAAACCATGTTGGCATCAAACCTCTGTCAGGAGAGAGTTAACATTGGAGGGTATTTAAAAGTATCATTCTTTGATTATACTAGGTCATAAAAGATAAAGAATAAATGGAATGTATATCCTTAAGTATGTAAATTTTATTCATTTTTTTTTCTTACTTTATCTTTACTATAGACTATAAAGGCTGGAAAAATACACGTCAATTTTAAAGGATTGGCTTTAGGAGATTCATGGATATCCCCTGTAGACTCTACTGTAGGATGGGCACCTTTTATACTTACCAATGTAAGTCAACTAGATATTAATATTCATTTAGGTCTTGTATCAAGGATGCTAAAACCCATAGATACTTTCAACTTCCACTCTGTTGTCTCCCCTTCCATCAGTTTACAATTTTTGTGATTGTTAAAGCAGATGAAACTTCAAACCATTCTCGTGTTCTGCTTCTGAGATAAGGTTGGCAGAAATTTGGACATATATATATGTACATAACAACAGATATGAGAAAAACCTAATACTGCAACATGTAACAAATTAGGCACATGAAACAAACAAACTACCCCTAGTCATAAATACAAACTTATGTGTAAATAAGAGTGAACTCAGCTATGTTGAAGGATAGTCAGTTCATGGTTGTTATTAATTTAAAAGTTGCTAGGTTTTTTCTAAATTTATATTTCGGGAGTGATAATGTTAGAAAAGTCAATAATTTAGTTGTTCTATGAGCTGAATTTTCTTTCAATGTTTGGTTTTGCTGGCTTGTTTTCCCGAACTTTTGGTGTGTTCTTAACACTTTTTTCTTTGGAAATTTGCAACATCATTAAACACGCTTAGGACTCACAAGAAAAACAAGTTTGTTTTTATTTTCGAATATAAATTGTTTCAATTCATCTCATAATTAACATTTTTATGAATTTATTTTAGCTTATAAAATATATGACAATACATTGGGAGCGTCACAGGTTAAACTTGTCTCATATTATTCTATGCTTTAATTGTTATATCATTTATTCAATGTTTAATTGAAACTTATTCTATTGATATTCAGTCAATCATTGATGAGAATGGTTACTATAAGATAAACCTAGCTGTAGATAAAATGACAAAAATGATTACTGATGGGATGTGGAAACAGGCGACTGACCAGTGGGGCGTGATACAGGACGTCCTGGAAACAGAGAGCAATGGGGTCAATTTCTATAACATGCTAGATTGGGGTGCTTCAGAGTCTGGGCTCCAAAACTCTGGTCTGACATCATCAGGTAATTCATCTGACTATTAATCAGAATTTGTGTAGAATAACCATGTCTTGGGAACCCAAAAGTCTTAACTTGAATATCATCATCTTTTTTAATTAGAAAACAAGAAATATCACTCCAAGTGAAAGAAGCTGAGGTACCAGTGGGGTATCTAAATGTCAAAAGATTAAAAGCCAGTAAACATCAAAGAGAACAGGACTTAAAGACAGACAACATATAAAAAACAGAAACACAAAAACTACTGAATATCAATCAACAACGCGAACTCTAGTCATTCTAATTTTTTAAAAAGATACGTGAATAAAAAGGAAACAACATCTTCTCAGAGTTCATACATGTATTTTCCTTCAATTGCTAACATTTTTAAAAATTGATAGATTTTCTTTAATCTTGTTAACTCGTAGAAGTTAAATTTTGACAAACTTCAGAATGGCAGTCTTAATAAAAAAAATGTAAAAAAGAATTTATGTGCAAGTGTTATCCCATGTGTTCCTTAAATTTGGGTTCAAGTTGTAAAATGTAACTTTAAATAATTTGTTATCTTTCATCTTTTTAGACAGAATGCTGCATAGAATGGTGAAGAAACTGCATGCTGATAAATTAACAACACTCATGAATGGGAAAATAAAACAGATGCTTAATTTACCTGAAAAAGTAGTTTGGGGAGGTAATTGCTGTTGTAACTATTATTTTGTCAAATTATAAAAGGCTTGTGTATTTTTTACAAATAATCTCAGGGGTTCAAATTAGCACTGGTCGGAGGTCCGGGGCCTTCAATATTTGATTTGGCACCTTTGAAATTCTTATCACAAAAGTCCTGGACTAACATGTATTTACAGTTACAAAAAAAATCAACACATTTATAGAAAAAAAAACATAAATAATTGACAGAGTCTTAACATATATTGTATGATACAATTACAAATATATGTGTATAAATATAAGTAAGACCACTTTTTATACCCCCCGCAAACAAAGTTTGGGGGGGTATATAGGAATCACCCTGTCTGTCTGTCCGTCTGTCCGTCCGTCCGTCCGTCCGTCCGTCTGTCCGTCTGTCCACATACCTCGTAAGCGCAACTCCTCCTAAACCCCTTGATGGATTTTGATGAAACTTTACACAAAGGATGTACACCATATGGAGATGTGCATGAAGAATTTTGGTTGCTATCAGATATCATTCAAGGGAGATAATTGGACTTAGACTTTTTAAACTTGGTGTTCAATGGGAGACCTTGTAAGCGCAACTCCTCATAAACTGCTCGATGGATTTTGATGACACTTTACATGAAGGATGTAGACTATATGGAAATGTGCATGAAGAATTTTGGTTGCTGTTGGATATCATTCAAGGGAGATAATTGGACTTAGACTTTTTAAACTTGGTGTTCAATGGGAGACCTTGTAAGCGCAACTCCTCCTAAACGCTTGATGGATTTTGATGAAACTTAAGACAAATGATGTACACCATATGGAGATGTGCATGAAGAATTTTGGTTGCTGTCGGATATCATTCAAGGGAGATAATCGGACTTAGACTTTTAAAACTTGGTGTTCAATGGGAGACCTCGTAAGCGCAACTCCTCCTAAACCGCTTGATGGATTTTGATGGCATTTTACATGAAGGATGTACACTATATGGAGATGTGCATGAAGAATTTTGGTTGCTGTCGGATATCATTCAAGGGAGATAATTGGACTTAGAATTGTTAAGGGGGGGGTATCCTCCGTGAGCTCGCTCACAGTATTCCTTGTTTGTGTCGATACAAACATAAGTGTAACAATAATTTTTAAAAAAATATTTTAAAAAAATCAGAAAAGAGTAATGTTTGCAAATGGAGTAAAATTATGCATAACACAACATTTACATTCTCTAACATGCAATGAAATCAAACACAAATCTTATTCAGCATTGCTGCAAGACTCTTCAAGAGATTGCTAAGAATGATTATAGAAATACATATTTTATTTTGTAGCACAGTCTGAAGATGTGTTTAAATATATGAGAGAAGATTTTATGAAACCTATTGTTGATACAGGTATTTCAAAATGTAGTTGGGAAACATTTACAGGGTATATGGTTATGAGTGGATCAGGCGTTGAATCCAAAAAAGGTGCACCCCCCTAAAACTGACAAAAAATTTGTTCTTTGCACAAAATCCATGTAAAAAAGCAAAACAAAAAAACACTAAAAAATTGAGTGCCTCTTTCCTCTCAGAATAAAACAATAACAAAATATTTTATGCCTCCCTGAACTAAAGTCCTGGATCCACACCTGTGTATTATCTGATTTCTCAATTGAGAAAGTTAAATGTCAGAATTTTAAGCTCAACCTTGCCAGGATCCTTGACATCAGCTGAAAGTTTCACCATTATACTAATGAGATTGAGAAATCAGGGGAGCTTTTTAAATTAAGGATGTAATGGGAGACCTAGTAAGCACAACTCATCTTAAACCACTCCATGGATTTGATTAAACTATATCTGAAAGAACCATCATTAGAATTGTGCATGACAAAATTTTGTTGCTCTTAAATATCATTCAGGGGAGATAATTGAAATTGATTTTTTTTGGAGAAATTAGAGTCCAATTTGAAGCTTGGGTTTTCTTTTGTGTGTTTGTCAACATTATTCCTTGTTATACCCCCCACTTTCAAAAGTGGGGGGTATATAGTGATAGGGGTGTCCGTCCGTCCGTCCGTCCGTCCTTCCGTCCGTCCTTCCTTCCGTTACACTTCAGGGTACCCATCTCTTATCCGCAACTCCTCCTAAACCCCTTGGTGGATTTTCATGAAACTTACACACAATCTTTGTGACATAATGTAGATGTGCACCTACTATTTTAAAATTTGATCAGAATGATTTTTGGGGTTTCCCATAGCAAAACATGGACTTAGCCATTCGACTACATGGGGTACCCATCTCTTATCCACAACTCCTCCTAAACCCCTTGGTGGATTTTCATGACACTTACACACAATCTTTGTGACATAATGTAGATGTGCACCTACTATTCTAAAATTTGATCAGAATGATTTTTGGGGTGTCCCATAGCAAAACATGGACTTAGCCATTCGACTACATGGGGTACCCATCTCTTATCTGCAACTCCTCCTAAACCCCTTGGTGGATTTTCATGAAACTTACACACAATCTTTGTGACATAATGTAGATGTGCACCTACTATTTTAAAATTTGATCAGAATGATTTTTGGGGTTTCCCATAGCAAAACATGGACTTAGCCATTCAACTACATGGGGGTACCCATCTCTTATCAACAACTCATCCTAAACCCCTTGATGGATTTTCATGAAACTTACACACAATCTTTGTGACATAATGTAGATGTGCACCTACTATTTTAAAATTTGATCAGAATGATTTTTGGGGTTTCCTATAGCAATACATGGACTCAGCCATTTGACTACATGGGGTGCCCATCTCTTATCTGCAACTCCTCCTAAACCCCTTAATGGATTTTCATGAAACCTACACACAGTAGATGTGCATCTCCTATTCTAAATTTTATCTGATTAATTTTTTTTAGGGGTGGGGGGTATTTATTTGTGAGCTGCGACTCACAGTTTTTCTAGTTTTCTTCTGTTTTCAGTGCTTTGATACAAAACATTGCTCTATCAGTTGATATTAAAAACGAAAGAATATGGAAGATGTGCCAAAAAGACACGGTCCACATATTGAAATGATTTTAATAAATGTACAAAAGCAAAATTTCACTGCGTGTGAAGCCCTTTTCTGGATTAACCTTCATCAGACACGCTAGGAATAGAAAACTTGGAAAACCGGTAGAATATTAGATTTGATGTTTACACTGGACCTGTATACACTGTACTTTCTTCTGTTTTCAGTGCTTTGATACAAAACATTGCTCTATCAGTTGATGTTAACACTGGGGGTGTATATACTGTACTTTCTTCTGTTTTCAGTGAATTATTTGATACAGAACACCAGTCTATCAGTTGTTGTCTACACTGGGCAGCTAGATATCATAGTTCCCACTCCTGGTAAGTTGACAATGATCAATTTAATTCAATTTTGACTATATTGGAATAGAAAATAATGAGATGTAGAATAAGTGTACATACACAGCTCAAATAACAGGCGGTAATTTAAAAAAAAAAAAAACAATGAAAAACCGAAAGCAGCCTTCAATGAAGCCAGTTGGCACTGCTCTCTTTTGAAATTGCCCAATGGTCGAAATAAAATGCATATAATTCAAATCCAGTCATTATATGGAAGCGTACTTATTTTCAATTATTGCAATGAAAATACCAAAGAAATACCAACAGGCCTCCGTAAAAACAATGACAAAAACTGAATAATGAAAAAGTGCAGAACTATCATCAGAAAGTTACATGTTTAATGCTATAAATGTGAATGATCATAAGTGCTATGAAAAAGTAGGTATGTTTTGCTTTTCACATTAGTTCATTCAATCAAAATTTGAGATTGTTTATAAAGAAAATTTGAGACAGTTGGAATTTGAATTGAGAACAAGTAACAATTTCACATACAATTTTATAATGTATTCTATTTTATGAGAACCTGAATGGGAACACTTTCAATTTGAATAATAGTTCTGCACTTTTTCATTATTCAGTTTTTGTCTTTGTTTTTACAGACTTCAAGATTTTCTTATTTTAGAATTGAAACAAGTCATATTTTTTCTTTTTAAATTTCAGGATCAATTGCAATGTGTTTAAAAGGGAATATATGCAACTTTTCAAATGTAGCAAGAAATTTTGTTTGAATAACTGTCACCTTAATGCATATTGAAAAGAAACATTACATGCAAAAAAATTATTGTTTTGTAGGTACAGAAAAATGGATGACCCAATTGGACATTTATAAAGATTACTATAATGCAACAAGACGTCCTATGTACGACCCTTATACTAAACTGACAACAGCATTTTACAAAACTATCAAGAATTTCTCAATGTATTGGATCCTAGATGCTGGTCATATGGTAAGAATTTAAACATGCATGTACATTCCATTTTAAAATTCTTTTGAGTGTGGTTTCAGTTTTCCTGTTGCTGTTAACTTCCATTTAAAGTTTAGAATCTGAAATTTGGGCATGGAAAATGCTCTGCAAAAGGATAGGGAAAATGCTTTGATGACCATTCAGTGTAATATAAACAAATTGTGAATTCTTGAACTTTAAAGGGCATTCTTAGGGACCATTTTTCTAGACAAGAAAAAAGTATGAAGTCAATTTTATATTTTTATCAAAATATGAAATTAGATCATCATCACAGACACTGGATATTTGTTGTTGTTGAGTTTTTCATTAAGGACCATAATTTTTTGTTTTGTTTTAACGCTTTTTGTGTTTGATTTTATTGCTAAAAATAGTTTTATTATTTATTTTTCAGGTTCCTCTTGACAATGGTAATGCTGCTTTAGAAATGGTCAGAAGAATCACAAAAAGCTGATTCATATAGTTTTATTCGTTTTTTACAGCATTTTATAGATTTTTTCTTTTGTAAAAGTGTTCATTAATGGTTGTTGCAAAGCTTGATTCAAATGGTTGAAGGTAGTTGTTGAATGTAAATTTAATATTCAAACAAATTGAAAGAAAAACTGCTATGAAGAATTACATTACTTATTGTTGCTAGCATGGTTGAAAGCTTTTATAATTTAAGATAAGTGATAAGTTCTGAAAGAAAGTTTTATTTCATTTCTGGATACCATCAGTTTCTGTTTTCACAACACGTTTACTTTTTGTTATCTTTTGTCACTTGTGAAGTACCAGAAAAAAATGTGAGAAAAGCTCTTATGATATAAATGTTAGGTTTACATTCCGTGTCATTTGTAAATTGAAATCAGTGTTGACTCTAGTTTGTTTCAAACAAGAAATGGAATTAAGAAAGTAGCTTTTCTGATAAAAAAACGGGTATATTGTTTGCAAATTTAATAAGATTGAGATATTGAACACATTGTGACAAACTTGTATTTTATTTTTGATACATTCCTTGTGATTTGTAATCAAATTATTGCAACTAAATAATGTTTTATCTGTAACTTGATATGAAGAAATATGATTGAGAATGAAAATGGAAAAATGTTAATTAATTATGAAATTTTTAAAGTCTTGAAACTTTTATTTTCCATTTACACCAGACATATGTGCTCTTTCTGATACATATGGTTTATAAAGATTACTTGCTGTTCAGATTGTTTTGAA
Source organism: Arcuatula senhousia (assembly GCA_963971305.1). Lineage (NCBI taxonomy): Eukaryota > Metazoa > Mollusca > Bivalvia > Mytilida > Mytilidae > Arcuatula > Arcuatula senhousia. The sequence continues at coordinate 35,853,978 of OZ020307.1, read as the reverse complement.
TCTTATGTGATATGTATTGTTATTTGAAATAAACACCTTTTTTTACTTTAAATCTTTTGAATATAGTTGCATCAACAAAATCAAAATATGAGAAAAACATTGAACATACAATCACAAAAAAAATATATTTTCAACTAATCAACAGATCATTCAAATTATTTTTGTTTTGATATTTTCTATCATTAGTTTGGCTAGATTCAATAAAATGTTAAACCTAATGCATAATTTCATCTAGGAAATTGGCAGTTCCCTTTAATTACACCCAGCTCCTTTGCTCTAACAGGGGTGATCTTAGAAGGATCATCCCTCAGAATACCATATTCTACTTTTTCAACTCTATTGTTCTTTTTTTTCAAAACATGTTAACGTTTTGGAGAAATGCTCACTAAGTTGGACATAGGAAAATTATAAAAACAACAACCTTTTTTTTTTAGATTGACAAATAACATGACAAATAACAAATCCTAGGGGATTTGAACCAGGGTCATCACCATTCCATGTTTACCTTCATAAAGGTTAAAATTAGTACATAAAGAAAATTGAAGAGGCTTAATCAATAGGGATACTCTATATTATAAAATGTTTTCTATTTGATTCCAAATGCACTACATGGTATATTTGAAGGCTGAGATGTAAAATAGTACATTCAGACTTTGCATGTCAGTAAGATTACCCACTCCTGTATGGCCGTTTGGGTGATCTTTTACTGACACACCGCGTCCTCATGTAATAGCTATTACTGAATTTCTATTGAAGGTGATTTTTAACCAAATAAAGGTCAGAAAACGCTCTTTAAAATTCTTATTATATAAAGGTTGCAGGTTATTTTTTAGCCTGTAGGAGCAGTAATATTATCTAAAATATCACAAGAAATAAATTTACCCTCAATTGATGTGAATTTTGACAAGAGGGCTAGGAAAGAATAATACAGTACATGCATATAAAACAATGCTACTTAAGAAAACAACATTTTAAGTCAGTAACTGGTCATCATGGCCACTGAATCTTTTGCAAATAACCTTTGATAAAATTTAAAGAAATTTATTCAATACATCAGGATATTGCCAATGAAATCAAGGAACATAAAATTTGACATAAGAGGGCAACCAGTTAAAAACTATTTACAACAAAGGTCCATTCAAATCAGGATATGAAACTCACAGGTCAAATGAAATGGAGTACAGAATGATTGCTAATAATTGCATTACATTTCCTTCGTAAGAATTTTCTGAATATTTTACAATTGAGAACAGGCAGTCAATTTCTAAATGTGTCATAAAAATATTTCATAGTTTGTCTAAAAAGACTTGCCAAAGCCTTTGTTTGTCCTTGTCATTCTATGTTAACTGTTTTATGTCAAGAATTGAGTCTTTCGTTGATGATTTAGGGATTGGTTTTGATACTTTTGTATTGGATTATAAGAATTGGGCCAATGCAAGACGGTAAGCAGTGACCTATGGTCATGTTGAAGACTGCTTGCTGTTTTCCGTTGTGATTTTTTGAATTGCTGTTTGTTTATGTTTGTTGTGTCGCGTACACTTATTCCACATCTCAATATCGTATATCATAAGAGATATCTGGCAAAAATTTAACAGTGTATTACATGCACTGGCTATCATTAACACTGGAAAACAGAAGACAATCTAAAAAATAAAATTGTTCATGACTTATTGCAAAGAAAAGGAAAATAGGAGAAAATGGTATACAACAGTCTAAACCTACCCTGTCGTCTACATTTTTCTCCTATTTATATGTCCTCTCTTTCTTTATTGAAAATCATACAACATTACTTTTTTTAGACTCTTCAGATTGCCAACAGAAAATGATAGCCTTTTACATCCACAGGGGCTTGACTTCAAAGGGTATTTTAGAGTAGGGGTTGATTTTTTTGCAGTCAATATAAATGACCAGAATTCAAGCCCCCCTGTGGTAACATCCTATGAATTTACCCCTACTAGATACTATTGCCAATATTAAGTACTTGATGGTATTCAATCTATAATGTAGCAAGAGGCTCCCAGGAGCCTGAATCGTTGACCTGGTCTTGATGTCAACCCTATGAAGACTTTTGTATAGATAAATGAGCTGAATGCTTAAGCAAGAAAAAGCTTTTCTCTATCTGCAATAGTTTTCATTCTATAAGCAAAAAACACTATTTTCACTTTTAAAGGTCCTTGTAACCCCTTCAAGGGGTCACCTGACAACTTCGACCCAAAGAAGATTTGAAGAGCTTAATGAACTGAATCTTTCAGCAAACAACAGCTTTATCTATCTGCAAAAGTTTTCATTCTATAGACCAAAAACATTATTTTTTAACTTTAAAGGGGGCATAACCTCTATAAGGGGTCTTCTGACAACTTTGACCCTATGGAAACTTTTGTAGAGCTAAATAAGCTGAACATTTAAGCAAGCAACAGCTTTTCTCTTTCATCAATAGTTTTCATTCTGTAGGCCAAAAAAATGCAAAAAAAAATTTATGGGCGTAACCTCTATAGGGGGTCTTCTGACAACTTTGACCATATGGAAACTTTTGTAGAGCTAAATAAGCTGAACATTTAAGCAAGCAACTGCTTTTCTCTATCTGCAGTAGTTTTCATTCTATAGGCCAAAAACACTATTTTGGCTTTAAGGAGCCGTAACCTCTATAAGGGTTCATGTGACAATTTCCACCCTATGAAGACTTTTGTAGAGCTTAATGAGCTGAACATTTAAGTAAGCAACAGCTTTTCTCTATCTGCAATAGTTTTCATTCTGTAGGCCAAAAACATGCAAAATGATATTTAAAGGGCATAACCTTTATAATGGGTCATCTGACAACTTTTACTCTATGGAAACTTTTTAAGAGCTTAATCAGTTGAACATTTAAGCAAGCAATCACCTTTCTTTATCTGCTATAGTTTTCATTCTTTTGGCAAAAAACATGAAAACATGTTAATTTAGGGGGTGTTATCCCTATTAAGGGTCATCTGACAATATCGACCTTATGAATGATTTTGTAGAGCTTAATGAGCTGAACATTAAAGCAAGCAACTGCTTTTCTCTATCTGCACTAGTTTTCATTCTATAGGCCAAAAACACTATTTTTGCTTTAAGGAGCCATAACCTCTATAAGGGTTCATGTGACAATTTCCATCCTAAGGAGACTTTTGTAGAGCTTAATGAGCTGAACATTTAAGCAAGCAACAGCTTTTCACTATCTGCAATAGTTTTATTCTATAGGCCAAAAACACTATTTTTCGCCTTTAAGGGACCGTAACCCCTATTAGGGGTAATGTGACAACTTTGACCCTATGGAGCCTTTGGTAGAGCTAAATGAGCTGAACATTTAAGCAAGCAACAGCTTTTCTCTATCTGCAGTAGTTTTCATTCTATAAGCCAAAAACGTGAAAAAAACGCTATTTTTCACCTTTAAGGGTCTGTAACCCCTTAAGGGATCATCTGACAACTTTGACCAAACATGGAGACTTTTGTAGAACTTTTGATACTGAAACAGTAGGGAGCATCCGATTTCATCTATCTCTTATATTTTTTTGATTTACAAGCCAAAAACAGTAGTCTGATCCCCCTGGCCTATTTTTAGTAACAGCGGCCATGTTTTTCGATGGATCAAAAATCGAAACACATGTTTGGTGCAAGACACCCTAAGGATCATTCATACCAAGTTTCATTAAATTCTGTTCAGTAGTTTCAGAGGAGAAGATTTTTGAAAGATTGTTAACAGACGACAGACGTCGACGGAAGCTAAGTGATGGCAATTTTCTGGTGTTTCCTCATCTTAATGAAAATAGTCAAATTCAAGGGGAACACTTTTGATTGCCAAAATGTTCACCTAATGAAGCTCCACTTTCATTAAGCCCTGTTTGATTGACTTTGTCAGATGACTCATTATAAGAGTTATAACAAATTAAAATGTACTTGTTTTTGGTTAACAGCTTGTAAAGGATAGAAGATTTTTTATTTTGTACTGAAAAAGTGAAAATTACTGCAATCAGAAACAAGCTGTCGATTGCTCAAATACTTAATCATATTGCGAGATGAACAATTACATTTGCCTGGAAATATTCTAGAAGCATTTTGTCAGTGGAGTTATATTATGGCCGTGTATGTCAAAATGGTTGTTAGGGATTACAAACCACTTAAACAGTGGAAGACAAGGAAAAATAGTTTGCTCAAGTGTTTTAAATGATAGTAATTGGATATTAAAGTCATTTACCGGTAGCATGATGAATTTTCAGACTCTTGGGAAACTCCTGTTAAGATTCATAGGCATTCTAGGCATTCACGTTTTCATGCGATTTTTTCACAACTGTTGGGAAAAAGTTATGACATGCATTCAACGAAATAAAGTATAATGGCATAAGGTTAAAGTGGAGGCAAAATTGAAACAGATATTGGATGGGACATACAAAAACAACACTTTATCTAGGAACAAATATAACCGATGTAATAGAAGAAATTTTGGTGCAATTGATTTCCCACAGGCATGCACAGTTTCTATTTTTTCCACGAGTACATGAACAGATTATAATTTTTGACAAAAAAGATCGCAATAGTAGAAAAATGTAGACAACAGACTAGGATTTTACTGCTGTCTCCGATTTCTAAATTGTCATATGCATGCACAGGTAATTTTGGGGGACTGTCCTCAGTTTGCCAGCGTTAATGATCGTCGTACAAATACACCGTACAAAAAATTCTACAAAATCAGTTTAAAGTTGCCTCAATTAATGATATTTTGTATTGTAATGGCTATTTTTCTTGATATTTAAGTTAGCACACAACATGACAGCACATGCGATGTTTTTACCATAGACCTGTATATTAAATCGTTCGTGCGGTATTGTGCACCAGATTAAAACTATAAGTCGTATTCAGTACAACGAAGTAAGTTCTTAAAGTACACATGTTGCGCAAAAATAAAAACACGCTTAATGGAGCGTATAGCGCGAGACCAAAAACTTTCTAACATGTTTTCACTTGTTTTTTTTTTTTTCGATAAAAACATCATAAAATTGACGCTCTGAAAATTCTTCCATTTCACACACTTGAAACCTCAATTCCTTCCTTATATTTCTTAACTTCGGCTGCCAAAATATTCTTTCTTTAATTTAAAATCACATTCAAAATTAAAATATTTTGCCAAGTGTAGAATGCTGCAGCATAATACAACCGCAACATGTTGAACTCTACATAATTGCTTTGAGCACTTGCAGCCCATGGTGGGCCATGGCCATGGCCATGATTCACAAAGGTTGTTTTTTACACAAGCATTCTTTGATTGACTTTAACAAGGGACCATATAGATATTTGTTCAAAATAAAACCATTAGTTTTTAGGCTTCTACTTTCTAAACGGAAAAAAAAAGATGCTCAGATATAAAAATATGTTTCGTTCTTTATCCATTATGCGACAAGAATCAATTATAGTGAATTTTTTAATGGAAATAAAATGAAATAAAAAAGTAAAATTTTTTGCCTCGTTTGATCCCAAATTAAAGGGGGAGATCAGCCAAACTAATTTTTGCCTTTTACATGTTTTTAAATATATATTTTGTGACTATAAATAAGACGCCCCCTACCACAAATAAAGTCAAAATCGGATCAGATATTCTTAAATTAAAAAGTTACATTTTGCACCTTTTAGTTCCTGATTTCTCATGAAACATGTAAAATATGAGGGGGTTCGGAAAATTAACTTCGAAAAATAATAAGACCAGAAATTAAAAAAAAAGTTACATGCCCTTTTGGGTCCCTAATTCCTTAACAGAAAAGTAAGATACATGCAAATCTCAATTCATCCATCCTTTTATGATCAGTGAGGGCTGAGACAATAATTAAATATGATTTTCTCAGGTGAGGGACATCATTGTAAAATTTGTGAGCAATATGTCAACCAGAATAAAAAATATTGAGGAAGCAATAAAAACGTAGCATGGGCCCTGAATAAGGGGCCCTCAAATTAATCCCATCTATTCTTTTATAGCAAGGAACATCTATGTCTGTCATAGCATTTGGTCCACTAGAACATTGCCGGAACCGTTTTGGGGACATAATTTCTAAACAAAAAGTTAAATGGTCGGGTGCTTTTCACAGCCTCTTGATATGCAGCATAATTATGGGTTCCATAAAGAAGGATTAGATTTCATGTCTGTCGCTTATCTACTTTATAGTCCAATACATTAAATGGATGATTTCTAGCAAAGAAAGGGACAGACATAGTCATAGTCTGTTGTCTACCGCTTTCTCCTATCGTTCTCTTCTTTTACTAGTATCCAAAAGCATATGCCTTTATTTTGTCTTCAGTTTTCCAGCGGTAAACAATATATAGTCGCTAATACCCCGTGAAGCCCGGATATATTAAGCTGGGGACCATGTACCCCCTCATGGTAAATAAATAATTCAACTGAATTTAAGATTAACACTCTTCAGTGAAGCACTCAAGGCACTTGTCACATTTCTTCAAAGAAGAGGAGGGTGTATAATGTTTTATCCTTGTCTGTTTTTTTTTTGCCCGTTCGTCCGTAGCAAAGTTTCCATCACATTTTCCGATAAGCAACTTTGTTTTATACACACAGTGGACATAGGTGCAAAATTTTCATTACACTTTTTAACTTCAGAACGTAGAGATGTGATATTTTGTACATAGCTTCATCCTATAGTATTCTATGATGCATTCATAGTGCTTTTATGCTCCCAGTCAATCTACTTTCTATTTGCCAAATACATTTTAACTTCAGAACGTAGAGATCTGATATTTTGAAATAGAAATAGAAATAGAAATATTTTATTTGACCAATCATGGACCCACAGGGGGCAATGACATACATGACATTAATAATTGTAATACAATGTTCAAACAAATGACAGTACAAATATAATGATATATAAAGTTAACCAATTTAACAATATAATGTATATATTTTTGCATCAGATGAAGGATTAACATTTATCAGTATTTTAACAGAGATGCCCAGCAGCACAGCCAAGGTGTGAGACAGTTTTAAGGCGTTAAGTATTAGTAAATGTTTGTTCCTCTGCAAAGGACACCAAGGGACGGTGCTACGGAAATGCGATGATCAGTGTCATCTGCATTCACAGCTTTATCCTTTAGTATTCTATGGTGCATACATAGTGCTTTTATGCTCCCAGGCATTCTACTTTCTGTTTGCCAAATACTTAAGTTTGTACGCAAGGCCTAATTTTGCGGGAGCAGGGGTATCACTGGTGAGCGTAAGCTTACAGATTTACTTCTTGTTGTACATAGAGTGTGTATTCAAAGGCGGCTCTAGGACCGGTGTTCCGGACGCGCGCCCCTCCCCCCCCCCCCGTTTGACAAAAAAAAAATTTTGTTAGGAACTTATGAAACAAGAGGTCACAGGAGGTTTTTTTTTATAATTGCGCACCCCCCCCCCCCCCCCCCCCGTTTGAAAATTTCTGGATCCGCCACAGGTATTTTTTGTTTTAATTGAATGCATTTTGGAATGTGATCAAATTTCATGAAAGTAATGAAAATCAAATGAAATGATACTTCAATTGGTGAAGAACCAATGTATACAGAAAGAAGGGAAGAGGAAGTTTGCAACGCTTAGCTTATCATGAGGTGTATAAAAGTAGCAATGGAGCGTCTAACTCGCACACTCAGAGAAGCTTCAAAATTGTTCAGAATTGCTAAATACACACAAAATAACAAGGTTGTATGAAAATCTTTATTTGAAACCAGTTAGAAATTAATTTGATAAATAAGAATTACATTTTCAATATTCTGATCCTCAGAACTCTATCTTGAAGTTCAAGATCAAAAGTAGTCATCAAAATTATATGTGTTCACGAAAATCTTGAAAATTGAGCATAGTATCCGAAATTTATAATTGAATTCATCATTGATATAACATTAGCAACATTTAAGTACCAAATATAACTCAGTATAATGAGTAAAATTACGCCCTCTGCGTTGCTTCATTACGACATAGACAGGAATGTACAGGTCTATGATAACAAGTAAATTATGGAACCGCATTAAATGTAGCTCCACCCGGCAAAACTGTCAAAGGAGCTACATTATTGTAGCTAGTTTGCCATGGGAAGTCATTTTGTTTTTTTCATTGAGTTATTATTATTATTATTATTATCTTAAAATGGGAATACTTTTGTGGCTAGTGCTAAGTTGGTCTTAGTTTTCCGAAAAACTTTTGTTATATTTTTTTTATGTTTTTATTTTTGTCCATCTTTTATGTATGCATGTTTTTTTTTGTTATTCTGCTTCTGCTATTTAGTTTAGTGCTTTAAATGCTTTATTATTGCTTTGCTTTGCATGTCTTGTATGTGTGTATCTGCAATGTGTTTTGTTTGTATGTTCAGGGATGTCCAAAACAGTTTTATTTAATCCCTGGTATGTTTATGTCTTTTGTAATGTGCTATATTATAGATGTTATTTCTTAAGTTTATGTTTGTCGGTTTAAAAAGCTCTACAGAGTTTATGTTATGTCAACCGACTTTAAATAAAGTTTACTTGACTTGACTTGTTATTTTTGGTTGCGAAAATCACGAGAAATCAAAGGGACGAAAAGAAAAGTGGCGACACTGTCCAGAATTATATCATTTCAGTCCCCCAACTGAAAGCTCCCCTTATAAGAAAAAGAAAAAAATTGGAAGTATGAAGAATTTGAATTATAATGGGAAACTCATCGAGCAATAGCGACTCTGAAGACTGTGGTGACATAGCAAAAGTAGGTTTAAACTATTTTCTTAATCTTTATTCGATTTCTAATGAAAATTTAATAAAAAATTAAAAAACCCAATTACACAATGTTTATTTTTGGTTACATTGTTGTACTTCTGTCATTTCCAAGAAAGAATGATTAATGGATTCTCTACACTCAGTTTACATATTAAACTTCCTTGTTAATAATGAAATAATTGTGGTATCCTTTCTCTTTTTTCTTCCTTGTAGTTGCATACTCATTGTCTTGAGTGTTTCAGAGTTACGTGTATAATTTGAGATAATTTGTGGCTCTGATTACAAGATGAGTAATGATGATGAAAATGTATGTATTTTCTAAAGATTTAATATATATATTATGTGTACCATCTTTATTCACAGAGAAGATTAAAAACGTCAAACTGTTGCATTGTAATTGAATTTAGTCTTCAAAATTAGCACCTGCCTGCAGGTTGTTCCCTGGCCAGTAAATACATGTATCTTTTTGGGCAAGTGAAATTTGCATTGGATAAATAAGATAGAAACAAAAACACAAGGATTCTGGCAAGTGAATCTCGAATAATAATTTCCCAGCTTGCTATATTTAAATGACTTTTTTTTGTAGATGGACGAGAACTCTGATTCAGAAGATTCTGGTATGTTTATTATCAATTTCATAGATATTTTGTATATTATTTATGTATCACATACATGTGACAGAACCTTTGTGACAAGGGCAAAGAGGCACCCATGGGGCATTCAAGTGTCAAAAGTCCGAAAGGGCAACGACGAAACCAGTAAACACAAACAAAAACAGCACGAAGAAACACAAAGCACAAAATCATCAAATGGAAATCAACAATGCAAACTCAAGTCGTAATTATAATTAGCAAGAGTGAACACAGGTGCTTGATTAAGCTCAGATTTTCAATCCCCTTCCTGTTTCATTTTAACGTTGATAAGTGTACAATTATATGAACATGTAAGCAATGATTTGCTTTCCTGTGATTTTGTATACATTCTGGAACAAACATGTATTTTGTAGCAAATAATTTGCGAACATAATTCCATTAATTATAATGTTTAATTTAAAATTTCTTTAAAAGTACTAGTGTGTGCAATGAATCATAATTTTTTGCATAATTAAAGTGTTTCCCCCTTTTTTATAGGCTATTGGTACATGTAACTGTGGCTGCAATCAGCCATTCAAAAACGTCATTCCTCAAATTTTGAATAATTATAACTCTTGTGTCATGTGTATTGTAGCTGAAAAGGAGGCACCTGCAATAAGAGACCTAAATGAGTTATTTGACCCTGCAGCTCTTAGACAACTGGTATCCAAGTTCAAGTATGTACAGTATAAGTGAATTTAATTTTGTGGTTCTTTAATATGTTGTTATCATTATGATTTTTATGTCGTGTCTTTATGAAATGAAAGAGGAGGGAAACACAAAGTGTTTGTGTTTATTGGTCTGTTTAGTGAACCAAATCGGGTCTACTGTCAGATATTAGTTAATTTTTGATAAAGAAAGTTTCCAATTACATTAACGTGTATCATAAAACTTTGCACAAATGTGCATCAAAGTTCATATAAACAAACAAAAATATTTAAAAAAAGAATGTCTTCATCACTTCATTAATTGAATAATTCTGTCACTTTCTCAGTCTGCAAAATTAGCACTGGCCCTGCCCATTTGATAGCTAGTTTGATAAACATTTTCATTAAATTGAAAACTGTAAACCACAACAAAGATCCAGACAACAACAAAAAATGAAGCAACAGTTGACATACATTTTATTGACAGAAGGATTCTGAAGACCTATCAGAGTCTGAGACACTCAAGCAAATAGTTGATGAGAAAAGGAAAATCAAAATTTTGAATTATTAAACATGTTGAATATTAAAAAAGTTCAATAACATTGCATAAAGCCAATCAAATTTGATCAATGTGTACAAAAATGTAAGAAAATACATGTACAATGTACTGAAAAAATATCCGAAACTGTTTGAAATGTTTTGATAAATTTTTTATAGGGAAGAATTCCAAGAGAATGTTTTACAACAGTACAGAACACAGATATTGAAATGGCTTGATGACAAAGAAAACAAGCAAGAGGTACATGTTGTGGAAAACTATAATTTTTCATTCATTGTTAAGGCCCCCTGAATGATTTGATGATACCAAGGTCCTACAGTATCTACTTTGTCCATAGGTCTGCCCAACATTATATACATGTATTAATGCTATGACTCAAAAATGATTTGATGATTTGCATATCAAGTTTCATGGAAATCTATTTTATACTTTTAAAAACTTACATTTTTTATGACCATATCCTTCCTGACTTATTGAGTAAACTGGTTTAAAAGTACTTGCTCATGGATTTATAAGGATTATAAGGATTACAAATTATGAGAATAAACATAAAAAAATCATTCATACTGATTAATTTCATAGTTTTGGCCAATCAGCTCACCCATAAAAACCATAAAAATTGCTACAAAACAATATAACTTGGCTATTTCAGAAATTTAAAAAATCCTGAATCTAGAACACATGTTTTTTATGGCTGATTTATTATTTTATCATGATAAAGGATACGGTAATTTTTGAGACTATTGTTTTTCATTTTCAACTGCTTAATTGATAACTGGTAGTATTGTCTGTTTAATACACACCACTCCTCAGAAATATTTTAAATGCATCCTGGAGTTTTCAGTTTTAAGTTAAAAACAGCATCTTCAGTTTTAAAATTATAGCATCACATTCCCTTTAGTGTAAATGTAAGATAATTTCTTATATTGTACTTCATATAAGTTTCATGAATTTTAATTGGTTAAAGAGGAGGGTGATATTTTGGTATAACACCCCTCTGTTGAATATATCACCCTCTGACTGTACAGTGATGTCATTGTTGTTACTGGAAATTATAATTTTTTTTTATTATTGATACAGCACCCTGTTTTCTTCTGTAATACCACATAGCGGGTATTTGGTGAGATCTTATTTTCGCTTTATTCAACATGTTCAAGAGGTCTGAAGAATCGCTAAAATTAAAGACAGCTTAATTCTGGTCCAGATATCTCATAGTTATTCCCTGTTTCAGATATTCTGAAAATGAGAAAAATTAAACTACTAAATTAAACACCTCCTTTTTGGATAAAAATTGCAATATTTGGAACTTGCGCTAAAATTGCCACCATATGGTACATTTACTTTATTTTTGTACAGGAGACAGTCTCAATAGCACAGTTTTGTGATTGGTTGACAACAAAAAGTGTATCTAGAGATGATGCCATCAAGGTAATAACTTTGAAAGCTGAAAATAGAGAACCATGGATGTACTGAAATTGTGTTAAAAACCCGACTGGCACATCACTAACTGATCACAGATTCAAGTTTAAACTTGTCTTAATGAAAACATCTATTATACTTGTTATGTATTGAATATAACATGGTAAAATTGATACCATAAGCTGTAAAATTAAGACATCTTAGAACCTCAAGGGCTATTGACCCAAATGGTGGTATCAGTCGAAGGTTTTATGATCATACAAGATAACAATTTTCAAATTTCCAAAGAAAATGGTTGATGTGTGGAGATTACTGCACATGTTTAGTTTGATTGCCTATGTTAAAAATTATAATTTTCATAGGCGGTTCCTTATAGTTACATTTGAAATGGAGATAGCTGTAATGCATTTTTGTCACGGCTTCAATGGCTATTTCATGTTGACAAATCAATGTCATCTGTTTCCTAAGACATAGGTCCAAGTAGACTCTATTTGCCATCATCAAATCCAATGATGCCAGGAGAATTTAAAATATGCTAAAGTTATCTGAATATTATTGGGTGATTTCAGGAAGAGAAAATCCAGGTCATTAGATGGTGAATATTGGAAAAAATTTCATAACAGTTTTCTAAGAGAGTACTTATTACAGTCTTTTGATATTTGGTATGCAGCATAATTGGATATCCGATATCATGAGATTAGAATTCAAGTTTGTTTGTTTCTCACCAACTTTCTGTAGACAAATTGTTTCTCTTTTTATTGTAGACTTTTCAGCAGTTTGATACAGACGGGAGTGGTATTGTCGAGGTCTCCACGATGATCGAGACTGTCAAATCCATGAGTGGACCAAATTTACAGGGAGAACTTGGCAGAAGTATTAGAATGATGCAGGCCTGTTCTCTTACCCCAGGTATCATTTTATGCCCCCACTTTTTGAACATATTCTTGTTATCTAGTTAATAAAGCAGGATTTTATAGAAGTACAGACATACTGGAATATGGTTTCATCAAATCAGACTTTAGGTTACACATACATGTATGAAAAAAATGGTAAACTGAAAATCAAATATATTGAATTTATCTATAAACTTGTGTGAATTTATTAATATTGTTTGAATTTTCCCCTCAATTGTAGAGCTCCATTGTAAAGAATTATTGAACCAATAAAATTATGAATTTACATTTTGCTTATTGAAAGAGATTTTTTTGTATCAGAAAATGATACATTCGATTATTCATTTTAGGTTTTGTTGATGTTTATGCTGGGGATAAAAATGCAGTAAAGCAACATGCAGAGAAAATTCTTAAGGTAAGAACTGAATGCTCACTATAAAAAATGCAGTTACATGTATGTATTTTTTACATGTATAACAACAAACGTGGCAGATAACCTTTTATAAAAAAAGTTTTAGATATATATAAATGCATCATAATAAAGTAAATCATTTTTATCACTAGAAATTTTTAAGAAAACAGTTAACATACATTTACGTGTATGTATATTGGAAGAGTTGTTTATTAGATGTTCAAAAAGTCCATGCATAGAATGTACAAATAATTATCTTGATTGTTGTTCTGATTTAAGCATTAAATAACTTACAGTAAATAAAGGTAATAGCAAAACTTGCAAACTGGGTTGATCAAGAAAAGACAAACACTTGAAGGACATACTGTAGAATTGAAGATGACAATGGTCCTGACTTGGTACAAGTATTTCTTATTAAAAATTGTGAATAAAACCAGGTTTTATTGTGCAAAACCTCCCTCATCCATTGCAATTGTAGGATCTGGTTGTAACACAACATACAAGACAGTTTTGAGTTGCAATAGGAATAGTTTTGTGATTGCCTCAGTACAACACAATAAGAATCTATATATGTATATGTAAGTTATAATCTTAAAAGGGGTAATGTTTGCTAAAATACAACAAAATGAATGATAACTAACTTAAATTTTATATTTCAGTATCTACTTCGTAACAGATGTCCCAGTACATTTTTACCCTTCCCTTTACTGAATGGATTCAACAACACAGCTAACATGAGAATATCTGTACTGAAACATATGTTTAAAAACATCAAGGAGTCAGGTAAGATTATGTGAACCTAAAAAGTCTAAAAGAATCATTTCCTCCTTAAACAAATGAAGGAATCTGGCCAAACAATACCACAAAAGCCAAATTAGTGATAGTAGCCCTTACTCTACTACTAGTACTAAAAGAAACAAAAGATTGAAATCAAAGTCTGCCTAGCAAAATTGTTCCCATTAATTATGTTTTGAAATGTTCAAACAGAATTAAATTTGCAATCTTTCAATCTTGAAAGTGGCTATGCATATGCTCGTATAGGTAACCTTGATATCTTACAAATAGGTCAAATGCTGTACAATACAAGGAAGTGAGAGAGAGTGGAAATTTACTAACGGTAAAAATTGTATTCTGAAAAAAATTACAGAAACTGCAAAACTAGATGAGCAAGCATCCTTAAATGATATAAAAAAAGTATGCTAAGAAATTTAAGATATGCATTGCTTTATTAGGATTTTTAATAACATTATTAATGGTTGAATTGACAATTGTTCATTAGTCCAAATTATTACTTTCTTTGTAGGCCCTAGCTACTCACAGGATGGAGTTCTAGGAAATGGAGAAGAGCTACGGACCATTCAACCATGTCACACTAACATAGAAGTGTCTTCAAATTCATCAGAGGCTTACAGGTAAATTCATATTGATGTCCCATCTACAAAAGTAGGGGGCATATAGTGTTCAGGTCCGTTCCGTCCCAAATGTTGCAAGATGGGGCATTATGTCTTTTGGACATTTTACTGTTTTATTGGCTCCTTATGAAAGTTTTTAGACACATTGGTTTTGGTCTCACCTGTGATAGATGTTGCAATGGGCGAAAATTTGGTCTGGCAATTCCAGTGCTGTGTTTTTGTTCCATCTGTTTTATGCAGCCTCATAGATAATTGGTATGCTGTTGCATAAAAATCTGTACAGATCAATTTCAAGAGTCATTTATATTTATACATGATTTATTTTTAGTACTGTGGTCTCTTTCAAGATTGACATTTTTACGTTCACATTATATTGGTTTTAACTGTGTTATGCAAGACACAGTTTGTTAGTCTGTCCATCCTTTTCTTTATTCATCTGTCACACCTTACCTAGCATTTCGGTTTGATTTCACCAAAAACCAAATGCTAGGAATTTCACAAAATTGTGTTTACTCACAGGAACAGCATGTTGCAGGAATTTTTTTTTTAGAAAATAACCATATTAACAAAGCTGTTGGTTACACCTCACTTTGCATTTTATCTAATTTTTGGAAAACCAATAGAGGGAATTTCACAAAATTGTGTTCACTTACAAGAACAACAAGTTGGATTTTTTTTTCAAAAATGATTATATTAACAAAGATTTGGTTACAAAAACAAGGTATTTTAATCAGATTATTACACACTCGATAATTCAAGTGAGAAATTATAAAGAATATTTCAATGCTATTAATTGTATTGATTTTTAGGTTGACCAATGGTGATCCAAATACTTACTGGCAGTCTGATGGTACGGCAAGATCTCACTGGATCAGGTATTGTATCAATTGATATATTCCCTGAATGTGCTTGTTTATTTTAAAGGTGGGACATTATGTTGAAAACAATGTTACTAATAAAATCTTGTACACTGAAAAATCTGTCAGAACATTGTGAAATACGACGTCAATTTTAGTCAGATTTTTTTTGCTATTTTTACCCATAGGCAATGTTTACAAAACCATATCTTAAAAACAAAGTCCGGTACATATCCTTTATTTTAGATCAGTGCATCATAAAATTTCGAAGGAATAGTATGTTAGTTTTTGGTCATAATTATGATATCACAAGTCCAATTTTGTGTCAAAAAAGTAAAAGCAAACGGTGTTGAAGTTGCGCTATTCCTATATGTTTTTTAGCTCACCTGGCCAAAGGCCATGTGAGCTATTGCCATCACTTGGCGTCCGTCGTCGTCGTCCGTCGTCCGCCGTCGTTAACTTTTCTTCAAACTTCTTCTCCTCTGAAACGGCTGCACAGATTCAAACCAAATTTGGTCTGGTGGTACTTTAGAGTATCCCCCACAGAACTGATGTGGGGATTTTTGATTCGTCAAAAAACATGGCCGCCGTTGCTAAAAATAGACCAGGGGGGTCAGACTACTGTTTTTGGCTTGTAAATCAAAAAGTATAAGAGATAGATGAAATCTGATGCCACGTTACTGCTTCAGCATCAAAAGCTCTACAAAAGTCTTTATTGAGTCGAAGTTGTCAGATGACCCCTTATGGGAGTTACGGCCCCTTAAAGGTGAAAAATAGCATTTTTTCATGTTTTTGGCCTATGGAATGAAAACTATTGCAGATAGAGAGAAGCTGTTGCTTGCTTAAATGTTCAGCTCATTTAGCTCTACAAAAGTCTCCAGAAGGTCAAAGTTGTCAGATAACCCCTTACAGGGGTTATGGCCCCTTAAAGGCAAAAAATAGAGTTTTTGGCCTTTAGAATGAAAACTATTGTAGATAGAGAAAAGCTATTGCTTGCTTAAATGTTCAGCACAAGCCTACATAGGGTCGAAGTTGTCAGATGACCCCTTATAGGGGTTACGACCCTTTAAAGGCAAAAAATAGTGTTTTTGGCCTATAGAATGAAAACTATTGCAGATAGAGAAAAGCTGTTGCTTGCTTAAATGTTCAGCTCATTTAGCTCTACAAAAGTCTCCATAGGGTCAAAGTTGTCAGATGACACCTTATAGGGGTTACAGCCCCTTAAAGGCAAAAAATAGTGTTTTTGGCCTACAGAATGAAAACTATTGTAGATAGAGAAAAGCTGTTGCTTGCTTAAATGTTCAGCTCATTTAGCTCTACAAAAGTCTCCATAGGGTCAAAGTTGTCAGATGACCCCTTATAGGGGTTACAGCCCCTTAAAGGCAAAAAATAGTGTTTTTGGCCTACAGAATGAAAACTATTGCAGATAGAGAAAAGCTGTTGCTTGCTTAAATGTTCAGCTCATTTAGCTCTACACAAGTCTCTATATGGTCGAAGTTGTCAGATGACCCCCTATAGGGGTTACAGCCCCTTAAAGGCAAAAAATAGTGTTTTTGGCCTATGGAATGAAAACTATTGCAGATAGAGAAAAGTTGTTGCTTGCCCAAATGTTCAGCTCATTTAGCTCTTACAAAAGTTTCCCTAGGGTCAAAGTTGCCAGATGACCCCTTATAGTTATTACAGCCCCTTAAAGGCAAAAAATAGTGTTTTTGGCCTAAAGAAAGAAAACTTTTGCAGGTGGAGAAAAGATGTTGCTTGCTTAAACATTCAGCTCATTTAGCTATACAAAAGTCTTCAAAGGGTTGACATTAAGACCAGGTGAGCGATTCAGGCTCCTGGGAGCCTCTTGTGTTAATTTCCTGTCAAAATTGTAGTGTATAGCTAAGAACTATATGTCTGTCAATTTTCATTAGAATCTGGATACATGTATATGTCATTTGGTATGGTCCCACATTAAGGGCCCTGCATTGAGGATGTGAAAGTCCTGTATTTTCAGTTTGTCTGTTTCCTCCATCTCTTCCAATTTTTTGGTAAAAGCTTCAACTCCAAAAAAAAAGTGTAGATAAGAAAGTTTAAACAGCAGGATAAGCATATTTAAATTTGATGCAAATCTGTAGAACATTTTTGGCCGGATTTCACGGAGTGAAAAATCCGGGTTATAAAATGGTGAATGTCGGGCGGGCGGGTGGCGGGCGGCAGGCGGCGGGCGGGGAAAATATTTTCGTAACAGTTTTCTCAGCAACTACTAATCACAGCCACTTGATATTTGGTATACAGCATCAGGGTGGGGTCCCATAACGTGGGATGCAATTTTAGGTCTGTCGCTCACCTACTTCCCGTTTAACGAAATCCAGCCATTTTGGACTTTGACAGATTTTTTGTAATTCTTATTGTATGTGACTAATAGGTCAGTTTTTTAGTTTGCAATTTTTTTTTGTAAAGTTCTGACCTTCATAGATGGTTTATGATTGTAAAATAAAATAATTACATTTACCGTGCATATAATTAAAATATAGCAATTCTATTGGTTAATTGACACCTTGAATCATCTTTCATATCTTGATGAAATGTCACTTGAATCACGTGGCCGTAGCCTTACTATTTGCACAACTAAAATTTGTTCTTATCCAGGTAAATTCTCACAACTTGAATTTGCATTTGGATATTAATGCGCAAATATAAAATACACGAACATGCACCACAAAACAAAACGAAAAATTAGAAACAAATAAAAAAACATTAAAATGTAATTATAAGAATTGAATGTTTGTATTTTGATTTTTCATAGGGTTGTAAAACCGTTGACCGGTCGCACATTTTTTCATTCAAAATGTGTCACAGTAATAAATTCAAAGCACAATGCCTGCTTGGATACTATCTGTGTGACTAATTTTTCTACATTCATCACCACTTACAGAAGAATGGTCATAGTCCATTCCCGTGCAATAAGGTGAGCTTTGCAATTGATAGATTACATATTTTTTGTTTATATTTGAAGATTACATATGAAAACTAATGTAGTG
This sequence comes from Arcuatula senhousia, assembly GCA_963971305.1. NCBI lineage: Eukaryota > Metazoa > Mollusca > Bivalvia > Mytilida > Mytilidae > Arcuatula > Arcuatula senhousia. The sequence goes on along the minus strand of OZ020307.1, from coordinate 35,835,388 downwards.
ATCAAGACTTTGACAGTTGCTGTGGCTTCTTCAGACTCCAGCTATATGCCAGAACTTATCATTGTAACAGGAGGAAAAAACTTCAGAAGCCTTAGACAGCTCAGGGAAATCAGAATCCCTAGGTAAGTAACCTTTCCGTTTTCACCAAACAATGAAAATTGGTACATGTACCTTGAAAATAAATGAAAATAAATGAATCCACAGTAATTTCTTAATTGTCACTATTAATCATCATATTCCTATAAAAAGTAAAATTATTGATGAACTCCCTTCTTCTGACATTAAGGTATACTACATCTGATATTACTCTACTTTATTAACAAAATTGGGTAAGTTTTTAATGAAGAAGTCTGTAATAATTGACCCATAACCAGCCCAGTTGATAAAATAATAATAGAGTACTAGCAAGAACCCTTATGTGTACAGAAAAAAAATAAACTTAATTAGAAACATGTAAACCGTGATATTTTCACATTGACATTGCTTGTGTGAAAATTAATAGTCTATGGACTATTGTAGCGCAAATTTAAAACTTAAAATTTTTTGAATGGCATTGATTAAAGACCAATGGAAATGGTTTTTTTTTTTTTTTTTGCATCTAGAAGGAATCGAACCTTCAACTCACAAATAGATGTGGTCCTCCAAGCAAATGCTATATTAAGTTTTACATTCTGAAGTGAGTTTAAGTTTTGGTGTGTGTAATTTTCAAGGATTTTGATTAGTTGGTAACTACACTTACAATTCTACACTTAATGATCATGTATGGCATTTTCAAATTTCATGATTTGTAGTTCTGATTTTGCTGGCCGGCAAGTATTTTTGGGATATGTTTCATTGATATATATTTGTTATGTTTATTTATTTCACATCATCTTTGTTGTCTGGCCTGTGACGAATGTCGCAAAAGGCGAGACTTAGGCATGGTGATTCCGGCGGTCACGGTGGCGGCGTTGGCGTCGTCCACAATTAGTTAAAGTTTTTGCTTAAGTCTGTTTTATGTGAAATAGTTATGTAAAACCATTGATATTTGGTATGCAGTTGTGTCAGCATCAGTACAGATCAGTTTTAAAAGGATTTCACCTGTATGCTCCTGCAGTCACAGTCTACTGACTTTGAAATTTTACACTGATTTGGTCGAGGTTTACCTTTTTTCTTACGTCTGTTTAACATGAAGCAGTTATGATTCACCATTAATATTGGGTATGCACTTGCATTAGCATTAATACAGATCAATTTAAGGAGGATTTTATCTGTTTGGCTCCTGCAGTCATGGTCTACTGACTTTGAGATTTTTTACTTGTTTAGATAAAACAAGTAATGGTAAAACATTGATATTTGATGAACAGCTTCATTTGCACCAATACGGATCAATATCATAAGTAATTGCCAGTACTGTAGTAACTTTAAACATTTGGATTTTTATTTAACTTCATTTTATACTGTGTCCAACTGTGACAGGTGAGACATGTCTCCTTGGGTGTGTGTGTGTGTTAGGGGGGAAACTACCGACTTTGGGCACGTTACTGACAAACCTAATCACATACAGATGGGGAGGTCCCTTTGTAGCTCACCTTGCCGAAGTAAATGTGAGCTTTTGCAATCATTAGGCGTCTGTCATCCCTCGTTTGTGGTTCAACTTTTAAAAAATCTTCTTCTCTGATCACGCTTAGCCAAATAAATTGAAACTTGGTAGGGTTGTTCTGTAGTATGTCTGTTCTAAATTTTGATTGGACAAAAAACATGGCCGCCATGGCTAAATGTTAAATTGCAGTTTTTTGCAAATTACTCAAAAACTGTAACAGATATCAAAATTCTGGCTTAGGGTCAAGTGATCAGCACATCAAGATCTACCTGTCCTGAAATCTTGAAGAGGATCCTACAATTGTTGTTGGAGTTAGTGCAAACATTTTTTAGGCCAATATCTTGAAAACTTTTCAAGATATTTGAAAAATTAAAATTGCATATGGTTAAGCACATAAAGATCTAAAAAAATTGTAATGGGGTCAAAGTTGTAAGACCTTTCTTGATAGGAGTTGTTTCCCTTAGAATGTTGAAATTAGAGTAGCAGTCCTTTGTAAAAAAATATCAAACACCATTTCTTTTTCTTTCCTCTCCATCTTCCCCAATTCTTTGTTCCTACCTTCATTCCTTTCCTCTTCTTTGCCTCCTTTTCTTTCTTGCCTCTTCCTTCCTTCTTTCCTTTCTTCTTCCCTTCATTCCTTTCCTCTTTCATTCCTCCCTTCTTGTTTCCTCCTTCCTTCCTTCCTCCCTTCATTTTAATTTCCTTGCTCTGTCCTTCCTTCCTTCCTTCCTCCTTATCACCCTCATGCTTTCTTTCTTCTTCCTTTCTTCATTCCTTCCCTCTTTCTTTCCTCCTTATTCCATTCTTCCTTCTCCCTTCCTTCCTCCCCTTTTTTCCTACTTATTCCATCCATCCTTCTTTTCTTCCCTCTTCCTTCCTTTCTCCTTCTCCCCTCTCCCTCTCTACCTCCCCGCTTCTTGCCTTTTTCCTTCCTCCCTCTCTATCTTCTCCCCTTTGCCCTCTTCCTTCCTTCCTTCCTTCCTTCCTTCCTTCCTTCCTTCCTTCCTTCCTTCCTTCCTTCCTTCCTTCCTTCCTTCCCTCTCCCCTCTCCCTCTTTACCTTCCTCACTTCTTGCCCTTTTCCTTCCTCCCTCCTTCCCCTCTCCCTCTCTACCTTCTTCCCTTGCCCTCTTCCTTCCTTCCTTCCTTCCTTTCCCTCCTCTCTTCTTCCTTCCTTTCTTCCTTCCTTCCTTCCCTCTCCCCTCTCCCTCTTTACCTTCCTCCCTTCTTGCCCTTTTCCTTCCTCCCTCCTTCCCCTCTCCCTCTCTACCTTCTTCCCTTGCCCTCTTCCTTCCTTCCTTCCTTCTTGCCCTTTTCCTTCGTCCCTCCTTCCCCTCTCCCTCTCTACCTTCTTCCCTTGCCCTCTTCCTTCCTTCCTTCCTTCCTTCCTTCCTTCCCCTCCTCCCTTCTTCCTTCCTTCCTTCCTTCCTTCCCTCTCCCCTCTCCCTCTTTACCTTCCTCCCTTCTTGCCCTTTTCCTTCCTCCCTCCTTCCCCTCTCATTCTCTACCTACTTCCCTTGCCCTCTTCCTTCCTTCCTTGCTTTCCTTCCTTCCCTCTTTCCTCTCCCTCTTTACCGTCCTCCCTTCTTGCCCTCTTTCTTCCTCCCTCTGCCTCTCTACCTTTCCCTTCTTTTCCTCTTCCTTCCTCCTTCCTTCCCCTCTCCCTCTTTACCTTCCTGCCTTCTTGCCCTCTTCCTTCTTCCCTCCTTCCCCCTCTCACTCTCTACCTCCCCCCTTTCTTGCCCTCCTCCTCCCTCCTTCCCTTCACCCTCTCAACCTTCCTCTCTTCCTTCATTCCCTCTCCCCTCTCCCTCTCTTCCTTCCTTCCTTCTTGCCATCTAACTTCCTCCCTCCTTCCTCTCTCCCTCCCTTCCTTGCACTATTCCTTCCTTCCCTCTCCCTTCTCTCTTTCTACCTCCCCCTTTCTTGCCCTCTTCCTTCCTCCCTCTTTCCCCTCTCCACCTTCCTCCCTTGCCCTCTTCCTTCCCTCTCCCTCTCTACCTTCCTCCCTTCTTGTCCCCTTCCTTCCTCCCTCCTTCCCTCCTCTGCCTCTCTTCCTCTCCATTCTTGTCCTCTTCCTTCCTCCCTCCTTCCACTCTCCCTCTCTACCTTCCTCTTTTGCCCTCTTCCTTCATTTCCTCCTCCTCTCTCTCTACCTTCCTCCCTTTTTGCCCTCTTCCTTCCTCCCTCCTCCCCCTTCTCCAGCTCTACCTTCCCTTCTTGCCCTTTTCCTTCCTTCCTCCCTCCTTCCCCCTCTCCCTCTCTACCTCCCCCTTTCTTGCCCTCTTCCTTCCTCCTTCATTTTCCTCTACCTCTCTACCTTCCTCCCTTGCCCTCTTCCTTCCTTCCCTCTCCTCTCTCTCTCTCTCTACCTTCCTCCCTTCTCGCCCTCTTCCTTTCTCCCTCCTCCCCCTCTCCCTCTCTACCTAGCACTTTCTTGCCCTCATCCTTCCTCCCTCCTTCCCCTCTCCCTCTCTACCTTCTTCCCTTGCCCTCTTCCTTCCTTCCCTCTGCTCTCTCTCTCTCTACCTTCCTCCCTTCTTGCCCTCTTCCTTTCTCCCTCCTCCCCCTCTCCCTTGCTACCTAGCACTTTCTTGCCCTCTTCCCTCCTCCCTCCTTCCCCTCTCCCTCTCTACCTTCTTCCCTTGCCCTCTTCCTTCCTTCCCTCTCCCTTCTCCCTTCCTCCCCTTTCTTTCCTTCTTATTCCTTCCTCCCTCCCCACTCCTTTCCCTTCCTTCTACCCTTTCTTCATTCTTCCCCTCTTTCTTACTTCCTTATTCCATCCTTTGTTCTCATGTCCCTTCTCCCTCCCTTACCTCCTTCCTCTTCCTTTCTTCCTTCTCTCTCTTTCTTTCTCCCTTTCTTCCATTCATTTTTCTTTCTTTCACCCCTTTTCCTTCATTCCTTTCCCTTTCTTCCCCTTCCTTTAGAAGAAAGCGAGGAAGGAAAGAAAGGTGAAAGAAGGGAGATAGAAGTGAAAGATAATTAAGAAAGGAAATAATATGATTGAGAGATAAAATTAACTATCCAAGAAAAGAATTAAGGGAGAGGAGAGGGATGAAGTAAGAAGGAAATGCGGTAAAAAGGAGAGAACAGAAAAGGAAGGAAGGAAAAGAAGAGAAAGAGAGGGAAGAAGTTTAGGGGAGAGAGGAAACTGAATGAAAAACGGAAAGAATGAAAAGATTGGGGAAGACAAAGGAAGGAAAGACAGAGAGGGGAGAAGTGGAAGGAAGAAGGTTGAAGGAAAAGGAAGGAAAGGAAAGAGAATGAAGGGAAAAGGAAGAAAGAAGATAAGAAGGAAAAGGGAGCTAGGGAGAAGTGGAATGAAAGGAAGCAAGGGAAAGGGAAGAAATGGAGGAAAGGGAAAGGGAGGAAAGGAATGAAAGAAAGAATAAAGGGGTGAAAGGAAGTAGAGAAGGCAGAGTGATGAAAGGAGGGAGAGGAAAGGAAAGGGAAGGAATACAGAAAAGAGGGAAAAGGGGAGAATGTAGAGGGATGAAAGGAGGGGAGGGAAGGGATTAAATTAGAGTGAATGAAGAGAAAAGGAAGAAAGGAGAGAATGAATTGAAGAAATGAAAAAAAACAGATGAAGAGAAGTGAGAGGAACCATTGGAAAGGGAAGGAATTAATGAAAAAGAAAGAAAAGACTAGTAATGGTAGGAATGAAAGAGGAAACCGGAAAAAAGAAAGCAAGAGAAGAAAGGAGAGAAGAAGGGGAAGGAAAGGAGATAGAAAACAGAAGGAATGGAAGATATAGAAATGAAGATCAGAAGAAAGATGAGAGTTACAAGGAGGGACATAATGTCGAAAGGAAAAAAAGGAGTGAGAAGGTTTGAAGGGAGAGGAAAATGGAGGGAAGAAGAAAATAAAAAAAGAAGATGAAAAGGGTGGAAAGAAGGGATAGGGAATGAAGGAAATTTGAAGAAAGAGAATGTAAAGGGAAGAGAATTCATAAGGGAAGGAAAGAAAGAAGTGAAAGGACAGGAAGAGAAGAAGGAGAGAGAAGGAAGATAGGAATGAAGCAAGAGAGAAAGGAAGGAATTGGAGGGAAGGCAAGTTGGGAAGATGGTTGGAGGAATGAAAGAAGGGAGTGAAGGAAGGAAAGAGAGAAGAATATAGTAGAGAAAAAGAGTGAATGAAGGAGATAGGGTTAGGAAAAGAAGGAAGAGATGAGAGAAAAATAAAAAATAAACAAAAGAAGAGGAAAGACACATGAAGGAGATTAAAATAACAACAAAGAGGAAAGGAAAGTGTAAGAAAAGGGTGAAAATAGATGTTAGAAATAAGATATTTTTAAATAATAGAAATTTATGTTTGTAAACCATCCCTATCCAAGAATTAAAATCTGACCCTCCTCTTTGCCAGATTTTAACCCTTGGTTAAGGGAAGATATGAGAGGGGCAACAGGAAGGGTAATAAATAGGTTGTTAGGAGATGGAAGAGTATTATGTTAAAAAAGGCAGATGTTATATCTGGGTCAAGAAAAGATATTATAAAGGAAAGTGTAGAAATATGGGGAATGTGTTAGAAAAAGGCTTATGTGAAAAATTAATGCATAGAAATTCTGGTCAGGATATTTATGCCATCCAAAAGTTAAGTTGAAGCCCTCCTCCTCACCCGATTTTAACACTCGGTTAGGGGTGATATACGGGTAGGAGGGGCAACAGGAAGGATAATGAAAATGTTGTAAGAAGGTGGAGTAAGATTTTTAAAAAGGCAGATGTTAAATCTGGATAAATAAAAGATATGGGGATGTGTTAAAATGTTAATGTGATTGATCCATAAAAATTCTGGTTATGACATCTTTGCTATCCAAAGGTTAAGATCTTGCCATTTTAACCTTTGGTAAACATAGATGTGACAGGGGAAACAGGAAGGGTAATGTATAAATGGGCACAAGTTTGTGGAGAAAGGTATAAAATGGCACATGTTAAAGTTGGGTAGAAGAAAAGATATATTTGGAGAGATATATTGTTGTTGAAATTAAATATTGCATGGAAAAAGAAATTGTAGAAAAAAATTGTGAATGTGTGTTAGTAAAGGCATATATGAAAAAATTCTCAAGTTGGTAGGGAGAGAAATGGGTTTGGGACAGGCCTCGGTAGATAACTAAGGATTAAGATCAAGTATGAGGCATACAAGAAAAAGAAATACATGTATTGTTTATGTAGAAACAAAATTAAGAAAAAAGGTAGAAAAGGGTAGTAAAACAGACAGAATACAAAGAAGGGATATAAATATAAGATATGACTTACGACGAAAGAGAGAAAAACACTGAAATAGGGGTTATACTACTAAAAGGAGAATTAAGGTTCATCTTTACACTTTGGAAAAAATGACAGATATTTTACCTCTTTTTTCAGTCTATGTGGAGCCTAAACTACACATTCAATTGCTTAATAAGGCGTAGCAGCGTCTAAATAAATAATTTTTGCATACACTTTTAGTATTTTGTACGTGTATACTTGATCCATTTTGCCGGGGCATTTTCTTTGCGTTTTTCAGACCACCCAAATATAGCCAAATATCAACAATGCCCTGTCATTTGGCCTCCACGTGCTAGGAAATTTCATTATTGGTGTTATTAAATCTACTCACAATCAGTTTCATGGAAGGTTATTTAGGGGTAATTCATGCTTTTTTTTGGGTACAATTTGAACGGAAAGAAAATGAATAGAGAAAACAACAAAAGCAGTCTTGTAAACTGGAACGGAAAATGATCGGCGATTTTTATATCTAGACGCTGCTACACTTTATTTTATGTTTCTATGTGTAGTTTAAGTCTGACATAGACTAGAAAAATAGGTCAAATATCTACCATTTTATTCGAAGTGTAACCATGAACCTTAAGAGAAGAGAAGAGAGAAAGAAAAAATCATTTTGAAAAACTTCTTTATTTGAGAATTAATATAAATATTAATTATTATAAATAAACAACAAGAGAAAAAAATCATATTCATAAACAATAGGCAAAAATACATGAAAATATCTGCTCTAAAATTTGAAAATAATATTGAAATAGTGTTTACCGGTATATGAAATATAAAAAAGAATGCTCTCATTTATGATAAAATACCTGAAGTTTGTAATTTCATACAAGTTACATACAGAAGTTCAACCTTGCTTATTAATCCCACTTAAAAAATGTGTTTTATTTTTTGGGGGTTAAAAATTACTCTTTTACAAAATGCAACATACATGATAACCATAAAAAATATGAATGTACACAATGCAAAATTCAAAATGTTTTCTGACAAAAAAAATATTGCATAGAACTCTGGAGTATAACGCTCAACACTGAGTTTCTTCCGTATATGGAAGAAGAATAACTCAAAGTCCTAACGAACAGTTACAAACAAATGCTACATTAACAATTCATAAAAGCAATACACAAAACAACAAGAACAGATTCCAGGTCCCCCGCCCGTTGAACGTTATATTGTTGAAGGGGCATAACTCCAATAATAATGTGTGCTATGGGAGAAAAAATGACTAAGTCGTTAAACAGGAAGTAGATGTCAGACTGACCTGAAAATCACTTACAGCTTAGGGGACCCCTATAGGAGTCTGCATACAAAATTTCAGAACCCTAGGATTAGTAGTTACTGAGAAAAATGTTACGAAAAATTTACCATTGAGCCTATGGGAGAAAAAATGACTAAGTCGTTAAACAGGAAGTAGATGTCAGACTGACCTGAAAATCAATTACACCTTAGGGGACCCCTATAGGAGTCTGCATACAAAATTTCAGAACCCTAGGATGAGTAGTTACTGAGAAAAGTGTTACGAAAAATTTACCATTGAGCCTATGGGAGAAAAAATGACTAAGTCGTTAAACAGGAAGTAGATGTCAGACTGACCTGAAAATCACTTACACCTTAGGGGACCCCTATAGGAGTCTGCATACAAAATTTCAGAACCCTAGGATTAGTAGTTACTGAGAAAAGTGTTACGAAAAATTTACCATTGAGCCTATGGGAGAAAAAATGACTAAGTCGTTAAACAGGAAGTAGATGTCAGACTGATCTGAAAATCACTTACACCTTAGGAGACCCCTATAGGAGTCTGCATACAAAATTTCAGAACCCTAGGATTAGTAGTTACTGAGAAAAGTGTCACGAAAAATTTACCATTGAGCCTATGGGAGAAAAAATGACTAAGTCGTTAAACAGGAAGTAGATGTCAGACTGACCTGAAAATCACTTACACCTTAGGGGACCCCTATAGGAGTCTGCATACAAAATTTCAGAACCCTAGGATTAGTAGTTACTGAGAAAAGTGTTACGAAAAATTTACCATTGAGCCTATGGGAGAAAAAATGACTAAGTCGTTAAACAGGAAGTAGATGTCAGACTGACCTGAAAATCACTTACACCTTAGGGCCCCCCTATAGGAGTCTGCATACAAAATTTCAAAACCCTAGGATTAGTAGTTACTGAGAAAAGTGTTACGAAAAATTTACCATTGAGCCTATGGGAGAAAAAATGACTAAGTCGTTAAACAGGAAGTAGATGTCAGACTGACCTGAAAATCACTTACACCTTAGGGGACCCCTATAGGAGTCTGCATACAAAATTTCAGAACCCTAGGATTAGTAGTTACTGAGAAAAGTGTTACGAAAAAAAGTGTGACGGACGCACGGACGGACGCACGGACGGACACCGGCATTTCCAAGTCCCCGCTCCGCGTTGCGGCGGGGGACAATAAAAGCAATACACAAAACACATGAAAGTCATAATGTTTAATATGATGATTTAAACAAATTAAAGAGAAGAGTGCCATTTGCAAATTCTCAAGCTAAAAACATTTAACAAGCAAAGGTCAAATATGAAAAAAAGGGCAGCAAAACCTGACAAATAAAAAACAAATAACAAAAACTAAAACGAAAACTAACAAAAGTATAAAAGAATAAAAAAGAAATAATTGTTAATAAAAACCTGCATGTAAGAAATACACTGCTTCAAAAATTCCCCATACACACATAAATGAAAGTTATACGAGGTAATTTTATGTTGCAAAAATACAACAAATTATGAATATCCAGCAAGCAAAACCTACTTAAGAAAAGAGGCCTATTAAAACCACAAACATGACATGCTAAAACAGCAATCATTGCATTAGAAATGTATTTTATATATCTTGAAAATATCTCCTACCCCCCCCCCCCCCCCCTGCAAAAAAGACAAATAAACACACACACACAAAAGAACAAAACAAAAACCTTATTGGAAATATAATGTAAGCAAAAAATATACAAAATGTCTTTGCAGTACAAAAGAATTCAAGTAATAGGAAAAAAAAACCCAAACCATAAGCTTTAATGTTTAAAGAACTTCAAACTACAAGGATGTTTTTATTTAAACAACATATTATAAGCAAAATGTAAGTACATTCAATTAAATTGAAAAAAAAAAATGAAAGAATGAAGAGAAATATTTAAAAACAATGATTGCATGAAAAGCTACACTAGTATGCAAAACAAAACAAAGCTTTATTGTGAAATGAAATTTTGACATAGTCAATGATTTTCACGTCAAAAAGTGACATACAAAAGTCAACAAGTCCTTTGAAAAACATTCAATATTCTTCTAACTTATACATAAATTAGAAAGAATAAAATTACATTATTTGAGCAAGATCAACAGTTTTACAAAGAAAAATATTTACATAAGATCAAAAACATGCAAATTAAAGCTCTAACTACTGGACTATCAACCTTACTAGTAAAAACAAACATATAAACAAATATTCATATAAAAACTGCCATATTAAAAGGCTTTATACTGAATAAATGCAAATGGTAAAACTACATTTGCTGACATGAAAAAAAATAAGTACTTGCTTTGAATTACCTCACTTTAATAAATAAAATCACACATCATGCCTAAACAAGTGTGGCCACTAAAAGTATGTCTCGCCTGCCGGCACCATCACTAAAATCAACTACCTAAGCTTTCATTTCTTGATATAAACACAAAAAGTGTATGTATGCCTAATAACAGATGCCTAGTTATTATACTATTCAAGCAATCCATTGTCCACACAAGAATTACAAAAAGTTTTCTGTCTGAAAAAAAGACCTAAGTTCACAGAGTCACTGGAGCGTAAAAATGGGGTCATGGTCACATGGCATGGTGACAGTTGCATTGTCCACAACCGCAACTGTCTGTTTACCCAATATCAGATGCCTAGCTATTATAACTTTCCAGCAATTCATCATCCACAAAAGTCTTACAAAAAAGTTTTTCAGCCTGAAAAAGACCTAAGTTCACAGAGTCACTAGAGCGTGAAAATGGGGTCAGGGTCATGCAGCATGGATACAGTTGCGTAGACCATAACCTAAACTGTCTGTATACCTAATATCAGATGCCTAGCTAATATACTTTTCCAGCAATTCATCGTCCACAAAAGTCTTACAAAAAAGTTAAAGGCCTGAAAAAAGACCTAAGTTCACAAAGTCACTGGAGCGTGAAAATGGGGTCAGGGTCACATGGCATGGTGACAGTTGCATAGACAATAACCTAAACTGTCTGTATACCAAATATCAGATGCCTAGCTAATATACTTTTCCAGCAATTCATCGTCCACAAAAGTCTTACAAAAAAGTTTATGGCCTGAAAAAAGACCTAAGTTCACAGAGTCACTGGAGCGTGAAAATGGGGTCAGGGTTACACGACATGGTGACAGTTGCGTAGACCATAACCTGAACTGTCTGTATACCAAATATCAGATGCCTAGCTAATATACTTTTCCAGCAATTCATCGTCCACAAAAGTCTTACAAAAAAGTTTACGACCTGAAAAAAGATCTAAGTTCACAGAGTCACTGGAGCGTGAAAATGGGGTCAGGGTCACACGGCATGGTGACAGTTGCGTAGACCATAACCTGAACTGTCTGTATACCAAATATCAGATGCCTAGCTATTATACTTTTCAAGCAATTCATTGTCCACAAAAGTCTTACAAAAAAGTTTACGACGCCGCCGCCGCCGCCGCCGCCGGAAAGTAATACCTATGTCTCGCCTTCCGCGACTATTCGTCGCAGGCGAGACAATAAAACAGTAAAAAAATACCCATAGGCTTAAAAATCAAGATATTAGAAGAAAACATTAAATACGGAAACAATGAAAGTCAAAAGTTTCTAGCTTTAAAGAAATTATGTAAATAAAAACCCTTAAGATTAAAGCTAACAAAGTTTCATATTAAACATGAATCTTCAAAATGAAGTTAAAATTCTAGTTAACATACAGTAAAGCACATAAAAAGACCTCATACAACATGTTCAAAAAAGATAATAAGAGATATAATTGGCAAAAAAGACATATATTTGGTAATGACATTATCTTGATTAATGAACAAACAATGAACAAATTTAATATCAACAAAGCAGTACACACGTATAAATACTGTATGAACATAAAGCTTTTAAAACAGAGAATAAGTATACATCAAAATATACCCTAGCTCTATATATAGTAACATGTAAAAAACAAATGAAGTATTAGAAAGGTACCAAACATTAAAAAAAAAAACTTTAACACTAAAAAAATGACAAGAATATCTTTGTAAGACATAATGCCCCATCTCGCAGCATTTGGGACAGACGAACAGACCCAAACACTGTATGTCCCCTATTACGGGGCATTAAAAGAATGGAAGTCACAACAAAAATTTACCTAATGGTTCAAGAAGCTAAATGATTCTGTTTAAAAAGTAAAATGGTTCAGGTGAAAATTTCTTTTACAAGACAATAATTTGGCAAACCAGGAAAACGCAATACAAAACATTGTTTACTTTTTCTCGACTTGACAAAACATATTCCATTTAATTTGCTTACCTAAACCAGCCTGACATGAATTCTAAGTAAATCTTGTGAACTCCTTAAGGTGAGCTTACCAGGTGTGAGGCTGCGTTTATATCAAAGGGAGATCAATTGACGGAAAGCATCTGAGAAAAGTCACGCTAATCACTCTAGATATTTGATAAACTCTATTTCAATACCTTTGCCAGCATCATTTGGAAACCCACAGTTGATTATGCCTCATCATGACATAATGTAGTGAAATAAGAGGCGTAATCAACCATTCTTTATCCATTAGCTTTTATGTTTTAACCAGTCAGCTGGCAACTTCCTTTTTATAAGCCATAAGAAGTTAGCATCCATATTTTATGTCAAACAAGTTTTCCATGTTTTACAGAATCAAGGACCTCTAGTGGATGCATTTTGTAAAACAAAAGAAACCTTGCTTTTATTAATAATTCCAGTATAATGAAGGATTCCAAATAATTCAAAATTCTTAATTCTAGAATAATAAGATATTCCATATGATTTAAGTTCTTGTTTAATGAGAAATTTTAGTTAATTTAGAACGCCTGAAAATGAGGTTCCAGATTCATAAGGGATTCCAGTAGTTTGAAATTCAAAATTAATGGCGATTCCATATTATTTAAACTGGGATTTTAATGGGGATTCCAGCAAATTTAAAGTTAAACATTAAGTTGAATCCAGCTAATTTAAACTTAAACATTAATGAGGATTCCAGCTAATGTAAACTTTAACATTAATGAGGATTCCAGCTATTTAAACTTGAGAGTTAATGGGGATTCCAGAAAAGTTGACATTCCAATTTCTTTGGGGATTCCAGTGCACTGTGGAATAATTTATTTTCGTGGGTACCAATTTTCGTGGTTTGGTGAAAAAAGTATCAGTTTTTGGATTCTTAAATTCATGGTTGTTTATTCTGCAGCATACACACCAATGTTAAGTTTCCTTTTCATGGGACATCAGATTTCGTGGTTCAATGCTACTGACGAAAACCACGAAAATTGATACCCAACGAATAATAATGAAACGGCAGTATTCAAATATTCAGTTAAATGGGAATTCCAGCTAATATTTTGATTTCTGTGAGGTTTAGAGGTCCAGAGTGGGAATGCTAAGATTCATACAGGGGTCTAAATGAGGCATTAGGCTTAACCCTCTTCTAGCACTAGCATTTATTTTAGCAAAAGCATGTCTTTTATTGGGTAAGGAGAAAGGGGACTTGGGTTGGAAGGGGGAGGGGAGCTTTTTGAATGCTACTGTATTAGGATATTGTATGGGCACATCATTTTAATTTTGTGTATTATCCATTGATGTGTGTGTTAATTAGTTTTTACCAAACCTACAATGAGATCAAATTTTGTTTATCAAATCAAAATGAAAACTTGAGAATTTTACACTTTTCTTATACTTCATATTTTTTTATGCCCCCCTTTTTTAGCCAAGATACCAAGATTAAAAAAAAAAAAAAAACAACTACAAGAAATAAAATACAGGTCATGATGATTACTTTGTAAAATTCCTGAAAATAGGTACTGTGTATCAATATTTTAGGAAATCACATTTTAGTTTCATGATTTTCATGATTACACAAATTCAAACAACAAAATAATTCAAGGATAGAATTTAAATGCTTGGAGGAGGTGCAAGCATTAAAGTTAATGTCAATAGCTCTGAAATGGCAATTTTTTATAAGTGATAGCCACAAATATTAATAGCACAGTGTTTTTCTAATTTTCAAGGGATATAACACATTTTTTAACAAATGAAGTAAAAATGACAGATTTAAAAAAAATCTTTGGCTAAAAAGAAAAGTGTTAATGTTTCTACCTTTGCTGAAAAAAAATTACAAAAAGATAAATCTAAATTTTATTCATTTTCATTAGTCCAAATGAAAAAACATAGTCATGACTGACCAGCCCCCCTTTTCCAATTTAGTTTTGATCTCAAAAGCAGGTTTGGGACAAAGTTAGGCCAGGATTGTTCTTTTCTTTCTAATTTTACCCCAAATCTGATGATAGAATTAGAAAGAAAATGAAACAAAGGTCACTCATGGCAAATTTTACCAACTCAATCTTCAAAACATCTTCTTCCCTCCATTTTGAAATGTCTTCTCTGTCAGGGGCTTCAAATGGTCAGGTGACTTTCTGGCCAATAGAATTGATTCATTGCTAAGTTCATAACCTTTTGACCAATAGACCAAGAGATCATATCCCTGTGTTTGGCCTGCTATCATTCCTCTAAAAAATCACCTTGGGGTACATTTAGAAGTTTAAGGCTGAGCATTTTTCAAACCATACAACTGTACATGATGAACACCCTTGATTATGGCAAACAAATGTGTATAATTGGTTGATTCCATACATAACCTGAAGGCATTTAGTATATTTCTAAATCACAAATGTTAATATAAGAACTTTATCCAAAACTGTTAAGGTAGCTATAGAGAGTACATAAAATGATGTTCTTTCAATTCTTACTTAGACTTTTTGTTGTATGTGTTTTCTTTTCTTTTCTTTTCTTTTTTTTTGCGGGGGGGGGGGGGGGGGGGCTTTTCTTACTTTTGGACTCATCTCACCATTTATTTCTACAGGGTTTGCAAGATAGATATTAGGAGTTTGACTCTTAGAATAGAGGATCACACCCCGTTTTCCTTGTCTGTTTCTTATTCAATTTATAGTTGCAATCTTGTGGTTTTCCATCTGTCTTTCTATTAGTTAATGTACTGAGTTTCTTTTATTTTTGATACTTTTGTGAATAAATGTACAGATGTCTATTTTTAAGGAAAGAAGATCAAATTTGAGATTTTGTAGCTTTCCTTGGAATCGTCAGTTAACTTTCTGATTCAGAATTCAAATTAGTTTTAAAGAGTTATCCCTCTTTGAATGACAATTTTAGCTACTTTTGAACATGTCATGAAACTTACAATTAGGACTTCTATTGAATTTTGGATCAACAAGTCAAAGGTCATGGTCACAAGGAAGGGGACAAAGTTTCATGCTATCGTTTCATACCCTGGCTACTCCTGGTTTAATTCAGTACACAAGCTAATATTTACAATATTAATATGTTAATTTATCTATTTACAGTCATGTAACAGGAGATGTTGTTTTGTTGAAGAACTGCAAGACATATTACCCTAGTAAGTCAACTTACTACTTGTTCATGTATAACAGTTACTACAAGCAGACAAGTACTAATGGGACATCCAATGTCAGAAGTCAGAAAGGGCAAAGACAAAATCAATCTATACAAAAGAAAACATCACAAAGAAAAATAAAACTTTAAAACACACTCAAAATGTAAAAACATACCCAAAACATAACAAACACACAAAACATAAAAACACACCCAAAAACAACCAATCTGCAACCAGAAAAGTCAACTTAAGTCATAATGAAAGTAAACTGGAAAGATGATCAGCTTCGCTACTTAGTATAGTGTTAATTATACCCCCTGCAAACAAAGTTTTAGGGGGTATATAAGAATCACCCTGACTGTCTGTCCGTCCATCTTTCTGTACGTCTGTCTTGTTAGCACTTCTCTGTTTTTAAACTGCTCTACAAATTTTAATGAAATTTCACATGAAGGAGGAACATTATATGTAAATGTTCATGAAGAATTTTCGTTGCCCTCGGATATCATACAGGGGAGATAATTGGACTTAGATTTTTTTAAATGCAGTATTTAATGGGAGACCTCGTGAGCTCAACTCCCCCTAAACTGCTTAACAGATTTTGATGAAACTCTACATGAAGGAAGTTCATTATATGTAAATAAGCATTAGGAATTTTTATCCTTCTTGGATATCATTCAGGGGAGATAATTGGACTTAGACTTTTTAAATAAAGCATTCAACTGGGGACCTCCTAAACCACTTGATAGATTTTGATGAAGCTTAAGATGAAAGAAGTACAGCACATATATATGTGCAAGAAGAATTTTCATCGTTTGGATAACATTGAGGGGAGAAAATTGGACTTAAGGTTTTTTTGGCAATACAGAATCTGATATGAAGCGAGGGGTATCCTTTTGTGAGGTAGCTCACATGTTTATTTATATATAAGTTGTTCTTGAAAGGGTCTTACTTTGTTAAAGGTCTACCTTTGCTTTTACATTAAGACTATTGTAAGTTAATATAAATTTGTACATTCAGGTAATATTGACAAATCTAAATATGTATTTTCAGTTATACAGATAAATATAAAGAGATGTAGAAATGATGGCTGTGATACCAGAATTCATGGCCTTAAAACTGTGGGATACAAGTAAGTAAATTTATCTTAAATATACTAGTACATAATACTACGTGTACATGTATATATCAAAGCAGGTTTGAAAAAAGGTCAATTTTGGTACATGTATATGCTGTACATGCATATTTCAAGGAGTAACATCTCATCAGCAGCATTTGAATCTCTTGATTTAATAGCGTGTCAAAACATTGTAAGATAGAAAACCAAAATTAGTTTGAGAAAAGTACTCAAACCCAATAAGTTTGAACATGGAAGCCAAATCCAGCATCTGGGATGTTGACCGTGTTCAATATAAGGAAAGAAACCTAATGTTTTTTTAACAATTTTGAATGAAGACAATCCCAAATTTCAACAATAAAAATATATATTGGTAAATTTGTGATTTCCAGATTATCCTGAGCATTACAACTACAAATGTATTAAAAGTTCATCCTGATTATGAAGATTAGAAAAGGACAAGGTACATTAAGGGCCATATTTGGCCCCCTCATTTAAAGAAAAATAAATCCTAAGTAAATGATCTAAATATCATTAAGGTTTCAAGTTAGTTGATTAAACTTTTTAACAATGGTAAACATTTTTCATCATCTACTGTAATTTTAATTTTATAGAGGCCTTTAGTAGTGCAAAAGTAACAAAATCATCGAAAAATGCCATTTTCATGCTTGTTTTGTTATTTTTAATGATCGGCGACAGCATAGACCATGGATTTCTCGACTTATTTATTATCACTTCATAGTGCAAATTAAAGTTCATAAACAATAACTGTGGTTTAAGTAGTCGCTGGCATCGAAAAATTGAAAATATTACCCAAATATTGTCCATTTTCCGCGAATTTGAAAGAAACCATACATATTCACCATGTTTTGACAAGCAATTTCAAATAAATAACATAACAAATTCCTATAAATTTAGTTGTTTTATCTTCTACATTCATTTGACTTAATAAATAACAAAAGAACTTTTCTCTAGATCAGTTTTCTATTTTTCAGTCTAAGAGGGGGCCAAATATGGGCCTTACCGTACCTTGTCCTTTATTTTTTATAAGACCATAACTATCAATAATGTTTCATTTTTCAATGACAAGACTTTAAAAGAACCCTTAATTTCTGATATACAATATGAATAAAAATAAATAGATATACATCAAAGCTGTCATCTGCATCTGATTGGCACTTTGTCTTTAAAAAAGACCCACCAGAGATGCTACCACTAAAAGATGTAAGGCCAAAAAATGTAAATTTAAACAAAGAAAAAAAAAGAGATTTATCTAAATTATATATATTTCAACAAACATTTTATTGATGGTTTTATCTTTTTGCCTTTAAATTTTTATTTTTAATGTTACAGAGTTATGAAGGAAGTTGGTATAAGTGTTGGGGATGCCGCAGCTGTGTGGTACATGCAAGTGTTAGCCACTACAGTTACCATGACATTGCCACTCAACCCACAACTTAGACCCTCAATACTGGAACATACAAGGTTTAGTATCCATAATTCAGACATGTTTTACAGTAATAAAGGAATACATGTTGTAAATTTGACTTAAGAAAAAAAAACATTTTAAAAGGCATTCTTTACATTTGTACCCCTAGCAAAAACACTTTGAGAGGGATTAATACTGTAAACATATCAATATTTGTGGTTGCTAATTTTCGTGCATTCAGTTCAGATGTCTATTATGTGGGTATCAATTTTAAAGGTTTTCAATTATCAATCATCGATTTACGTATAATAATTTCATATTCGGGTTTACAATTTTAAGTAGATTTCATTATCAGCAAATATAGTGAAAATCAGTGCACTGTGAAAATTACTATGTTAAAACACTGCAAAAATTACTACATTTTAAGTTTAGAAATCAGCCTGTTTGTGAGTCTTTCCACATATCTCATTAACACAACTCTTCCTATTATGCTATATATATCAAGAAATGTCATTGCTCTAGACTTTTGTTCAGGGGAGATAAGTGGAGTTAAGAATTTTTTTATAATGAATGTAAGTTCATTTAGAGACTTTAAGCACAATATCCTATTTAACCAGTAGGTTTGATTTCAATGAAACTTTGTATGAAGGAAGGACATCATATAGAGTTCTGCCTAAAGAAATTCCATTCCTCTCAGATTTTATTAAGGGGAGATAATTGAATGTTTTTGCAACTTGAATTCAAAATAACAAGAGGGGGTTCCTTTTGTGAGCTAACTCACAAAATTTCTTTTGCATTTAAAAATTACTCATATGAATGTACAAGCAGAAATGTTGAAACTTTTATGCCAATGTTTTTTTCCCATAAGATATCATTCTATGGGTTCATTTATGTACTATTCTATGATATACAATTTCAGACGAGCATTAGAAAACATTCCACCTTTATCTCTCTGTCCAGCAAGCTCAGATCGACCACGGTTTCTGTCAAAATATGTCCTGCAGGAGGTAGAGAAGTTCGTTACAGACATTGCTTTGTAAGTTGTAATTAGTTAATCTGTAGTTTAATACTTGAAATGTTCTAAATAGACGATAAAGAGATGTGGATGAGTGTACGCGACACAACCAACATTAAAGAAACGGCAATTTAAAAAATCACAATGGAAAACAGCCAGCAGTCTTCAACATGACCAGAGGTCACTGCTCGCTGTCATGCATTGGCCCAAGACTAAAAATACAATACATAAGATTCAAACAAATCCCTAGATTATCAACAAAAGACCCATTTCTGGACATAGAACAAAAAACAGATAGTTGACAGGGACAAACAAAAGCTTTAAAGAATTTCTAAAATATAAGTATGGGTTTGTGTCACACATTTCGACTTTGTATTTATCAGGATACATACCAAATTTGCTTTTATTTTGTATCAGAATGATCAACACAGGAAAAATTATATTTGTGAGCAAAAAAATCCATGTCTTTTAAAAGACAAAAATCACTAAATAAAACTTGTAATTGTTTTGTATTGCTAATGTAAGTCACCATGTGTGTCAATTTTCAGACATGAAGGTGAGGTTGTACCAGAGGGACTCCATATGCTGCTATCATTTAATCTGGCTCGTGGTAATGTCACTGGAATACTGAAAACGCTCAAGTTACTACAAGGTATGTTTGAAATTAAACATTATGTCTTTCCCCACTTTGGATGGAAGACCTATTGCTTTAGTCCTGCCTGTCTCTCAGAAAGGTATTCTGTTCAACTCCTAAGAAATTTCCATTTGAATTTAACAAAACTTAGTATATAACAAATAAGGGGCTCCAGCAGGGTACCCCCCTCAGGTCGCAAGGTCGCTTTTAAAAGGGGCCTGAGGTCACAAGGTTGCTTTTAAAAGACATATTTTGGCGGAGGTCGCAGGTCGTTTTTTTGGCTTAGGTCGATTTTATGAAGTGTAGGTCGGAAGTCGCCCTTAAAAAGCCCTCAGGTCGCAGGTCGTTTTTAACCCTGCGGGAGCCACAAATAAACCATTTGTAGTTGTGCACATTATCATTGAATTTTATTGTTAAAATTTTATGCTAGTTATGACTATTTGAACTTTAAATTTGAGGGAAATGGGGACAGACTTAAACAAACATTTATTTTTACATTTAGTTGAATTTTACAAATATGGCCTTGCTTTTCACAATGTAAATAAGCTATGGAGGAAAGATAATATCAAGCAAATAAGGTTTGTCACGGAAACACAAGTTATATATAGAATTTACAACATGATCCTGTCTATCATCAAGGGAGATGAATTAAAATTGTTTAGAAACTGAGGCTTACCAAACTGTTAAAATATCAAAGGAGTTGAGCCACGAAGACCCCCAAAATGCCTGAAAATTCAACTTTATATATTTGCTTGTAGTCGCTGCATTAATGTTCATTAGTCTTTATGTTTCACAAATTGCAATATTTTTTCCTTCAATTATTTATCAATGAGGAGAGCAGTGAGGTAAAAAATAGACTTTTTTGTGAAAAATAACAATTTGTGACAGTTTTCCTTGATTTTCATGTATAAATTGATTAATAAGAAATGGGCAACACCTGTCGACAAAAAATATTTTGTGATAGAAATGTGTATTATGATATTATAAATTCATTATCAAAAAATTGTGATGGTTGAGGAATGTGGCCAGTACTAATTTTGACGAAATATGCACTGAAACCAGTGAAAATGTGTGAAAAATGAGGAATTTTCAAATTTATGGCCTGTTTAAAGTCTCAATGTTAAACCTGTGGTGTAAATATTTTGCTAAATCTTACAGATATAAAAAGTTTGTTCATACCTTAACATATTTTAGTTAAATTTTTGACAAGTTATAGTAGTTGAAAAATAGTGAAAATACCGGGCCAATTTAGGGCCTTTGTGGCTCTATTCCTTTATTTCCTCAAGATGTTAGAAATTTCTTAATTATCAAGAATTAAGTTGTAGAAGCTTTTTTCTCTAATGAATAAAGGAAAACATTTGTACAATAACATTATACAATTTTTACGCTCCTCGTGAAATAGTAAGTACCTCGTGGAAACAAATGTACTGTTTTCCGAATGACCAGTAAACAATTGTTTTCTTATACTGAATTGGTAAACAACTTAACTTAAGCCACGCCTACTGCTAACTTTTTACCTTGTATACAGTATAGTCTAGCCGCGCCTACTGCCAATCATACAAAAACCCCGCGAAATTGTATTACGGTACTATTACCCTAGGGAAATAGTTTTTACTATATCCCTAGGGAAATAGTACTTTTATGAAAATCAAGATGTAGTAGTTAAAATGTTTACCTGTAATTTATATAGAAAAAATCTACTGAATTATAATAATTTGAAATATAAAACCCCTTGTTTAACATATATACATATTCACTATATTCTAAGGTCAAATGGTATGCACATGTAATCTATTTTAACAAAATTGGTATGTTAAAATGCAAAGTTTTTTTTTCAGAATACCCTGAAACATCCTTACCATGTTCAAACCTACTGAAGAAGGCCTTACAGGCAAGAGATGCATGCTGGGAAAAGTCAGGTTAGATAATTTTTCCCTCGCAAACAAAGTTTAGGGGGTATATAGGAATCACCCTGTCTGTTTGTCCGCCTTTCCATCTCTCCACATATCTTGTAAGCACTTCTCCTAAACCCCTCAACTGATTTAGATGAAACTTTACATGAAGGAAGATCATCATATTTAGGTATGCTTGAAGAGTTATCATGGCTCTTGGATATCCTTCAGGGGAGATAATTAGGGCCCCGCATCGAAGATGCGGACGCCCTATAGTTTTCACTTTGTCCGTCTGTCCGTCCGTCCGTCCGTCTGTCCGTCTGTCCGTCCGTCAACAATTCTTGTGAACACTAAAACTCAAAAACTATAAACACCACAGTTCTGAAACTTTGCACAGCTGCTAAGTAGCATGTCATGATGTGCATATTAAAATTTCGTGCAAATCTGATTAATATTTTTGGAAAAAACTTCATTTTTTAACGAAAATCACAGATTTTGAGAATTGGCCTTTGTGAACACTAAAACTCAAAAACTATAAACACCTGAAACTTTGCACAGCTGCTAAGTAGCATGTCATGATGTGCATATTAAAATTTCGTGCAAATCTGATTAATATTTTTGGAAAAAACTTCATTTTTTAACGAAAATCACAGATTTTGAGAATTGGCCTTTGTGAACACTAAAACTCAAAAACTATAAACACCACAGTTCTGAAACTTTGCACAGCTGCTAAGTAGCATGTCATGATGTGCATATTAAAATTTCGTGCAAATCTGATTAATATTTTTGGAAAAAATCTTCATTTTTTATCGAAAATCACAGATTTTGAGAATTGGACTTTGTGAACACTAAAACTCAAAAACTGTTAACAATACAGTTCTGAAACTTTGCACAGCTGCTAAGTAGCATGTCATGATGTGCATATTAAAATTTCGTGCAAATCTGTTTAATATTTTTGGAAAAAACTTCATTTCTTATCGAAAATCACAGATTTTGAGAATTGGACTTTGTGAACAATAAAACTCAAAGGCTATTAACAATACAGATCTGTAGTTTCATATGCATTCCATGGAACATGCTTTAGTGGTTATTATTAAAGATCGTATGATTTTGAAAACACTTAGATATTTTGCCGCGGGGCCCTTTCTGACTTTGTCAGTATTCTAGTTGGACTTAGACTTTTAAAATATAGTATTCAGTTAGAGACCTGGTAAGCGCAACTCCTAAACTGCTTGATTGATTTCGATGAAACTTAAGATGAAGGAAGTACATGACATGCAGATGTACATAAAGATTTTTCATCACTATAGGATATCATTCAGGGGAGATAATTGGACTTCAGGTTTTTTGGCAGAATAGAGTCCAGTATGAAGTGGGGGGTATCCTTTTGTGAGCTCTGGATTTATTTTTGTGGGGATCAGTTTCCATTGTTTTTTTTTCTTAAAAACCTTTTTTTCAGATATTTAGTTTGCTAAAAGAATTATGTGCATATAACATTAACACTTTTTTGGAATCTTATCTGCAAACCAATGGAGAAAAAAAAATTATAACTCCATTATTAAAAATGAAACCACAGTACAAATATTGTATTCCTTTTCAAATTATAGGTCTCCCTCATTATGCTACAAAATGACATATAGGTGTAACTTTAAAACCATCTGTTATGTTTTCATAAATATTTTCTTCAGGTTTCCAGAAAAACCACATGTCCTAGTCTCTTGATCTTTAGCATATAGTTTTATCTGATTCTTCCAGTGTTAGTCTTTTCCATAATGGTTTGGAGATGATAACTTAGAAACTTTTCAACAGATTTATATAGAATTTGCATAGTTGTTTAGTGTGATAGAATGAAGATCAAGTTTTACATATTCAGCTTAATTTTATGTTTTTGGGGTTCAATGTTGGGTTATTGCCATATTAGATGCTCTCTTTTGCAGGTCACCAACTTCCTGTTAATCTATGTGGTACAGATGGAGGGAAAGCTGATGACAGCTCAGCACCGGAAAATCTTCTGACACACACATGGACACCACTGCCTGGACAAAGTAAATAAAATTTCTTTTAGAACACAAATTGGTCAGATGAAATGCTCTTAAGATGAAGAAGGATTTATTATATGAGTCTAGGTCACAAAAAGATTTGATAAAATTTCCTCTGGAATCAAAATCTTATGAAGTGTCTTAGGAGTTTAAACAGAAGTTATTGTTCATGGTGAACAGCAGTTTATTATGTTCACTTGAAATTCCTGATATTTTACAGCTTTCTGTGTAATAAGATCAACAACAACAAAATTACAGTAAGAGTACTCACATTCTTGGATATCAATTTTGGTTGATTTGGGCTAAATTGCATATTAGTGGATTCATGAATAATTGGTTTTTAAAAATGTTTCTGTTAAAATTATTGTTTAATTCTCTGTTGGTTTGGAAGCTAAATTTTTGTGGTTTGCATGACCCATGAAAACCACAAAAATTGGTACCCTGCAAACTTTAATCCTTTTACAGTAACCAAAAAACACTTGATTTGATCATTCACCTTATTTGAAGCTTAATTGATGAGTGTTTAAACAATGTGTCAACTTCTAAAAAGAACACAAATAAAGGTAACAACAAAATTACCTAACTTGGAGGATTAATCTCGATGTCCAATAGAAAAGACAAAACATGGAAGATGCACTGGAATAGTTATACATGTAGATCATTAATTTTTTAATTAATTTTTTCTCATTATTTCTAGCTTTCTATGTCACAGAAGAGGGAAAATCTAAATGTAATATTATATTTAAAAGTACAGATTTTATACAACTAACAAGAATAAGATTTAAGGTAAGAGAAACATCATAAAATTTCGCATTATAACAAGTTTTAGTTGTTTAAATTGTTTTCAGGCTATTTAGTCCAAGAAAAAAACAGACTTACTCAAAGAACGTTCCAATTAAAAAATGCTTATGTCTGCCCTCGTGAAAGTCTCGTCAGATGCCCTAGCTAGAAGTAAACTTATATATAAGTATGAAAACCAAGCATACCTTGTAACGTTAACAAGTTTTTAAAGATAAATATTTTACATATGCATGACTTTACATCACATGAATTTGATATAATGTCACAATAAACCATGTAGCAATTGGTTATTTTTTAAAATCCATGTAAAAGATTATGATTTTATAGTTTTAACATTAAACATTAACACACTTTCCTTTTCATTCCTTGTTACAGAATGCACAGGGAGGAAAAGGAGTCAGAAGAGGGCTTATATTTGTATATAGAGACAGGTAAAATTAGAATTACTAAACAACATAAGAAACGCACCACTTCCATCCATTTCCCATGACTTAAAAGTTTAATAGCAAATACCTCTTAAAGTAGTCGTCAGAATGATCTGAGATTTCAGCACAACATGTGTGGGGTCCTTAACGCCATTCTCTGCATATTTAAAAAAATTCTTATGTTTCGTTTTAAAATTTCCAAAAAGTGAGTTTTTTAACCAAAAAGTGAGTTTTTTAACCAAAAAATGAAAAAATCAAAATTACTGTAAAGGTGGAAAATTACATTGAGTGATATTTTTCATGATTGAGAAAAGAAAAAAAATTAGCATATGAAATATTTTTGCTTTTTCACAGGTTTTTCTTTTTGTATACAAGCAAAATAATTTTTTTGCTTGAGGATATTTTTGCTTAAATGAATGATGTGAAATTATACCACTTGATTACTCTTATACTAATCAAATATATTAAAATAAATTGAACATTTTGGTACATTAGTAAAATATATTTTGTATATTTTGTCCTGATGATGACCTTGTTTAGGTGAAACGACAACCATGGTAAACAATAAACATTTTGTAGACCAATGGAGTTTGTTTTCATCATATGCCGCTGCTAGTGTAGTCAAGTGTGCTCAGAAATTGGTTGTTTTAGACATTTGTATTATGTTTGCACTTTTCCGCTAAAAGGATCATTAATATTGATGAAAAGATATCAATATTTTATATTCATGGAAATGAATTTGATTTCATTGACTTTTCTTCTTCTTATTACAGCAGTGAAAATTTTGTCATAGAAGACCATGTTAAAAGATTTGAAAGCTATGATAACTGGGCTAAACTTGAGTATGACTTCAGTGTTCAAGTCAGGTAAGTACTCATACCCGTCATAGCTAGGGCATGTTGTATACTGTGGTTTCATTATTATTCGTGGGGTATCAATTTTTCGTTGTTTTCTTGGGTGGCCGTGACCCACGAAATTTGATACTCAACGAAAAAGAAATTTAACATTGATCTGTATGCTGCAGACTTCAGAACGGCGAATTTAAGATTCCAGGAAATGGTCCTTTTTCATCAAACCACGAAAATTGGTACCCACGAAAATAAATGAATCCACAAGGGAAAGATCTCAATTCAATTTTGTAAAGCTATCGGTTTAAAAATGGTTTGTTTGTTTTTTGGTCAGGAAGAAACCTTTTTTTTTTCAAGAGGACCTATTAAAATGTGTCCTCACTTATGTCATGAACTATGCAAATCTGATATTTCTACAGTACATGTTAGTCCAAACCAGAATCCCATGAGTGTTAATTTGCATAGATTAGGTTTTTTTTAATTTCACTGAAAAAATATTGCCACCATTGAATTCTGGTTGTTTTCAGATATTTTTCCAAACAAAGTTTAAACAATAGAATTCAATGAAGTATGGAAATCAAATCTTGCATTTGTTCTGAATACAATTTTTAGTCTTCGGCTAATACAAGACACTGAGCAGTGACCTCTGGGCATGTTGAAGACTGCTGGCTGTTTTTCCTTGTGATTTTTCAAATTGCGGTTTCTTTATGTTAATTGTGTTGCGTACACTTATTCCACATTTCTTTAACGTCTATTTTGACAATTTGAAAGCATTGTTTAATTGATATTGCAGAGGAGCAGGATTAGCAGGAAGACCAGATAACCCTGTGGCTTATTTTACTTTTGAAGATGACTGGTAAGTCTGCCATGATAATCACTGTTAATATCTAGGTTTTCACACACAAAAATTATTATTTTAATCAAAAAACTTTGCTCGATATTGGTATTATGAAAAATAAAATACACAGTAAAACGATCAAGTTTGAATGCTGAAAAATCTATAAATATTTTTATATTTAGTCAACATAAATGTTTTTTTTTTAAGTATGATATACAATGTAGTTGAAATCACACAACGTACCATTTGATACCCTATTTTTATGAGATAAAAAAACGTTAAATTTTAGATTTGATAGGATTTTTATTAGCATTTTGCATTTCCTTTATTGCAGTAATGAAATAGACATTCCTGTCAGCTGGCATCCTATAGGACAGGTAAGTGAAGAAACATTGACATGGTAAAGGGGGAAAATTATTTCCTCTTCTTTAAGTTTTGTGGGAGGTATATTTGAATCATCCTTTCTTTCTGTCTGCCTGCTCACATATTTTAAGCAATACTCCTCCTCTTTACAGGTTGATAAATTTTGATAAAAACTTTACACAAAGGAAGAACTTTATATAGAGATGTGCATGATAAAATATAGCGTGTAGATGTCTTTCAAGGTAGATAATTGGACTCAAGTTTATTCCACCTATAGAATTAAATATGAAGCAGAGTGATTTTTTTTGTGAACTTGTTCAAATTATTTACTGTTTGAATTTATTTGAGATTGGGTGATAATTTAATAGAAAATGTAAATTTGAAATTGTTTGAAACAATTTTATACATAGGAACTTTTTCTTTATTAAGTTGTTTAAATTTTCTCTTTGATACATACTGTAAACGTAATTTTGAAGTTTCTTATTATTGGAAAACCATGAAAACTAATTTTTTCCTTATTTCATCATATTTTAATTTTAGTATATATTAGTTAAACTTCTTGAGCCCAGACAAGAAAAAGAGACCAAACTCTCTGTAGCTGGTGTCAGATTTTATGGATTCCAAAGGAAACCAGTTCTGGTAGATGACCAGGTGGTGGTAAGTCTCCCATCAGACAGTTTGAACAGCACAATATTTTCTGATTAGTTTTAGTAAAGACATGCTGTTACAAAGATTTATGATTTTATTGATTTCATAGTTTTATGTTAAATATACAAAAATCGTTTTTTTATTAGATTCTTTAATTTGGATCAGACTAGGAACAGAAACTAAGAAATTGGTACTTTAGGAACAATAATACCGTATTTTGCCGTGTATAGTGCGCAGTTTTTTACAATTTTTTCCTGAATCTAACATAGGGGTGCGCATAATACATCCCTATATGAGATTTTCATCCATTTTCATGATCATCGGCAATGGCAAAAGATCGATGTTTGTCAGAATTTGGACACAAGATTCATCCATGATTGAACACAAGTATCATTACTCACACGATTTCTATTGAATCCTGTTCATTATAAGATTCTCTAAATCAAATTTATCATGCTTTTCTCAAATAAAACCCTAATTCCAGTGTCTTCATGTGTTTGTTTATTTATTTCATTTTCATATCGACTGCCATTTTGGAACAACAAGTTATTTGATAGTTTGGTATAAATATTTATGTTCTAAAAAATACTTCTATCCAATTTCTTTATTCATTAAAAGAATAATAAAATATGATTTTCATTTATTTATTTATTCTCCCTTTACTAGTTTTCTTTCTGGATCAATATTGTGTATTCCCCCTCAGTAACCTTATGTAAATAGTTCTAAAAATAGAATGGTTTGTTTACATGATTGTGTATTTTCTTTCATGTAATTATTTGAGCAACTTGAGCAACAGATAACCATTTTCTTATTGTTTTGTGAATAAATACTCATCCCAAGCTGGAGAAAATTTAGATTTACCGGTAATCATTTGTTTTGACACCCATGAGGCCAATTTGCACACAAAATCGATATTTTGTCAAACTGGCTTGGACAATTTAAAAATTAAAGCCATTCAGCTGTAATACCTCTGGATTGTTTGAATAGCAATCTGTTGATCACCACTGTTTTGACACCTTTATTGTTTTCATCAAAAGATGTGAGCTTGGGTTAACACTTGTTGTTTATTCATTGAAAAGGGGGACCATTACCGGGATTTACGATCTCGCTGTCATAATAAAATACACAAATAATACAACAATTTATTTTACAAATAATAACAAAACAATTTTATTTTCATTAAAAAATCTTCATCTGTAGTCTTTCTACCTGAAAAAGAGACAAATTTTGAGGGTTCTCTGTTATAGAAAATGATCGCGCATTTTGCACAAAACTTCGTTTTTTCCCCCAGATTTTCATCATGAAAAGGGGGTGCGCATTGTACATAAATGCGCATTATACACGGCAAAATACGGGTACTGTTACAGTTGACAACAGTTTTATTTATTTTTGTGGGAAATTTTTTTGGATTGTTAATTTTTCTTAATTGCAAATAATGGTACATGTAATAGGAATAAATTTAAAGAATGAAAGAATGCTGATAGATTCTTGTTGTTTGATTGTGACCTAAAAATCCATTAGGTAGGTTTTCATGAATGATAATGAAAGTCCAACCCCCTATTTTTCTTTCAACCTTATTTTGTAATACTACATGTACATGTATATATTTTTTGCTTTAGGTCAAACATCCACCTAATCCTGAGAAGAAGCCTAACTGTAATAGTCTAGAGATCATTCAGTGTGTCCTCGAGTTTATAGTAGATTTAGCTCAAGATCAGGTCAAGTACAACTTATTTACATTATTAAATTCATTCATACATGTATTAGAAAATAATTCACTCCAGCAATGAAAGTTAGGGGGTATATAGGAAACAATCCTTCACACATTTTATCTGGTCTATACAACTACTGCTAAATCACATGATGGATTTGATGAAATTTTCCATGCAGGAAGTACATGAAATAGAGAGATGCATGAAAAAATTTTATAACTCTAAAAATATCATTATAGATGGGATAATTGGAATCCAATTGTTCCCAAATAAAGAGTCCAATATGATAAAGCAAGGTATATCCTCAATGGTTAGATTTATCTTTATACAGCAAAAAAAAACACTGTTATTTTAAACTCTAGTTTTGTTTTCCAGGTGAACAAAGGTTCTGGAAAGTCTGATTATTTAGAGTTTACAGAGACTCCTATAGATACAATATGGATGTTATACACAGCCTTTAGAGATAGGTAAGGTTTAAATGGGATTTAGGCGACATGTCAAGTACTGTTGTTTCATATTCATGGGGTACCAATTTTGTGGTTTTCATAGGGACCTGTCAACCATGAAAATGAAAATTCAATGCAATAATAATTTTGTACATGTATTGAATCCTTGAAGCAAAATCTAAAACCCAAGGAAATGTAATTTTTAGAGAAACCACAAAAAATTGATTCCTAGGAGAAGAAATGAATCAACAGCATATGATTGAGTTAATTTAGAAAAATAAAAATAAACAGCGAGCCGTAAAATCAGTAAAATATTTAACAACACTTATCAATAAACATTTTTTGAAATTTTAAAGTAGTAGCTTAAAAGCTAAAGATAAAAAAATGTGAAAGAATAATTGATGAGATTAGATTTCAAAATAGATGTACATCCAGTGCCGGATACAGTGGGGGGGGTTCCGGGGGTACCCCCTTTTTTGAAAATTTCTGGATCCGCCCCTGACATCATTGAATTATGTTATTTTGTCTGTAACTGTAGATTTGATTTGCTTTCAGTGACCAGGAGAAATGGCAGACTTGTTCTGTGTTGATGTTACAACTGATGTATTGTCTTCTGCCTGTGTCGTCTGCTCCAGAAGGAGAGAAGAAGGTCAGTATTTAGAACAAACAACTATAGAGTAAACATTCTTTGAAATTTCAGTTAAAAACTCTAGATTTTTTCTGTGAAAAAATAAAGACATGTATTTCATCAAGGTTATTATTTTTGGTGGAAGATGATTTGATATAAAATAGATTTGAACTAAAAACTTAGTCATCAAAAATTTGACTGAAAGTCTTTGACTTTAAGTCAGCTATTAATTTTTATAGATATTTTATTCAATTGATAACAATGGAAAGCTTATTTGTGTACATGACTCCAAAAAAAAGCAGTACCGGTACATGTAGTTTGAAAATCTGCATTTAAAAGTTGCACTTACAAAATTAGTTCAATCATGTACATGCTTTTCAATAAAAGTTTTCTCATGTCTGAAAATAATGTTGATGAAACAACAGACATTACACTATAGCTATAAACAATAATTACATGTTTTATCAATTCTATTTTAGAAGTGTGCAGAAGAAATTTTTCAACATTTCTGTAAAGTGATTGATAACTCACCAGAAGAGAAAACTGGCAAAAATTACAAACTCTGTAAACAATTAATAGTAGAAGGTAGGTGAAAATCATCGTTTTTAAAATTAATTTTGGACTGTTACACTGAGTAATATATCTTGTAGAAAGCGTGAAAGTAGAAGATAGCAGAATGTTATATAATAGTTGAATGTTAGTGACTATTACTAATTTTTTTAACACTGAATAGGATTATGTATGAAAATTCAATCGCTAAAACAAACCTGTAAAAGGGGAAAAAATCATACCTTGCATAATATTGTACAATAAAAAGAGTTGAAAATTATTAGTTTAACAATGATCAATGGGTAGTGTATTTTATTCCTACAGGAGCAGCCATGTTTTTCCCAGATAAAGAAGCCAGAAGAAAACAGCTGTTTAGCATGATGCACCATGTAGAGGTAGGTACCGAAGGAAAGTAATTGCTTGCCATTTATCAGTAGTCCAAAGCCCAGGGCAACTAATAATTCATTCATGTTAGTGAAATCTTGAGCCATCTATTGTTTGGGAAAGTACACTGTTATACAGTGTTCAAATTATTCATGCTACTTCTGGTAATTTTCAAAGGAAAAGACTAGTAATAGAAATACCAAACAAAGATAAAAGATAGAAAACCAAGAGACATTAAACTCATCACAAATATGAATACATCTAATGATACAACTGAACAAATGGTAATTAAACATGTGACATTTATTACTTCGTTATTTCCCAAAGAGAGTGATAAGCCTGCTTATATAGTTACTAAGTAATGCAGTTGAAGCTCTAAAAAGATACTTGTACTATATACATGTATTGGTTAGAATGTAAGCAACTTTAATTTAGAATAAGAGATAGAAATTCTTCATTTAGAATTTTAAGTTGTGTAAATGGTTCTCTTATTTCAGAACTTATCAAAGTCCCCATCAGTGATGCTTGTTTTCCAGTCTTTGTGTAGATTCTTCAGTTCAGTAGATCCCAGTGGATTGCTAGAGCTTCCTGCTATCATCAAAGAGGTAGGTTTATCTATTTTTACAAAGAACATGTAATTGCTAATGAGGTTCTTAAGGATGATCACTCTTCGTATTATTGAATTTCAGTCTGATTTTGGAATTCTCTAGATTATACCTTCAAATACTGAAGATTTTTTTTGCGCACTGACACCTACTTTTTATGATATTTTCTGATTATATAGACCTTAAAAACTAATTGTATAAAATTTCATGCAATTCATAATACTTCGTGGACGTTAAGCCAAAAATGTCACAATGTAAACATTTTGTAAAATCTAGTGAAGTCTGATTTCCTGCCAAATATTTGACGTCATTTATCATCGTAAAGAGCACACAGACCTATAATTTATTTTCTTTTTGCCATTTGATTAAGTGGACAATTATCTATCTTTTCCTTCACAATTCATAAAATCTTTGATAATAAAAAGTTCAAGAGTGACCATCCTTAATGTTATAAATGCTTCTTAAGTAAAAAATATTTTGCAAAATTTTAATGTTCAAGGATTTATATACTTGATTTTAAACAACTCGACCATAAAAACCAGTGAAGAATTTTCTTTTGATATGGAATCTAATTTTGTGTTGTAAATGACCCCCTTAAAATGTTTGAAATCATTATCCTATGACAGAAACACTTTTGCAGTATTCTCAAAAAGGTTTTTTTTTTTTTTCAGGATTTCAATTCTCAAGCTGTTTTGGACATTATGGAAACCATGCTCTCAGTAACCTACCACGAATTCACTATGACATTAGAAACAGGAGAATGTCATGAACAGGTGCTCCATCTCCTGGAGCTGGTGTGCTCCCTACAAACTAGTCTACTTGCATGGTGCTGGTCACACATGTTGGAGGAAGAAAATAGAACAGAGATGGAGAAAGAAAAAGTTATAGAGATTTGTTATCAGTGTAAGTGTAGAAACTATATATGGGTAAAATATTTCTGACAGGACATTAAGCGAACAGCAATCAATCAATCAATATATTACACCTGATTAGGTATTAATTTCACATTACAAGACAGAAGGGCATGTCCATTTTCAGACCAGCAAGCCCTCAGAAAATTTTACAAGCCCTACAAAATAAATATAATATATTTCTGAAAATTTCACAAGCCAGGTAGACATTCAACAACAAACAGTACTTGGTTTTGGTAAGCCATGTATACGTTTCAAATTGTTTGGATAATGTTTAAGCATGGTTTTTAAAAAAACAAAATTTCAAAATTGTCTATTTACTTGAACCGTCATCCATTATTAAATGAGTCTTGCATGATATTATTGTATGGGTTAGAAATGAATAAGGGAACAAAGTATGTTTAAGGGGCAATTACTGATATTTATATTATTTATAATTTTATTTCAATTATTTTTGTAGATGCCATGTCTGTTTCCAAGAAAGGAACAAATGCCTGTAAACTGTTGTTAAAGCAATCTAAAGAAAAACTAGTAAGAATTACCGTCAACCGGGAAATTTTCACACCGTCTTTTTTTCACTTATGGTCCTTTATGTATGGATAAAAGATATGTAATAAAAAATGGGGGTCACTGTTCATTTAAGGCCGCTATTAAGGTTCTCAAAATAGTCTATTTTCCATCAGTTTTATATAGACTATACAGGAAAAATGATAATTTAAAGCTTAAAAATGACATATAAAAATCTAAACAACAGAATTTCTTCAAATTTGCAAAGAATGTGTGTTTTAATGCATTCTTTAAGTTGAATTAATAAAAAAAGGGGGTCACCGTGCAAATAAAAAAAATGAAATTAAAAAAACTGTTGGAATTTTGCCAATTTTTCACACAAAATATAAAAAAATGAAGATTTCAATGTAAAACATGGCATACACAAAGAACTGAACAATAGATTTTTTTTCAAACTTACACAGAAGGTGTGTTGTTTAATGTTATCTGTGTCAGTGCTACAGACATTGGAGAGATTTAACAATACAATACTGCTGCGTAAAAAATATGGGCTAATTTAGACCCCCGTGCCTCCTTAAAACATTAAACACTCATATGCACAAGGTTTACTCTCACATTTGTCTTTTAGTAGTTTCAGTTGCTACTAAATATGGAATAAATAGTAATAATGACTTTTCTCTTTTTTCAGATGGAGTTTTTCAAGATTCCCAAATCTTCATTTTTAGGAAATATTATTAGACAGTTGGTAAGATAAACATTTATTATACCCCCCCCCCCTTCCCTTTGTATTGCAATCACCTTCTGTCGGTCTCTGTCTGTCCATCCATCTGTTCTGTACAATATCTTTGCTTCTATTTTTCAAATTTGGTAGACAGCTTAAGCATGGAGGGATACACATTTCCTATACTTTCTAGGTCAGTTGGTGATCTTAATCCTATTTTCTGAGGTGACAGACTATTTTAAGGGTCAAAAATGGAAATTTTTCATAACAGATTACTTGGCTTTTACTGAAGGGATTGAATTTCAAATTTGTTACACAGCTTACCTGTGATGAATTGTACCATTCCTCTCCTATCCAGGTCAATTTGTCATCTACTTCCTGTTTTCCAAGCCGACTCAGACTACTTTTAGGCTCAAAATTTGTTAGCAGATTTCTTGGCTTCTATTATAGTGATTAATTTCATATTTGGTACACAGCTTTAGCATAATGATATGTATTGTGCCTCCCCTTGCCAGGTTGGTCCGTTATCTACCTCTTGTTTTCTGAATGGTCGTGTGGGGGTATGCTTAGCATGTCTTAGTCCCAACCCCTTGTTAACCATTATTATCATTTGTAGTAATCTTTCTATGAGATGAAATATATACAGTATGCACATGACAAAACATAAAAAAAACATAAAAACCCCAAATTTTTCATAAATGTGTGAGGCTAATATAACAAAATTTATATAGTAAAATTGAAATAATCCTCATTTTTATTTGCTGCATTTCATGAAGTATAAAATGATGAATGTCAGAGCAGTGGATCAGGGTGGTAAAATAATTTTGTAACAGTTTTCTTGGCAACTTCTGATAACAGTCAAGGATATTTAATGTACAGCATCATCATGGGATCTTGCATCAGTGGATTGGATTTCAAGTGTGGCTCACCCCTGGGGCTCACCTATTGCTTGTTTAACAAAATCTTTGAATTTTTACTTAAACAGATTTTTAGCTCACCTGGACCGAAGGTCCATGTGAGCTATTGCCATCACTTGGCGTCGTCCGTCATCCGTCGTCCGTCGTCGTTAACATTTTTCAAACGTTAACTCCTCTAACACCATAAGTCCAATAGCTTTTAAATTTGGCACAGTTCTTAATTAGCATAGGTAGTATAAAACTAGCGTGGGGATTTTTGATTCGTTGAAAAACATGGCCGCCATGGCTAAAAATAGAACATAGGGGTAAATTGCAGTTTTTTGCAAATAACTCAAAAATGGTAACAGATATCAAAATTCTGGCCGAGTAAAAGTGATCAGCACCTCAAGATCTACCTGCCCAGAAATTTTCAAGAAGATCCAACAACGGATGTAGGAGTTATTGCCCTTTTTCTGGATTTTTTCAAAATTTTGCACTTATTTAGCCCTATATCTTGAAAACTATACAAGATATTTTAAAAATTCAAATTGCATATGATTAAGCACATCAAGATCTACATTTCATGTAATTAGG
Source organism: Arcuatula senhousia (assembly GCA_963971305.1). Lineage (NCBI taxonomy): Eukaryota > Metazoa > Mollusca > Bivalvia > Mytilida > Mytilidae > Arcuatula > Arcuatula senhousia. The sequence continues at coordinate 35,799,848 of OZ020307.1, read as the reverse complement.
TCAAAGCTGTAGAACCATTTATTTTAGGAGTTATGGCCCTTAAAGCGTCAAAATTTACCATTTTTCATTACTTTTACCCTGAATTTCAAAGATTAATTTGTCTGACACCATACATCCAACTTCAACCAAACTTAGCACAGTTGTTTAATAGCATTAATGCTACAATTCTATCGTTCGGATTTTCGATTCATCAAAAAATATGGCCTCCATGGCTTAAAATAGAACATAGGGGTCAAATAACAGTTTTTTGCAAATAACTCAAAAACGGTAACAGATATCAAAATTCTGATGGGAGACAAAAGTGATAAGCATCTTAAGATCTACCTGCTCTGAAATTTTCAAGAAGATCCAACAAACGACATAGGAGTTATTGCCCTTTTTCTGGATTTTTTCAAAATTTTGCACTTATTTAGCCCTATATCTTGAAAACTATACAAGCTATTTCAAAAATTCAAATTGCATATGATTAAGCACATCAAGATCTACATTTCATGTATTTAGGTCAAAGCTGTAGAACCATTTCTTTTAGGAGTTATGGCCCTTAAAGCGTCAATATTTACCATTGTTCATTACTTTTCCCCTGACTTGTCTGAAACGGTAAGACCAACTGCATCTTAACATGGCACACTGTTTGATAGCTTATATGCTACAACTCTATCGTTCAGATTTTTGATTTGTAAAAAAACATGGCCACCATGGCTAAAAATAGAACACAGGGGCAAATTTTAATTTGTTTGCTAATATCTCATAACTGGTTTCAGATATCAAAATTGTGCAAGAAGCAAAAGTGATCAGCATATTAAGATCTACCTGTCCTGAAATTTCAGAAAAGATCTGACTGCTGTTGTGGGAGTTATTGTTCTTTTTCCTAATTTTTGCCAAATTTGCACTTAATTAAGCCCAATATCTTGAAAACTAACCAAGATATTTCATAAATTTAAATCGCATATGGTTAAGCACAATAATATCTACAAATATATGTATCTGTGTAGTTCAGGTGAGCGATTCAGGCTCTTGGGAGCCTCTTGTTTTAAACAATGGAGGCTATCTATTTGCTTGATTGTATATAAAGTATAATTTTATCATTCATTTTACAGTTGTATATGTTGACCTATTAATTTTTACAGGTGATTATAATGTTGACCTATTTTTTTTACAGGTGATTATGTTGACCTATATCTGTGATTTTTGCGGTTCCATTGCCAGGGTAGCTTTAATCCACAATTTCCAGTATTTAGTTGTCGACCTTAACGAATTAGCTAAAATATTACCTGAGATATTTCCAAATGTAAGTACATGTATATTGTTTCTTATTATATTCCTGAATCATTTTTACTTTGTAAAATTTATTTAAGTAGTCAAAATATGATGACTAAATTACATGACTAAGTACTTTAAGGTTTGCAAAACTTGTTGATGTAATTTAAATTCAACTGACAAAGGTACCAATATTTAGAAAATAGGTCAAAAGCAACATGTTCTGTAACCAGTTATGTAAAATTATGAAAGTAGGTCTTGAAGTTATTAAAAGTTCACCTGTAATTTGTGCAATTTAAGACTCAAAATCCTTATTTAGGCTGGTTATTTTTGATATTTTACAGACAAAATGATGATGTGCACCACCCCTTTTGACATAGTTTCATACAAAATTTTTTTTTGGACAAAGATGAACTTGCCAAGTACTGTAGTTTTTTATAGTATTTGTCGGGTATTAATTTTCGGGTTTTGTGGGTGGCCTTGACCCAAGAATTTTGTTACCCGACGAAAAGGAAATTTAACATTTATCTGTATGCTACAGACCTCAGAACCGCAAATTTAAGAATCCACGAACTTATCATTTTTCATCAATCCATGAAAATTGGTAACCACGAAAATAAATGAATCCACAGTAATCAATATTACTTTCAGATCATGAGTGAACACTGGTCCACAGTACAAACAGAGGACATCATATTAAGAACCTGGGAGATTGAATCATCACATAGTTACCATAACAACGAACATGAAACACAGGTTTGTAGGCATTTCTGAGTTTGATGTACGATTATTTTGGGCGGGCGGCGTGCGGGCGGGGAAAAAATTTTGGTAACAGTTTTCTCAGCAACTACTAATCACAGCCACTTGATATTTTGTATACAGTATCAGGGTGAGGTCCCATAACGTGGGATTTGATTTTAGGTCTGTCGCTCACCTACTTCCTGTTTAACGAAATCCGGCCATTGTTGACTTTGACAGATTTTTTTTTAAAGTTTTGACTTATATATATATACGAAACTAAACTTGACACTAATACCTCATTTTTATAGACAACATGTTTTGCTGCTTAGTCTTAATAAAAACTGTAACTATTTCACTAGTTGTCAAAAAATCATTTATTTACTTTGTTACTTAACAATTTCTGTCTTTTTCTGTAGGTATTTAGTTGTCCAGGAGCTAACAGATTCATTATTGACTTTGATCCCAGATGTGAAACAGAAAGAAGGTAAAATTTTGTGTTTTTAGCAACACTTTTTGTCAACTTCTAATGCCTTGTGTTTTGAAGTCTCATTGTAATTTTTAAAAATCACTTTCCCTCCTGTATGTCATTGGGAATGCTTGTAACCTGCCTTATGTCAGCATTTTAAACTGTTTAATTTTTCTCACATTTTTCTCCTATTGAATATATATGTTACATTGTTTCTATTATTATGGGCGCGTTCGACATTCCTTTCCTAGGCAACCTGGGTAGATTATTTTTTCCAGGGTTGAAATATAAAACAGAACGCGGTTGAAATCTGTTCTGTGTGGGTCAATGATCTTTGTAACAAATAAAAGTGTACATTAAGAACAACCTAAGTTACATATTATATTACTACGTCATTACCCAGGTTGTTCTCGTTCTGCCCCATGTGAGTGATATTTTTCCTGTCTGAAACTCCCTGGGTTTGAATGTCGAACGCAAGCTATTTCTTTTCCATAGATATTCAAAAATGTTATTTGTATTTTTACAGATATGACTACTTAATGTTCACTGATGCAGCAGGTTGTCAGATGAAGTTTGATCAACGTGTAGGCACAAACAAGTGGCCCCTCAATGTCCAGTTTACAGGGCCACATGTCCACTTCCTGTTTCACTCGGATAACAGCAACACTGACTGGGGATACAAATTTAAGGTAAATACATTGGAAAATTAAAGGCTTTTTGCAATGAATAAAACCAAAAGCGGATTAAGAATAGGCTTGTGGGGCGCATGCCTTCTAGTTTGAAAGGAAAATTTGGTTAGGAATTGTAAAAAACAAGAGGTCCCAGAAGATTTGATTTAATTGTGCTTCCTCAAATTTGAAAATTTATGGACCGCCACAGATTACCAACATCAGAGTTTTAAATTGCTGTTGATATATTTTGGTTGTGTCATTTACACTTATGCCACATATCATTATTACTATGCAATGTTTTTGAAAATGTAAAGAAAATTTTCTCAAGTAAACTGTATCGAAATAATAAATGTGTCAAATGTGAACAACAGGCAAATAATTTTTCTTAGGGTTAATGAAGATTTTACTTATACATATATTTTAATTGTCCATGAGGTTTGATTAATAAATGTTTATTATTCTATCTACAGTGATTGGGATAAGTTGTGGCCATGGGTCATTATGTCACCTGCAATGTGTTGCAGAAGCGACATATAGGAGTCACTTTGGCACTATCCGTCGTATTGTGTCCTGCGGCGTCACAAAAAACTACCGTCGCATTTTTCCGGGCAACTACATGCAGCAGACTCTTGAAACTTTACATGCAGCTTCATCCTAAAGTACTATATGGTGTAAAGCGATTTTATGCCTGAAAATTAACAACTTCCTGTTTGACGAATACTTAAGATTTTTTTTTTATATATAAAGGACTTGGAATAAAAATTTCTGTCACACTTTTCCAAGCAACTACATCCAGCAGGCTCTTGATATTTTGCATGCAGCTTCATCCTATAGTACTATATGGTGTAAAGCGATTTTATGCCAGAAAATTAACTACTTCATGTTTGACGAATACTTAAGATTTTATATGTAATGGACTTAGACGCAAATTTCCGTCACACTTTTGAGCAACTACATGCAGCAGGCTCTTGATACTTTGCATGCAGCTTCATCCTGTAGCACTATATAGCGTAAAGCAATTTTATGCCCAAAAATTAACTACTTCCTGTTTGACGAATACTTTAGATTTTATATATAAAGGACTTATATGCAAATTTCCGTCACACTTTTCCAAGCAACTACATGCAGCAGGCTCGTGATACTTTGCATGCAGCTTCATTCTGTAGTACTAAACGGTTTGAAGCGATTTTATGCCCAAAAATTAACTACTTCCTGTTTGACGAATACTTAAGATATTAGAATAATGCGCTTATATACAAACTTCCATTGCACTTCAGTCCAGGTTATATGCAGCAGTCAGATTTTATACCCATGATTCATCTATTGTTAACCAATAAAACTTAGATAGGCAGGCGACATATGCCTTCCGGGGGAGGCTCCATCTAGTTTTATACATTTAAACTGGAAATGACCCCTAGAAATCAGGAAAATTTACAAAGAATATTAAAGAATGTCCTGTTGAAATTTTAAAAAGAAATGGTAAAAAACACAATCTCAAAATTTTAATCCTGATCACTGCATCTACTGAATCTACAGTGCATATGTATTTTATAAGATATACTTGTAATTTGATTTGAATGTGCTAAAAGAATCTTGACTTTAGTGTTATTTTGTTTTGTTGGCTGATTGATGCTTATTCTAAAAATACATATGCATTTGTTATTTTATTTTGTAAGGTCACAGCAAGAGGTAGCCCTGATGTGCCACTTTTGTGGCCATTTGATCTTCAGCTCAGCCTTACAAAGCTTATGGGAAGACTCTGTGGTGCAACATTAAATGCTAATCCACGTAAGTTTTTGTCTTAAGATTCAAATGCATTGTATCAAATGAGAGGTTAATAGTGGATGAATATATTTTGTAAAAATGTAGAATATGCATGAAGTTTAGAAATTAAAAGTGTTGAACAGTATGCTTCTTTCAGACTTGTATCAATCTACATTGTATGCATATGTAGATTGTGGCTCCCGCAGGGGTAAAAACGACCTGCGACCTGTGGGCTTTTATAGGGCGACTTTCGACCTACACTTCATAAAATCGAACTATGCCAAAAAAACGACCAGTGACCTCCGCCAAAATTTACCTTTTAAAAGCGACCTTACGACCTGAGGGGGTACCCTGCGGGAGCCCTTCTCTAGATTCTTCCGTAAATACCTTTCTTCAGTGTGATATGACCAGGTTGAGATGGAAGCACTTTCAGCAATCTCACATTGGTCAATTAACCAATAAGAACCATTGGTACTTATATTGATTGATGATGTCAACTCATAAAATGTGATGTTATTAAAAACTTTCTGTTTTATAGAATGAAGTCACCTAAGTTTCAGTAAATAAAATTTGATTCTTACAGAAGAAATAGGTACTTACAGGCGTTCTTGGAAAGCTGGCAATGATCTTTCACTCAAGGTAGAATTTTTGGGTCTTTTGGCTCGTTCAGCTGCTATCACCTGTGAAAGATCAGCCCGCCTTTTCAAAGAACTTATGTAAGAACCTATTAATCTTTGTATTTTAGCAGTTTTGCAAAATTCAGATAACATTGATTTATTTTTTTCATAATAATGAAATGTTAATATCAGTTTAAATATGTGTTAAAAATGAAATTTGATTTATTATGTTAACAGAGGCTGTAAAATCACTGGCTATACTGCCTGAGAATGCTGCAGAACAAGATGTCCTACGTAGTGAGCTGTGGACAACCCTGTTTAGAGGAGGTTATATGATTGGAAAGTTACAGCACTCTCTATCAGGAAAATTTGTAAGATTTAGTTATAAGACATTATGATCTTATAAATTATTTGTGAAAAAACATGTTTGAACTTATGAAAGTTGTGAGCATATCAATGATGTTACATACAAATACCAAAATGGGTAATTTGGTTACACAATATGCATATTTCATGGAGTAACATCTCATCAGCAGCATGTGAATCAAAACATTGGAAGGTCAAAAGCCAAAGTATTGAACGGAAGTACTCAAAACCAAAAAAAGTTCAAACAGGGAAGCCAAATCCAGCACAGAGGATATGGACCATGTGCAGTACAAGGAAAGAAAGCTGGTGTTTTAAACAATTTTGAATTGAACAATTGGAAATTGGAAGACAAAAAGTATTAAAATTTATAGGTAACTTTGTGTCAGACAAGTCTGACGACCATATTGAATTTTTTAAATTATCATATTATATATTGTAGGTTGTGTCGCATACACTTATTCCACATCTCATTATCTTCTATAATTGTTTTTTTTAGCAAGCTGAGTCTTCTGGAAGTGTTTTAGATTTCCTCTTAGAAGTAATTGAGAAAAAAGAAGGTGCTCCCACAAGGCTACTTGAAAGGTAGTTGAATACCATTTTGGTTTTTTCTGACAGTTAATAAAATTTGTAGTAGAAGGGAAATGACGTCTTTATGCATTGCTCAAACCTCACAATGAAATATTGACACAAAACAAAGCAAAGGAATAACGCTGCATTTCTTATTTATTCACAGGAATATATTTATTAAAAAAATAAGTTGGTTGGTGTCAACATTATGCTATGTATTGGAAATTGATTTCATGTATTGGTATGACTAAACATCACTACCATCCTAAAACACAGGTGTCATTCGTTGAATAACCAATACTATTCATGGTCAGTATCTGACTTGTATAGTCTGTGACTATTTCATCATACAAACTTTTATTTTGAGATTTCTTCAAATTTTCTATGAAGTTAAGAAAAGTCATAGCTATATATTTCTCATTCATTACTGTACTTTTCTGACATAGAATAAAATA